>OY987215.1:37188370-37788370 GCA_963920805.1 Primula vulgaris | reverse complement strand
AGCTATGCAAGATGAATTGTCTCAATTTGAGAGAAATGATGTATGGACTTTAGTACCCAGACCTTCTAATAAAAATGTGATAGGGACTAAATGGATCTTTAGAAATAAAAGTAATGAAGATGGAGTGATTATCAGGAATAAAGCCAGGTTGGTAGCTCAGGGTTATACACAAATTGAGGGAATTGATTTTGATGAAACTTTTGCTCCTGTAGCTAGAATTGAATCCATTAGAATGCTACTCTCTCTTGCATGTCTGTATGATTTTAAATTGTTTCAACTTGACATTAAGAGTGCTTTTCTGAATGGCGTGATTAATGAAGAAGTTTATGTTTGTCAACCTAAGGGATTTGAAGATCCTAAATTTCTTGAACATGTTTATTTGCTGAAAAAGGCCTTGTATGGTCTAAAGCAAGCTCCTAGAGCTTGGTATGATAGATTAACCAAGTTCTTGATTGAAAAAGGTTTTAACAGAGGGGGAGTTGATAAAACTCTGTTTACTAAGAAAACTACAAAGGATATAATCATTGCTCAAATCTATGTTGATGACATTGTATTTGGCTCCACTTCTAATAAAAGGATAGATGAATTCATTTCTGATATGAAGAATGAATTTGAAATGAGTGGTGGAGGTGAATTAACTTACTTTATAGGATTGCAAGTTAAACAGAATGAAAAAGGCAATTTTCTATGTCAGAGTAAGTATGCAGATAATCTTGTTAAGAAGTTTGGTCTAAGTGAGAGTAAAGAGAAGAGAACACCTATGAGTACCACCCTTAAACTATCCAAAAATGATAAAGGTAAAAGTGTCTGTCCTAGTCTTTATAGATCCATGATTGGAAGTCTGTTTTATTTAACTGCTAGTAGCTACTACACCAAAATGCCCTTTTTGGAACAGAAATAAAGTGTTCCTATTAAATTCTGGAACGCTTATAAAGAGTGTCTAAAAGTGATGTGCCAATTTCTTGGAACGCCATAAAAGTGTTACTGATTCTAAATTAGGAACGCCTTTTCAGCGTTTCAATTTTGGAACACCAAGTAAGTGTTCCTACAAAGTCATTATAATACACTTTAATACCACATTTTGGAACACTAAAAAAGGGTGTCTAAATTGGCACAAAGATACTACTGCATGGTCCACATGAGCAATGATGCATTTTTCTCGATTCTTGTTAATTTTCAAAAGAATTGAAAATTAATATTCACGGTTTCATAATTTAACATAAGATCAAATAAAACGTCAAATATAGTTTAACTAAATTAATCTTGTCCAACAACATCTTTAAAAAAACAACTAATGTGTCTAAAAGTTCATGACTATCAAATCACACAAATACGACTAGAAATAATCAAAGAAACAAGATTCCATTCGGAAGTTAACAACTAAAAAACAATTGAACTTGTAAATCTAAATTAAATCTTGGTAAGCCATCTAAAAGGCGGGCTACGGATCGCCAAATTTCAACCATTTCTCCAATGTACATCCTGTGGGGAAAAAACAGGAAAGAGCAAAAATTAGTTAAAACTAAATAAAAAGCAATAGTCATAACAAGTAATACTTGAAGAATATGTCAGAGACGGTGTACACTTAACGGAAAACAATAGTTATATTAAAGAAAGAAACAAATATCCCTATCAAAGTTATCTAAATGACTCATTTAGTGTTTTGGTCATGCTATAATATTCATTCTAATTTACTGAAAAAAGACATTCATTTAAAAAGAGAGGGAGAGAAATTTTTATACACATAAGGTTTTTTTTGTAAGTATATTATAATCTTGTAGGACTCGACTGATTTTTGGTTTTTGTGTAGTTCTCCAAATTATGTCCAGTTCATAATAAATTTATGTAACATGCTGATTTTTGGTTTTTGTAGAGTTCTCCAAATTATGTTCAGTTCATAATAAGTTTATGTAAGAGACTGTCATTCCGAATCTAAAAAACACAATGGAAAAAAGTGCAAATGACATTTTAAGAGTACATGCTACAAAGCGAGCCAAATTATATAAGAGCTCAATTGTAAATACAAGTGACAATCAAATTACAAGCACTTACCCAGTCACTGCTTCGGCTCAAAGAATCGAATGTGTGATTTTGGCCACACAAAGAAATCTCCAACATTTAATTCATGTATTGTCTTTGCATCAGGAGTTTCCTTGTAGAGTTTGGTAACATTAATCTTTTTCATAGCCAAACTAACCTTCACTTCCCGTTCAAGATTCAGGCGATAATTATGGCAATTAACTTTATGTATTGGATCAATGACTTCTTCTGCAATTATCATGCCAATCAATTGTCAATGTAGGATTGTTTCAATAACTATCGAGCACAAAAGTAGTGCCGAAAAAAAAATCAAATCTTTAGATATTCTCAAAATTTAGTCGAGTGAGGCAAAAAATGGATACAAAACTCAAGGCTAAAAGCTGCAACTAATAGTAAATTTGAGTTGTATAAGACTAAAGTATGAAGGGTTTCCAACCTATTGTTATATCATTTAAGCAAAAAAGCTGGATATGTATTATATGACAACTCTCTTGACAACAGTCAATGGAACATAAAAAGACAGTTTATGACAAAATTGGTATCATCTTCGAGAATACGAGAAGCTTGAGACCTGGTTTGATCAAATTACATTAGAACTATGCAGATATATTCCCTTTTTTGGTAGTAAAGATATAATGGACCAAATAACCGCCTTTAGGGGGCCAAGTGCAAAACCTCAACATGGCGACTACTATCAAACTTCTATGTCGATGGATGCATTTCAATCAAATACAATTTTAATAAATGCTGTATTTTCTATAGACAAGAAAGGCACTTGATAGTATTTGCTCATGATCTATGTATATCATAATTATTTCTAAAGATTTTAGTTGTTTGACACGTTCTTTTAATTCGGCTAGTGGAGTTAATTGGGAAACATAACTCATTTTACAGATATTAATAACCTGAACAGGGAAAAGGTCCAGGACAGAAAATAGACAAAAATAGAAGACAGCATAGATAACTCAATTTAGAGATATTAATGATCTATATGGCTGTTCTGCCTAGACCCCCCACCTCCCGCCTTTAATCCGTCTAGTGACTTTTGATTTGAAACCTTGTGCGAAAAGTAAATGATGATGTGCATAGATTCACAATGTCAGTCATCTCTCACAGTGTATGTCACACAAATACTTAAAAATTACACGCCAACCCATATAACAAGATAATTTAGTTTTTTAGAACATAAATTTAATTTTGGCTTCCAGATCATACCTCATAGCTGCAATTATCAGAACCAGGATTGGTGTCACCAAAACTGTGGCTAAATAAGTCCATTCAGATAGAACCTGAAAAGAAAATAGTTTACTTGTATCTATTATGTAAGCCAGGAGGCCCAGGACACACATATTTAAGCACAGATATAAACAAAATAAATCTACTTTATTGATCACAAACCACAATCAAATCATCGTCATGAAACGCCCTACATATGTAAATATCAAGTAAGAAAAAAATATGGCCAGAATTTCAACTGCGGACGCATACCGTCAAAAAGAGAACTACGGGGAGAAGAATCATCAGAAAATCCATAGTCATTGATCCCACGCAAGCTCTAAAGCTCTTCAACCCAAGATTTGCTTCATCATTCTTCTTCCTTAAATTCGTTTTCGTATGAAATTCTGAAAAAAGAAGGTAAATCTAAAATAAGAACATGAGGAAGTAAGCATAATGTTGACAATGCACTAAAGAGGAAAGTTGAAAATAATAAGAGAAGCATCACTGGTACTCAAATCTCACCATATGAGCACATACAGTGTCGTAGAAGTATAAGAACCTGAAACGAGAGCACCATAGAAAAGAATTTTTTAGTTAATCAACAACTAGCCAACAGTGAAACTCAAAAAACAACAACTATCTTAACAGGGATTGAAAATAAATATGTTCCACAAACATATTTCAAGTGCAAATCATATTAAAGGCAGAAAGTTACGAACACAGATTATATAGCAGATAATAGTTGTTTTACTTATCAGTACTCATTGAACTATCGTATTCCACTTCAACCTCCTCATCATACCCAGTGCTCTTATATTCAGATCAAACTTCACCTCAACTTACTCCTCTTCATCGGTGCTCTTGTTTAACTTAACTCCGTTTACCTAATTAGTACTAGTTAACTTCGACTACTTGGCTCAACCCAAGTCATTGCACTCAGGCTAGGTTAGGCATAGGCAGCTCAAGACGGGAATTTCAAACAGTAAAATTATAAACCCAGTTATAAATACTACATAGAGCGCTTTTGAAGACTTAGGCATTGTAACCTCGAGAGCTTGTTTGGTTGAAGCTTTTACACAATGGTGGATAGTATTTCAATAGGGCAGGGGCTGAATTCAATGTGAACTTCTTTTGTTATTATCTGGGCTTCTGAAAGGCTAAAACCCGTATAAAAATTTATATGATACATGGTAAAAAAAAAACGGTCTTTAAGTAAATGGAGATACCAACCTACTCCTAGCTCCGGCTTCACTGCTTTTAAACTTGGTGTTTTAACCTTTTTCTTTGCTTATAAAGAGGTACTATATTATTTTGTTTTATTTGGTAAAAAGGAGAAAATGAGGTATTATATTAAAATGATGGCTTATAACTTAGCAATTTCTAGCCGGAAAATACCAGAGTTCAAATCTGAACGAACTAACTTTTTTCCCAGCTTCAGTTCATGATAGGCAACTGCTTTTTTTTTCCTTAGCTTCTTCAATTTGAAATTGAAAAAGGAACAGGTTTTAGGTATGTTAGCTTTTAAAAAGCTATCTTTTGGATAATAAAAAAATCTAAAAATTTTCAAAAGGAGAGAAGCTAGAAATCTTATGCTTTCTTTTAGCTTTTCCACATAAAACAATACATAACCAAAAATCGGAATTTATTTATTATAATTTGTTTCTATTTTTATAAGTCACTAATAAGTTAAAATAAGTATAAAATGACCTGTCAGTAAAAATAAGTTATAACTAACTTACAATCAAAAAAAGAAAGGATATGACAAACCCTACACCCAGCGCCGGCCCACTGGCTAGCCAAACCAGACGGGCTGTCTGAGGCGCAGCCCAGTGGAGGCGCGGTCCAATTTTTATTTTTATTTTTACAATTAAATTTAAACTTATTGAAATCAAATGGAGGTGAATTGAACCCCATACCTCTTACTTACAAAGTGTCTACCATATGAGCTACACCACTTTCTTGTTACAAATTATTAATTTATTTATATAACTATAATATTGGGTTATGGAGCCATTAGAAAAGAAAATAATACACATATAATTGAAATTTTTGTTTCATAAAAACGCAAGAAGATGTCTTTTCCGATAATTATTTTGCTTTGTAACAAGTTTCAATTTTTTTTAAAAAAAAAATTAGAGGTTTTTTTTTCTTTTTGTTAGACGAAAAAAAAATTAAGACGCAAAAAAAAAACTCCGGCTCAGGTGCACGTAGACCTAGGACCCCTACACCACATTTTTTATGAAGCAAGCTTTTTTACCAGAAAAACTGGTACCAAACACGCCCCATAAACCACCTTATTTGCTCAAAAGAAACAAAATTTTCAAGCAGTGAATTAACATAGATAGTGCATTCAAGGATCATGTATCAATACACATATATTATATATATATATATAAATACATAAAATATCAAAAAAAAAATAAAAAGAAAAAAGCAAAGTATAATAACTTATAGACATAGCAGCATTAAGAATGAAGATTCGGTCATAGAAGATCCACTTAAATTACTCACAAATCTACAAATAAAAAAACATTAACACTAAATATATATATATACACGGTATTGAGATAGATTTTACCACTAAGTTAATCAATGAATTTCTGAGTGCTCCTAATCCTTCTATAAATAATGATGATAATGACATGGAAGTCATTGCTCTTGTTCTCACTGGCAAGAATAACAGATTTGATGGCACTTCCATCGAGACATCCTCTCTCATATTGTGTGTTGCTGTGCTACACAAAATTGCTAGGTTTAACTGGACTCCTACCAAACAACTCTCTAAAGTGAACAAAGAAATGGCCATCTTTCTCTATAAGATCATGTCTTCATTGCCAATTAACTTTGGTAATCATGTTTTCAATCTCATTAGAGATTTCAGTGATCCTAATTCACCTTCCATTCTGCTACCTTTTTCCTGTTTAATCACTGGAGTGATTCTGTCTCAAGTCTCACATTTATCTAGAACTTCTCCTATTAGAATCTCCACTGAACCAATCACAGATTGTCCCTCTGTCCTGTATATTTCTGTAAAACTGCTAAAGGAAGGACATGTCAATGACATTTCTGGAGAAAAAAGAAAAGAAAAGGAGACATCTAGTGCTCCTTCAGAAAAGAAGAAAGGTGTGAGGTGGTATCTGCAACAAAATTTGGCTTACAATCAAGAAAGAAGAGCTGAATTGGATGCTGATGATTATCAAATCAAGAAGCTATTGGTGAATCTCAGAGAAAGTGAGGATGATGGTGATAGTGATGCTACTGACAGTGATGATGGCTTCTCAATAAGTAGTGAGGAAGAAGATGAAGAAGTTGTCAGAGACACACCTCTAAGGGAAAGACCACCTCAGTCAGACATTCCTCGTAACTAGTTTGTCTGGATTATGACAAATAGGGGGAGATGAAGTTTATTTTATGCTTTGAGTTACAATTTCAATTTCTGTACTAAGACTTGATGTTTGGGTTCATGCTCATGTTTTTAAGTTTCTGTTTCAATTACTTTTGCTGTGTTAAGACTATGTTGTGCCAGTACATTTGGCCTTAAAATTTCTGCAATTTTTTTTTTGAAATTTCTCTGTGAATGGATATATTTTGTGCTTATATGATGCTTACTATTCTAACTTGCTGGGGGAGCTTAAATAAATTGTCACAAAAGCATTGATAAAAGATACACAGTAAAAGACTGTGTTAAATTATATTTGCAGGTGGATTAATGTGTTTATAAACTTAGATGATTTGTCAAAACCAATGACAAAGGGGGAGATTGTTAGGACCAGATTTTTGGTCTAAATACTGTTTGTTGTCTATTGGTTTTCACTAAATAATCCTATCTGTTTATTATGAACTAAGACAGTGTTGTTAGGTTTCAAGCAATGTTGCAACCTCAGTTACAACCCACTAAGACAGAAGTGTTAGGTTTCAAGTAATGTTGCAACCTCAGTTACAACCTGCTAAGACAGCGTTGATGGTTTCAAGTAATGTTGCAACCACAATTCCAACCTGCTGTTCTGCAGGATTCTGTCTAGTTCTGTAAATCTGCATAACTATTCTTTAATGGTAATTATTTGTTTTAAAGTATGCAGGATATATTCTCATATGCTCTTAAAGGTTAAGTTTATGTTTATTGAGAATATTAAAAGTGATAAAGAAGATGTTTCCTAAATAGTAATAAAGATTAGTTTCTAAAGATATGTTTACTTTAAACTAGACAATCTTAAATCTCTATTCTTATGCAAATCTTTATCACGTTTGTCAATCTTTGTTACTTATCAAAATCAGTATGATTTGTTTAAGATTGAATGTAATATGGAGTTTAGTGTTTCATATATAGATGAAAAGATATTATCTCTAAAAGATATTGTCTTTATATGTTTCCTTGTTATAGGAAAAGACTAACTCCTATTTTCAAGCTTATTATTAAACAGGTATCAACCAATGATGATTGGAGTCAATCCACGCTGAAGAGTCTGGTCATACATGGAAAGATTGAAGCCAATCAAACAAGTCAAAGCAATCATAAAAGATCTTCAAGCAAGAAGATTGTTTTTACTTGAATAAATAGTTGATAACTTAGCTTGTAAAAAGCGTGTGTTCTAAATTATAAAGAACTCATTCTTGAAAGAATACACAGTGAGCTTTAAAAGGAAAACAATGGTGGGATGCCATTGATTTTTAAGTGATAGTTATAGAGTAGGAGCAATATAGAGATAGGCAGAAAAACCTAGAGGGAGTCTAAAAGTTTTTCATTAAGACTTGAATCCTATATTGTAAGCTTTTTATAATATCATAATCTGGGTAAGTGCCCCGGAGACGTAGCCCAGTTGGGTGAACTCCGTTGTTAAATGTACGTGTGATTTACTTCAAGTACATTTAAAAAAACTGTTCTGTCCATTAACACACTTGGTTCCAACTGTGGTTGCAACATCACTTGGAACCCAACTGCAAAACTGCAACTAGAAAAGCGGATAGGAATTTCAGTATTTTATTTTGGCTAGGAAACTATAGATACCTCCTCAGGGAATATAAGGTTTTCATGAGGCTGATCTTGAGCCGCCATCCAAGCACAAATACCCTCGTTTAAGAAAATATTTTTGGTGTAGAAAGTCTCAAATTCAGGATCTTCTGCTGCACGAATTTCCTGAGAAACGAAGTCATAAGCACGTAAGTTCAGGACTAGGCCGACTACTCCAAGAGCACTCATCCATAAACCGGCTAATGGTACAAATAACATAAAGAAATGTAACCAACGTTTATTAGAAAAAGCAACCCCAAAGATTTGGGACCAAAAGCGGTTAGCGGTAACCATTGAATAAGTTTCTTTGGCTTGAGTTGGGTTAAAAACACAGAATGTAAGGGATGCTAATTTCACGGGTTTCAAACTAACCCGACCCGATCCGAGAACAAACTCACATTTTTACCCATTTAACTCCACCCGATCCACTTGACCTGTTTTTTTAAAAATACTTTTTTCCCTTTTTAAAACAAAACTCATAAATGTCAAAGATTTCAAAAAAAAAAAAATGCCAGGTAAAGTAAAAAATCATTTACTTTAGAAATATAATATAAAAATACTAACGTGATATTAAATACTCTTTCACTTTAATTTACGGATTTAAATTTTATATTATTCTGTTTGACATTTTCATGTTTATTTAATTACTTTCGGCTCATTAATTGCGTGAATTAAAACATTACTATATGTAAAAATGTAATATAAATGTATATGATTGATATGATAATTTGGTTTCCCGTAAATCATTTTATAAATATATACGATAAGATATTAGTCATTAATTAACTAATATGAATAAATTTCATTCATATTTACCAAAAATATCATTTTATTAATTAATAAATTAATTGTATATAAGATTTTTTTTTTTAAATCCACCGAAATGTATGTTATGTATTAATATAAGAAATAGTTTAATTTATATGAGAGAAAGAAGTGAGAGTGTGATTTTACACTTTTTAAGTTACACTTTTATTCATTTAAATATATGTTCTCTATTGTTATAGGAGAGAGAGTTTAATGTATATGAGAGATATAAAGGTAAGGGTGTTAACTTGCACTTTTAAAGTTGCATTTTTTTAATTGCCACTTTTACATATTTAAACTCGATCAGAATAGAATTGCACTTTTGTTCGACTCGCAACGAGTCGGGTCGAGTTGAAACCAGCGAAATTGCCATCCCTAGTTGAGCCAAACCTAACAGGTAGATTAGGTTTTTGGATTATGGGCAATGGCTGTGTAATCTTTATATAGAGAAGTGTGTGTTTTTTTGTTGTGTACTCAGTGATTAGATGATGGTCAACTAATTATTGGATTGATCTCTTTCATATGAATTTTGTTGTTTTAGACCACAAATAGGGGATGTGTGGTTTTATTTCAATATAAATGGACTCTAGCAGTTTTGTTTAAGTCAAACTTGAATGTTCGGTTACGATGAAGGTATATAGGTTATATTTCATGGCTTTTCTGGTCTTGTAAGAGTCATTTACTGATTTGCTAAGTTCTTTAGTATAGGTTGTGTTGAACGGATATGGGTTTTATAAGAGTCATTTAAATGGTAATTTTAGTTTTTAGTGCACTTTGATAACAATGTGTGTAGTTTAGTTTTTGTCTGATTAAATGGTAATTTTGATAAATTTGATCTTTTTACTAAGGATATTATTTTCGTTGTTTTGGACTTAGAATTGGGAAGTGGTGATTCCTGTATGGGCTTTTAGTTTTGTGTTACTTCATGCTTTGAGAGTCGGTTTCCATGTTCAGTATTTCAACTTGGAACAATTGTTGTTTGCTTATACAACATTTATTTAGTAATTGAGTGTAAGGCCTATTATAGAATAAGATTGTCTTTTCTACTTATAAGAAAATTATCGGTTCAATTATGTACTTTTTAAAAATTTAATTGCAAATTCAGTTCTTAGGTAATGGTACTCTTAATGCGTTTTCTTCTTGTTTGTTTCAAGTGATCTTTGATATTGGATTGCAATGCTGTTGTTGTTGTTAGAGTTATAAATAATCATACATCGATGTGTCATTGATCTTAACTCATAACTCATACTTATATATGAGTTCCTAACTCATCCTATCTTGAGGCCTTTTGATGGGATTGGATAGATTTTTTACATGGTATCAGAGCGGGACATCAATGTTGGGATCCACCTTCACCCATTCAATATCCACTCGTCTGCCCTGTTATATCCCGGGCCACAAGTGAGTGGGAGTGTTAGAGTTATAAATCATTCTACATCGATGTGTCATTGATGCTACCTCATCTTTATATATGAGTTCATCTCCATCCTATATTGAGGTCTTTTGATGGGATTGGATTAAATATTTACATGGTATCAGAGCGGGACATCGATTTTGAGATCCACCTCCACCCATTCAATATCCGCTCGTCTGCCCTGTCATATCTCGGGCCACGAGCGAGGGGCCGTGTTAGAGTTATAAATCATGCTGCATCGATGTGTCATTGATCTTAGCTCATGATCCTTACATATGAGTTACTCTTCATCCTATCTTGATGCCTTTTGATGAGATTGGATGGACTATTTACAGTTGTAGGCTTCAAAATTGGCACTTATGTTCCATGATTCAATCACACTATCAGTGATTTATGCTAAGCCTTGAAAATTATATTAACTCCGCCAAAATCGGTATTAAATATCAAGTTGGATTGAGCTTCGTTGAGTGTGTTCCTCTGTTGCTCTTAAATCCATATAATACTGGTTATTTCTCACTTCATAGATAAATAAAACTGTTTTTGTTTTTCCAGTTTAGTAATTTTTTCTCCTACGATATTAGCATCCTAAAGTCACTTTTACCTTGACTAAACTTTGTGATGTAATCTGCAGCAGTTTCTAAACCAGCAGTTAACATTGGAAGAAATTTGGATCAGGATGATAATCTAGAGGACGGTATCATTTGTTCTTTTTCTTTCTTAAATATACTTTTTCATGAAATCTTCTATTTTAACAGAATTTACTTCTCTTTTAAAAAAAGACAGCGTAATTTTTTTTTACTGGTAGTGCATTTTGTTTACTACTCGGTACTCGGTTATCTTTACACCAGGTGGTGAACATAATACCGAGTATGGTGGAAGGGTCGTCACAGTCAAGTGAGGCAAGAACGTGAGGAAAATCGGTATAGATGGAACCAAAGAGGCAATCAAGGAAGCTATCAAGTCCACATTTCACATAAATACTAACCGAGTGTGTTTTGGTTAGAAGACAAGTTTAACGTGACCCGTTGTTTCGACAGTTGGGCGAATACACTCTTCACGTAGAGAAAGGTATCAATTTTTCTTTTTATATTAATGGTGGGGAAAACCCATTTTTTTATAATAGTGAACAATAAAAAAGCGGGAAAAAACCCCACAAAACAAAAAAACGCGTAGCAGAATACGAAAGAATAAATTACAAGGATTTGAAAATAAATAACAAAAGTTTAAAATGTAACAATGATGAATCATTCGAAATCTTGAAATCTTCTTTAAACTTAAACTTAGGGGGTCTGTAATATAGCAGGGTAGAATGTTAATAAACTTTTTCACCAGCAGCTTTACATCTTTTTTATTCAAAATCCACCAAGTAATAAATCTTCCTTCTAAATGTAAGTTTGTTATAAGATCGTCCCAGATTATCAAAATGAACCCAAAGTTTATCTGTTAGATCTCTCTTACTTAAAAGATACTCTAAGTTTTCTTCCTATTTTCTACACCACTCACAGATAGAAGCTAATTGGATAGCAATTCTCTTGATTGCACCATCAATAGAAACTGCATTATTAAAGCATTTCCAAGCAAAGTATGAGACTTTTCCTGGAATTAGTTTCTCCTCCAAATCATTGTAAAAATCCAACTAGTTGCATGCTTTTCTCTGACATAATATCAAACTGATTTCATAGAAAACTCACCACTATTAGTATCTTTCCAAACTGCTAAATCTTGGAAGAGAAAGGTATCATAAATATAAAAGCTTACTAGTGTATATAATTATACAAGGATGAATATCCGATATTTACTTGTCTCATCAACATACGATATATCATATGTGTGGAATTTTGTTAATTTGGAAGCTTATAAGGTGTTTTTTGTTTCACTATTTGGAGCAGAGATCTAGATCAAACTGTACATCTATCATGCGTATTATGTAAGAAAATTAGTCCGGACAGTAGACAAAACTCTGTACAACGAGGATCATTTCCACGAATTTCTTACTTGTAGGGGAGGGGCTATGTTGGATTGAAGCAATATAATGGATCAGATACAACCTTCGATAATTTGAATGATATCCGGCCTGGATTGATGTATTGAGGAGTCAAATTGAAAGACTTCCGACCTAATATCACTTCATGAAGAACCCATATGGCGTGCGGATTAAAATGATCATTTCAGTTGTTCTTTGGTTTTTTTTAATTTGTTTAAAACTTTTAGACTGAAATCCTGCAAAAGATAAAGGTAATTTGGGCGTCCATGTATTTTTGCACCATAAAAATATATGGACTGGTTACGAGTGTACAATTACATTTTAAAAATTAAATTGTCATTATGAACAGGTGATTTATGAGTCACCAAATTCTACCCAATATACTTATTTTTAATGCACTCTTATCTATTTTTGCTCAAATTTTGAATTTTTACCACTTTGTTCTATGTTTATAGACTCTTTATACAGTCTTGACAAATTCCATTCCTAGCTATATGAAATAAAATTGATTAAAATAATTCTTTTAGGTATAATATTTATTTTAAATGTTCTGAAATATCCTGCAAGTAAAATTACTATCTACGAGTTTCTCTTACAACAACTTTAAAATATACTGATACGTATATACTAATAATTACTATGGTTTATTAAAAAAAATTAACAGGTATTTTTGTAATGAGTCAACGGGAACAAAAATGAGTACAAATGAGATGTTAGAAGATGTTTTTATTTTCGTGCAGTTAAAAGTATGAACATTTGAAAGAATATTTTGTTAGTGGACAGACAAAATATTTAAAAATGTTGTAAGTAATAGAAAATTGGTCGAGATACTATTTTGAGACAAACGGACTGGAATATAAGATTGGTGAGGTGTGCAACATTGTCTAACAAATAGTAGAATATTGTTTTTGAAAAGTAAAATAATTTTATATATATTTTTTTATGATATATGTATCTAATTGTAAATAATTATATATGTCTAATTGTAAATAAGTACACATATGTGGATAATTTTCGGGAATTTCTTACTTGAAGTGGCTTTGTTGGATTGAGGGAAATTGACGGATATACAACCTTCGACAATTTGAATGACATTCAGCCTGGGATTGGTGTATCGCGGAGTCAGATTGAAAGATTTCCGAGCTAATATCAATCAATAACACGTGAACTTAGTAGGCTTGGGAGTAAAATGATCATCTGAATTAATTAGTTTTTTTTTCTTTTATTTGTTTAATTATTTTAGACTGAAATGCGGGCAAAATAAACTGGTCATATTTGTTTATATATAGTTCAATCATTGTGAAATAATTTACAATAATGAGAGAATGTCTGTATTAGGTAAACTTTGACCCTAAATTAAAGGAGTTCTTTAACCAGAAAAAAATAATAGTAATATTTATAAGGTATTTATTCGTGCTCCCCATGACTGTCTACATATTTGACTCATTCCACACATATGTTTATTTGCAGCTTTTAAATATTTATCTCATAAATACATTACTCCAAAAAGAGTATAGACTTACTTTTAAGTATAAAGAAAGAAGCTTAAACCTTTCTATTGTATTTCAAATTTCAATTAGAGTAATTGTGTCTTTCATTATGGTCCTGTTCTTCAATGAAACAAATTCAGGTCCTCAATTACAAACTACTAGCTAGAGGCATAACAAGGAGGCTCTAATGAACCTACAAAAACCTTCTATTACACCAATAGAAAAAAGGAAAACTACATGAAATGCACAAATGGAAGAAACTATATATGCTTCATTAATTAAAACCTCATTTTGAACTTTTATGCTAGATCTCTTATTGCGTTTAGACGAACAAAGCCTGTAAGGTTAATAAGAGTTCTTGAAATTTTAGACTTTCGGACTTTCCTATAATTAAAGATGTCTCGAGAGTCGAGACCTTAAGAAAAAACACCAACCTGTGTTAGTTAACTTAGTTAATTTGTATGTTTGCAAAGTCAAGGACACGCACAATTACTAAGTTAACTTCATCTAAAGCTTCATATCTCATATAACAGCATGAGTAATCTCCAACCTAAAACAGACCGATATCACTAATATTAGTACAAACACGTCATTAAACATCGGTCATCATTACTTTTGAAACTATCATGTTATGAATGTGCGGAGACTTTAGAATTTGGTTTGTGTTTTAGTACTATATATTTACTTGCTATTAATCAATAATAGTTGCTATGTTTAGGACACATTGAGGGCAAGTAGTGGGAAACATCTCAATAAAAGGCTATCTATAAGAGCTTGGTGGCATAGATAATTCCAAAACTAAAGAGAATGAGTACAGCTTGTACATTTTTCTTCATTATTGCGACATTAGTTCACTATTGTTCCTCTGCATCTTGTGGTACTCGAAAAGGCGAATACATCTGGGATGGCAGCATAGAAACCTCGATCCCGACCAACATTACAGAGTTCCAAGAGAACCTCAACATTGCCATTGATCAGTTACCTACCAACGTAACCAAAATTAGCTTGTATAGCTGGGCAGCTGTATATTCTGGCTCGGATCCAAATGCTGCCTATGCTGAAGCTCTTTGTATCGGGTATGTAGAGTTCAAAACTTGCAAGGACTGCATAATAAACGCAACAGGTGTGTTAAAAAATGACTGCTCCAATAATACCTTCTCCGCAATTTTATGGTACGGTGATAACTGTATGGTGCGTTATTCCAACCATGACATGACTGGAAGCGTTCAGATGCCTGATGATATGATCCGGGTTAAGATTAATTCCTGCTTCATATCTAGCACGATTTCGTTCGATGGGGCTCGGTCTGAACTTTTTACCGTACTTGCTGAGAAAGCAAAACACGTCCAGGTGACTACGAGATGCTTGCTGCTGGTAAATGGTACGACTCTCCGAGTCAAGAGACGATTTACGGGGTTGCACAGTGCTCACCGGACTTGTACTCTAACCAGTGCAATAATTGTTTGGACATAGTAGGTCAAAATTTAGAGACTGGTTTTGATGGTAAAGCAGGAGGGAGTATTGTGGGGCCTAGCTGCAATTTCCGCTATGAGGGGTATCCTTTTATTAGTAACACTGAAATTCCTATCCGCTGTTCTAGTTGCAGTTTTGCAGTTAGGTTCCAAGTGAGGTTGCAACCACAGTTGGAACCAAGTGTATTTAATGGACAGAACTTTAAAACGTTAAATGTACTTAAAGTGAACACAAGCACATTTAACAACGGAGTTCACCTAACTAGGCTACGTCTCCGGGGCACTTACACAGATTATGATATTATAAAAAGCTTACAATATAGGACTCAAGTCTTAATGAAAAACTGTTAGACTCCCTCTAGGTTTTTCTGGCTATCTCTATATTGCTCCTACTCTATAACTATCAAATATAAATCAATGGCATCCCACCATTGTTTTCTTATTAAAGTTCTTTGTGTATTCTCTCAAGAATGGGTTCTTTATAATTTAGAACACACCCTTTTACAAGCTAAAGTTATCAAGTATATAAGCAAGTAAAAACAATCTTCAATCTTCAATATCTTTTGATTGCTTTTGACTTTGTTGATTGGCTTTAATCTCTCCATACATTGCGTGATACTTCAGCGTGGATTGACTCCAATCATCTTTGGTTAATACCTAGTTAATAACAAGCTTAAAAGTACGAGTTTAGTTTTTCCCTTTGAAAGAAAACATATAAAGATAATATCTTTCAAAGATAATATCTTTTCATAAGTATATGAAACATTCAACTCCATGTAACAATCAATCTTTAAACGTATCTTTGCTGAATATGATAAGGAACAAAGATTGAAACAAGTGATAAGGATAAGCATAAGAAATAGAGATACATATTAAAAGGAAACATAACCTTATAAACTAATCTCTTAATATCTTTTAGAAAACATCTTTCCTTAACACTTTGATATTCTCAATTTACGCATATCAAACCTTTAAGATCATATGAGAATATTTACTGCAAACTGTAGAACAAATAATTATTAATTAAGAATAGTTATGCAGCTTTACAGAACTAGACAGAATACGGCTGAGCAACAGGTTGCAACTGTGGTTGCAACTGTTACTTGAAACCTGATACTACTGACTTAGTAGGTTGTAACTGAGGTTGCAACTGCTACTTGAAACCTGATACTACTGACTTAGTAGGTTGTAACTTAGGTTGTAACTGGTACTTGAAACCTGTCAATACTGTCTTAGTTCTTAACAACAGTTAGGATTTATTTAGTAAAAACCAATAGACAATAAACAATATTTAGACCAGAAATCTGGTCCTAACAATCTCCCCCTTTGTCATTGGTTTTGACAAATCAATTAAGTTTATAAATCATCCCAACCACCTGCAAATTCAAGATCAGCACAGTCTTAAATTGTATATCTTATAGCTCCCCCTGTATGTTAGAATTGCAGGTATTTAAATAGGCACAGAATGTATCCATTCACAAATTCAATTTTAAAGATAACCATACTTCAAACTGGAAATTGCAAAAATTGAAAGGCCAAAAACATGGCACAACATTGTCTTAGTACAACAAATTTAATAGAACTTAAAGATAACAGTATTAAGTCTTGAAATTGAAATTAAACAGAACAGAACATTCATAAACTTCACTCCCCCTATTTGTCAGCAGCCATTGTAATTAGTCACGAGCTATATCAGAATGTGGGGCTCTTTCTCTTAGAGGATTGTCTCTAACTACTTCTTCATCTTCATCCTCACTGCTGATGGAGAAACCATCATCACTGTGAGTAGCATCACTATCCCCATCATCATCCTCACTCTCTATTAGGTTCACCAGCAGCTTCTTGATTTGATAATCATCAGCATCCAATTCAGCTCTCCTTTCCTGATTATAAGCCAGCTTCTGTGTCAAGTACCACCTTACACCTCTCTTCTTTTCTGAAGGTGCAGTAGAAGTTTCTTCTTCTTTTCCTTTGCCTTTTTCACCAGAAATGTCATTGATATGCCCTTCTTTTAACAATTTAGCAGAAATATATAGGGCAGATGGACACTCAGTGAAAGGTTCATTAATACTAATAGGAGAATCTCTGCCCATAGAAGAGACTTGGTTTAGAAGAATACTAGTTATTAGGCAAGGGAAGGGTAGCAAGATAGATGATGAATTGGTATCACTGAACTCTTTAATCAGGTTGAAAACATGATGTCCAAAGTTGATAGGCAAAGAAGACATAATTTTGTATAGAAATATGGCCATTTCTTTGTTTACTTTGGATGGTTGTTTGGTAGGGGTCCAGTTAAACCTAGCAATTTTGTGCAAAACAGCAGCACAAAGTGTGAGAGAGGATGTTTTGATGGAAGTACCATCAAATCTAGTGTTCTTTCCGGTTAGAACCAGACCAATGACTTTCATGTCATATTCAGTATTTTCCACAGAAGGATTTGGTGCATTCAGAAATTCATTTATTAACTTAGGGGTAAAGTCTAAAGTAGCACCCCTTAAGAAGACTCTTCCAAACATAGGATTGTTTTCATCAAAGACACTACTACTCAGGTTAGCATAAAACTCTTTAACAACAGCAGGGTAGTAGGAATCAGCATAACAGATAGTTTTTCCTAAATGAACAGCAGAGAGCAATTTTTCAATATAAAGCTGTATATGAGGATAGCTAACCAAATTAAGCTTTCTTTCACAATGGGTTTCTCTGCTAGCTAAAGCCCTAAACCTCCTATATGTGGTTCTACTCCAGAAACGAGGATCAACTTCATTGAATTTTGGAACATACTCAAACTTAGCAATAATAGGATCATTATCAGGATTCCTCCTAGCACGCTTTTTAGTCCTACGTTTCTTAGAAGAAGAGGACTCACTTACCTTAGCCTTAGAGTCAAGACTGGTTGGAGATTTATTCAAGAAATCTCTTAGAGTGCAGTCATCATCACTGTTCAGGTTAGGGTTTTTAGAAGGGTTGGAAGACATGGTTTCAACTGGAGGTTGGAACCGGACTTAGAACTACGCTATGTGGGTATTCAGAAAAACTTAGGGTTTCTTTAAAAGAAGGAGAGAGAGAGTAATTGTGATAATTGTGATTGATTTGGTATATTAAAAGAATGTTTGTATAAATAGCAACAAGGACCAAATATTTTGACAATTAGAAAAAGATACACTCAAATCAAATTTGAAACCAAATTTTTGCTAGAAATAAGGAAACTTCTTATCAATAGAAATTTTAAAAAAAAGTAACGTAAGAAACAGTTTTTCAGAAGGATAGATTCAGCATTTAATAAAGAAAAACATTCCTTTGTAAACAGATTTACCCAAAAATTTGAATTCGAAGTAATTGAGGATAGTAAGAAAATTTCGACTAGTTTCAAGGGAAGATAGCAAATTATGAAGATATTCACACTTTTTTTTATAAAAAAAAAAACTAACAACTTACTCAAAAAGATATGTTTATCATAGAGTAGCTTAAATCCAGATTAGATTTGAAGAGCTTAAATTGAGCAAATCCATTTTCATCTCTACACAAAAACTAGTTTGATAATCTCAGCAAGGAAAGAGTATAAGTGATGTCAAAAATAAACAAGACTTGTCTTGAATTTTTCAAGTTAGAGAATATGGACACTCACTGAATTTATCAGTATTAGGAGGTTTCAACTGATGTTGCAACTGAGCTTGCAACCAGTATTATTAGCAAGTGGTTTCAACTAGGGTTGTAACTGTACTTGCAACCACTATATAAAATTTGCACTTTGTGCATGCAACTCTATTACCAGAGAGGTGTTAGGACAAGTTACCTCACATCTGTTTTTGAGATACCAAAATGCGGCTTTTTCAAGACAACAACTTTAAAGCTCAATAAAGACTTACCTCTAAAAATAAACAGTATTTAAGGTACTCAAAACATACACACATAACAAGAGTATTCAATTAGATTCAAAGTGACATACCCCTATATCACTTCTTAAAGATTCAAACTTATTAGTATCAAGGGGCTTTGTGATAATATCAGCTAATTGTTTTTCAGTTGAAACATGTTCTAAAATTAAGCTTTTTTCTTCAACTAGTTCTCTGATAAAATGATGCCTTAGATCTATGTGTTTAGTTCTAAAATGTTGAACTGGATTCTTTGCCAAATCTATTGCACTCTTATTATCACAGAATAAAGTTAATATTTCTTGCTTAACATTGTAATCATTTTGCATCTGTTTCATCCAAATAAGTCGAGTACATCCACTTCCAACTGCAATATATTCTGCCTCAGCAGTAGATAAAGAGATGCAATTTTGCTTTTTACTAAACCAAGAAACAAGGTTGTTTCCAAAATAAAAACAACCACCAGAAGTACTCTTTCTATCATCTATGTTTCCTGCCCAATCTGCATCACAGTAGCCAACCAGAAAATGGTTTGTGTCTTTAGAATACCATAGCCCTAGGTGAATTGTGCCTTTTACATACCCTAAAATTCTTTTGACAGCTACAAAATGAGGTTCTAAAGGGTTTGCCTGATACCTGGCACAAACTCCTACACTTAAGCAAAGGTCTGGTCTACTAGTAGTTAGATAAAGCAGACTTCCAATCATGGATCTATAAAGACTAGGACATACACTTTTCCCTTTATCATTTTTGGACAGTTTAAGGGTAGTACTCATAGGGGTTCTCTTCTCTTTTCTCTCACTCAGACCAAACTTCTTAACAAGATTGTCTGCATACTTACTCTGACATAGAAAAATGCCTTTCTTATTCTGTTTAACTTGCAATCCTAGAAAGTAAGTTAGTTCACCTCCACCACTCATTTCAAATTCATTTTTCATATCAGAAATGAATTCTTCTATTCTGTTATTAGAGGTAGAACCAAATACAATGTCATCAACATAGATTTGAGGAATGATTATATCCTTTGTAGTTTTCTTAGTAAACAGTGTTTTATCAACTCCCCTTCTGTTAAAACCTTTTTTAATCAAGAACTTGGTTAATCTATCATACCAAGCTCTAGGAGCATGTTTTAGACCATACAAGGCCTTTTTCAGCAAATAGACATGTTCAGGAAATTTAGGATCTTCAAATCCCTTAGGTTGACAGACATATACTTCTTCATTAATCACACCATTCAGAAAAGCACTCTTTATGTCAAGTTGAAACAGTTTAAAATCATACAGACATGCAAGAGATAGTAACATTCTAATGGATTCAATTCTAGCTACAGGAGCAAAGGTTTCATAAAAATCAATTCCTTCAATTTGTGTATAACCCTGAGCTACCAACCTTGCTTTATTTCTGATAATCACACCATCCTCATCACTTTTATTTCTAAAAATCCATTTAGTCCCTATAACATTTTTATTGGAAGGTCTGGGTACTAAAGTCCATACATCATTTCTCTCAAATTGAGACAATTCATCTTGCATAGCAAGAATCCATTCATTATCTTCTAAACCTTCTTTTATATTCTTAGGTTCTAACTGAGAAATATAACAAGCAATGTGAACAACATTGTTTCTTTTACCTCTGGTTTTCATACCTGAAGCTACTTCTCCTATGACATTGTCAAGAGAATGATTTTTCTGAGTCCTTACATAGCAAGGCTTGCTAGTTGACTGAACATGAGAGCTTTCTTCTTCTTCTTCAGACTCTGCAGCATTCTGGGTTTCAACCTCAGTTTCAACCTCAGTTGCAACTGGACTTCCAACCACTGTTGGACTGCTTGTTTGCTGGCTTTCTTCAGTCTCTATTCCTGTTATATCTGACTTTTCATCATCACCTGTCTCATTCACATCTTGTAAGTCATTAAATACCACATTATAAGATTCCATAACGCAGTTTGTTCTTTGATTAAAGACTCTAAAAGCTCTACTATTCTGAGCATAACCAAGAAAGATCCCTTTGTCACTTTTAGAGTCAAATTTACCAAGATGCTCTCTATCTCTGAGAATGTAACAGACACACCCAAAGACTTGAAAATACTTCACATTGGGTTTTCTTCCTTTCCATATTTCATAAGCAGTCATGGAGGTGCCTTTAGTAATGTACACTATATTAACTATATGACATGCAGTATTAACAGCTTCAGCCCAAAATCTGTTTGCAAGTTTTTTTGAGTTGAGCATGACTCTAGCCATTTCCTGAATGGTTCTATTTTTTCTTTCAACTATGCCATTCTGCTGTGGAGTCTTAGGTGCAGAGAACTCATGACTAATACCTAGGGAGTTGCAAAATTCTCTAAACTTACTGTTTTCAAATTCTGTTCCATGATCACTTCTGACCCTAACAATGTTACCACTGGTTGAACCTTTTTCATTTTGAAGTTTTAAGCACAGAGTTTTAAAGAGATCAAAAGTCTCAGTCCTATCTTTTAAGAAAACTACCCATGAGTATCTAGAAAAATCATCTACTACTACCAAAATGTACTTTTTGCCACCTATACTAGCAGTTTGCATATGACCCATTAAGTCAATATGAAGTAGTTCTAGGACTCTCTTAGTGTAAATTTGACTAGTACTTTTGTGAGTATTCTTTGTTTGTTTGCCAACTGCACAGCCACCACAGACACTTTGAGTTTTAGCACTAAGTTTAGGAATACCTCTTATCAGTTCTTCTTTAACAAGCTTATCTAAGGTTTTGTAGTTTACATGACCCAGCCTTTTATGCCAAATATCAGCATTATTAGTGATAGCTTGATTGCACCTATTCTGAGACAATTCTTTTTCAGCTTTTTCAAACACATAGCAGCTGTTTGTTGATCTAATTTCAGTCATGACCACATCATTGTTAAGATCAGTAATTAGACACTTTTCTTTGTTAAACTTGACAATCATCTTGTTATCACATAGTTGACTAATACTTATAAGATTAGCTTTTAGTCCATCTACAAGAAAAACATCATCAATATTAGGCATTCCAGGTTTGTATAGGGTACTTTTACCAACAATTCTACCAGTATCTCCTCCTCCAAACACAACAGTGTTCCCTGTGAGATTAGTGACATTTTTTAGGAAACTTGCAGTACCTGTCATGTGCTTAGAGCAACCACTGTCAAAATACCAATCATTAGAAGTAACGGCATTCAAGGAAGTAATAACAACTTTATTATTAGCAATAGAGGTAGATTTTTCTTTAACAATCCAGACCCAGTTCAATTTTTTATTGATAGAAGCCAACCAGGTCTTCTGAGAAATATACCTTCTGTTCTTCTTTAAATAACACTGGATTTCTACATGACCAGATCTTTTACAGAAGTTACAAAGTTTAGCTCTAAAAGTAGATTAACCTCATAGCTATTCAGTTTTTTCTTGGTTGCAACTGTGGTTGCATCTCTAGTTGCAACTGTACTTCTAACCTTCTTCTCAAAAACCTGAGTTTTATTCTTGGTTGCAACTGAGCTTCTAACCTTATAGTTAAACTTATGAGTTTCAGCTTTAGCATCAGCTTTAATAAAGGTAGTTTTTCCTGTACTTCCACAACCATAGTAACCTAAGCCACTAATGTCCTTAGACCCTCTAGAATAGGACAGGATGTCATCTAATTTCTCTGAAGCAGAAATATTCAGCAGTTTTATTATTTTTCTAGTTTCAGTAAGTTCAGCTAATTGAATGTTAAGCTTCTTAGTAAGACTATTAACCTCATCTTTTAGATTAACATTAAGATTGTTCATAATCAAGGATTTCTTACTAAGGCATTTATACTTTTCATAAAGAACAATATATTGCTGAGTAATGTTTTCATCAGAAGTTTCTTCCTCATCACTACTGTAGTTTTTAAGATCAGTAGGAACTATGGTTGAAACAGATTCATAGTTGCTTTCATAGGTAGGTTCTTTGTCAGTGATTATTCCCATAAAATTAACAAAATTAGAACCATCCTCTTCATCACTGTTGCTCTCAGAATCACTATCACTGTGAGTGGTTATATAAGCATTTTTATTCCTTTTTAAAGTATTTGCACATTCAGACTGAATGTGACCAAAACCCCTACATTCTCTGCATTGAATATCTCTAGGTTTGTAATCTTTATTATCCTTCTCTTTAGGATTCCACTTTCCTGTAGAATTGTTGTTAAACCTAGATTCTGACGTACCTTGATACTCCCTTTTCTGAAATTTTTTAGAACTACCAGTATCATCATCTTTTTTCTTATAAAACTTCTTGTAAACCTTTTTAGCAAAGAAAGCTAGCTGTTCTTCATCACTCATTTTATCACAGACATTAGGTTCAGGTTTCTTAGCCTGAAATGCTACTCCTTTTTCTGGTCTTTTATGTTTGAAGAATTTTAGCTCATGAGTGCTTAGATTTCCTATAAGTTCTTATAGTTTAAGATTATCTAAGTCAGTTGACTCTTCAATAGCAGTAACCTTAATTTCAAACCTTTCTGGAAGAGACCTTAGAGTTTTCTTAACAAGTTTAGCATCACTGTATTTTTCACCTAAGGTTCCAGCTTGATGAGCAATATGACAAATTCTGCCATTAAATTGTTCAATGGTTTCATCTTCCTCCATTCTTAAATTTTCAAATTGAGTGGTTAATTGTTGGAGTTTAACAGCTTTAACTTTAACAGTTCCTTCAAAGGTTATTTGTAAGATGTCCCATGCCTCTTTGGCAGTTTCACAATGAGAGATATACCTGAACACACTGAGAGTTACACCAGCAAAGATCAAGTTTATTGCTGTGGAGTTTGCACTTGATTTTCTGTCCTCATCAGCAGACCATCTGTCTTCAGGCACATAAACTAGATCACTTTCACCATCAGTAACAGTTGGAGCTTCCCAACCATACAGTACTGTTTTCCAAGCATGTTCATTTTGCTGTTTAATGAAAGATCTCATTCTGATTTTCCAAACTCCATAGTTAACTCCTCCTTCAAGCAATGGTGGTTTGTTGAATGCGTTTCCTTCCCTCATTAAGTCCATTTTTACCAGAACACAGGATCCACACTAAGTATGATCTAGTGTGAAGCTCTGATACCAATTGAAATTCCTATCCGCTGTTCTAGTTGCAGTTTTGCAGTTAGGTTCCAAGTGAGGTTGCAACCACAGTTGGAACCAAGTGTATTTAATGGACAGAACTGTAAAACGTTAAATGTACTTAAAGTGAACACAAGCACATTTAACAACGGAGTTCACCTAACTAGGCTACGTCTCCGGGGCACTTACCCAGATTATGATATTATAAAAAGCTTAAAATATAGGACTCAAGTCTTAATGAAAAACTCTTAGACTCCCTCTAGGTTTTTCTGGCTATTTCTATATTGCTCCTACTCTATAACTATCAAATATAAATCAATGGCATCCCACCATTGTTTTCTTATTAAAGCACTTTGTGTATTCTCTCAAGAATGGGTTCTTTATAATTTAGAACACACCCTTTTACAAGCTAAAGTTATCAAGTATATAAGCAAGTAAAAACAATCTTCAATCTTCAATATCTTTTGATTGCTTTTGACTTTGTTGATTGGCTTTAATCTCTCCATGCATTGTGTGATATTTCAGCGTGGATTGACTCCAATCATCTTTGGTTAATACCTAGTTAATAACAAGTTTAAAAGTAGGAGTTTAGTTTTTCCCTTTGAAAGAAAACATATAAAGATAATATCTTTTAAAGATAATATCTTTTCATAAGTATATGAAACATTCAACTCCATGTAACAATCAATCTTTAAACGTATCTTTGCTGAATATGATAAGGAACAAAGATTGAAACAAGTGATAAGGATAAGCATAAGAAATAGAGATACATATTAAAAGGAAACATAACCTTATAAACTAATCTCTTAATATCTTTTAGAAAACATATTTCCTTAACACTTTGATATTCTCAATTTACGCATATCAAACCTTTAAGATCATATGAGAATATTTACTGCAAACTGTAGAACAAATAATTATTAATTAAGAACAGTTATGCAACTTTACAGAACTAGACAGAATACGGCTGAGCAGCAGGTTGCAACTGTGGTTGCAACTGAGGTTGCAACTGGTACTTGAAACCTGATACTACTGACTTAGTAGGTTGTAACTGAGGTTGCAACTGGTACTTGAAACCTGATACTACTGACTTAGTAGGTTGTAACTTAGGTTGCAACTGGTACTTGAAACCTGTCAATACTGTCTTAGTTCTTAACAACAGTTAGGATTTATTTAGTAAAACCAATAGACAATAAACAATATTTAGACCAGAAATCTGGTCCTAACAAACACTTTGTTGTTTGTCGATTTTTCAGCAACCCAACCACTGTCACCATCGCCACCACGAGACTTTTTTACAGCATCACCGCCAGTGGACTTATTTCAACCATCACCACAGGTCTTTCATTCACCATCTAGAGGTATGGAATGTCAACGATGTGATATGTGAAAATTTTCAAGAACTCCCTAATCACAAGAAAAAACCAAACAATAAACGCTATCAAGATTTGAGCATTCTCTGCCAAATTGTCAATAACGATACCCTTTAACTGGAAATAAAGCATAATACTGTCACTAGAAAATTTAAAGAAATACATCTTTGGTTTTGAAAAGTCGTACATCTTTCTTATGGCGCCAAATCCAGTGGTACAAATACCCCCTTCGTCCAATATTTTTTGTCTACTTTCTTGAAAATATGTGACATGGGAGGTAAATTATTAAATTGGATAGTAGTTTTAGAAGGGTGGGACATATATTCCTATTTACAGATCACAGTGATATATATATCCGATTTTATTACTGAGAGTCGTTATATTTTTCATTAAGATGTTTCATTAAGTTGATTGCTCAGAGTCTCATGGATGATCGTAATTCGTATGACATCAATATATTCCAATATGTTGGTGCTCTATTCGTCATATGATAAGACCGGATAAAATGAATTCGTAGAGCCAAACTGGTCCAACTTGTAAATTGCAGAACAACATTTGATAGTCAGATTACACGTAATAAGACAATCTTTTCTTCTTCTTACCATGCAGGTAAAGGAGGAAAAAAGATTCGATTAGCGATCTACATTGTCGCTCCAATCCTTATGCTTTGTGTCTTTCTCATTTTCAAATACTTTTCCGCAATATTTGCATGCTTAAGGGAAAAGAAGCCCAATAAAATTACACAGAATGTTGAAGGTAAGACTTCTTTATAAAATTATAAGAATAATTAATTTATAACCTAACTCAATTGAAGTGATTCTTAAAATACAATTCTCAAATTGTTTGTGTGGTTTAAAGCTGCTGGCAAACAAAGTGATGAAGATGAGATCAATATCTCTCGGCCTGATTATATTAAGACCGAAGATACTATACAATACACATTCTCTACCATAATTGCAGCTACCGAGAACTTCTCCGAAGCAAATAAACTTGGACAAGGCGGTTTCGGTACTGTCTACAAGGTGACAACTTTATTACTTGGCAGTTTGCCATTTTTGTAAGCCTTACTTGATTGTTCGTAAAAAAATGAACGTTAAATAGAAATTGAAAAGAGAGGCAAGAACTTATTGACATTTTTGTTAATTTATTGATCATACTTTTTCCTGTTTTTTTTAAATCAGTTTGAAATTCCTATCCGATGTTCTAGTTGCAGTTTTGCAGTGAGGTTCCAAGTGAGGTTGCAACCACAGTTGGAACCAAGTGTATTAATGGACAGAACTGTGAAAATTTAAATGTACTTGAAATAAATCGCACGCACATTTAACAACGGAGTTCACCTAACTAGGCTACGTCTCCGGGGCACTTACCCAGATTATTATATTATAAAAGCTAACAATATAGGATTCAAGTCTTAATGAAAAGCTCTCAGATTCCCTCTAGGTTTTTCTGCCTATCTCTATATTGCTCCTACCTTATAACTATCACTTAATAAATCAATGGCATCCCACCATTGTTTTCTTTTTAAATCTCACTGTGTATTCTCTCAAGAATAGGTTCTTTATAATTTAGAACACACAATCTTTTACAAGCTAAATTATCAACTATATAAGCAAGTAAAAACAATCTTCTATCTTTTATGTCTTTTGTGATTGTTTTTGACTTTATTGATTGGCTTCAATCTTTCCAAGCATTACGTGATTCTTCAACATGGATTGACTCCAATCATCATTGGTTGATACCTGTTAAATAACAAGCTTGATTGTAGGAGTTAGTCTTTTCCTATAACAAGGAGACATATAAAAAGACTATCTTTTACGGATAATATCTTTAAATATACATATGAAACATTAACTCCATATTTCATTCAATCTTAAATATATCATACTGAATTGATAAGGAACAAAGATTGAAACAAGTGATAAAGATTTGCATAAGAATAGAGATATAGATTTATCTATATAAAGGAAACATAACAAATCTTTTTATATCTTTTAGGAAATCTTTCCTTACCACTTTGATATTCTCAATAAACGCATACTAAACATTTAGGATCATACGAGAATATATCCTGCATACTTTAAAACAAATAATTATCATTAAAGAATAGTTATGCAGATTTACAGAATAAGACAGAGTCCTGCAGAATAGCAGGTTGGAACTGAGGTTGCAACTGAGGTTGCAACATTACTTGAAACCTATCAACATAGGTTGTAACTGAGGTTGCAACATTGCTTGAAACCTAACAACACCTGTCTCAGTAGGTTGTAACTGAGGTTGCAACATTGCTTGAAACCTAACAACACTGTCTTAGTTCATAATAAACAGATAGGATTATTTAGTGAAAACCAATAGACAACAAATAATATTTAGACCAAAAATCTGGTCCTAACACAGTTTTACCTTAAGAACCCTATATTTATGAGGTATACATGTGTAGGTTGTATTTGCAAATTTGTGTATTTATTAACTCTTAATCAAGAGAACAAAGTTCTTATAACAAATTGCATGCCAAATACCCTTTAATGCAGAAAGTTTAAAGTAAAAAGTATCACTCTTCAAAAATCTTGTTAATACATTACCAATATTATTATTTAGGTGAAACTACTTACTTTCCTTCAAAATTATAGCTTTTTCTTGCTACCTCTTAGGGGAAGCTTCAAAACGGATGTGAAATCGCTGTCAAAAGACTTTCGGAGACGTCTATTCAAGGAGAAGTAGAGTTCAAAACTGAGGTTACACTAATGGCTAACCTTCAACACAGGAATTTGGTGAGGCTCCTTGGGTTTTGCTTGAAACGAAAAGAAAGGCTTCTAATCTACGAATTCGTGGAGAACTCAAGCCTCGATAACTTCATTTTCGGTAACGCCTAGGTGTTTCATTTTTCTAAAAAAGAACTCATTGATTCAGAATGTTATGTATGTTGTTAGGCGCTTATTTAGCTGCAGCTTTGAAGTTATTTATTGTTTTTGCTTTTACGCGTGAATTAGCAGTTTAAATTCGTCTTTTAGGACGGAGATGCGAAACATGTATACTTAGGTCCTATTCTTCCTTCTAGGCTATACCTTATGTGAAAATTTACAACAAACTTATTACTTTTAATTCATTAATTAGAGGATATTTTATCAGTAATGAAAATTCAGAAAATCAGAGAACTCTTGTTTCTCTCGAGTTAATAGTTTAAATTCGTGTTTTAGGACGAGGGCGTCATGCCGTGTCAAGTAAAATTTATATTTAAGCATACTTGATACATCTTAAAATTTATATTTAAGCATATTTGATACATCTTAAAATTTATATTTAAGCATATTTGATACATTTTAAAATTTATATTCGCTAGAAATATATAAAACTCACTAAAGTTAATGAAGTATCACTAGGAGGACCCCAAATTTGCAACAGTTTTCTATTTTTCAGCTCTCTTTGAATAGTGCTAGTTCAAGTTTTAATTTAGGGCGTTTTAGTTCTTGTAATTTGTTTTCTGTCACTGATGACCCAACTCTTTTGTTTTTTGTGGAGTTTTTCCCCCACTTTTTTATTTTTCCCTATTAATAAATAAAAAAAGTGGGTTTTCCCCACCATTAATATATAAAAAAATCTTATGCTACTATGTTTTTAAACCTGATACCAGTTCTGAGACTTTTTATGTTAAATTTTATAAACAGTAAACCCTACTAAAAATAGTAAGACACAAACACAGCATTTTATTTATCAATTGATATTCTGAAATCCTCATCAGTACTATCCTTTGATATATTTTTCTCTTAATTTTTCTTGTATAATCAGATCCAAACAAACGTGCACACTTGAATTGGAATCGGCTTAAAAAAATCATAGGAGGTATTGCTTGAGGACTGCTCTATCTTCATGAAGATTCAAGGCTTCGAATAATTCATCGGGATCTGAAAAGTAGCAATATTCTGTTGGATCGTGAAATGACTCCAAAAATAGCAGATTTTGGGATGGCAAGATTATTCGTACGAGATGAAACACATGGATGCACAAGCAGAGTTGTGGGGACCTTGTAAGTCTTTATTTTAGTTCACTTAAATCATGGAAACTATTGGAAAGAAACATATGCTAGGAATATGTTTCTGTCATAAAGAAACTTAAATATATTGTCTTTAGTTGGATCAAATTGCTATTACATTTATGCTAGAGTGTGTTTTCAATATCGGATGCTTTGTCGCCACTAAACAATCATGGCCAGCTCTTTGGTTCACTCACCTGAAAATAAATTATTGACACTTTTGCTCTAATGAGATTTTAAAAACATGAACAGAAGATGGTGGACGTTCAAAATTAATGAAAATTATGGGTATTCCCCACTTCTAATTAAAAAAAAAAACAAATGGGTTGTATGGTTGGTAACTACTAATATAACTAGGAAACGACTGGCCTAGAAAACTAGAGTTTTAGTTTTTGTGCCAAGAAAAGGGATCCATTTTCATTTAGAGTTGCCACTAAAGTTGTCTTACACAATATGTATAACATCAAGCATAATCAGGCGTTAGCTTATTTGTTAGTAGATCTCTGTCTTGCTACTTGAGTGTATGCATGTTTTTGCCTGTCTTTTATGCACATCACATATTTCAGGGGATATATGGCTCCAGAGTATGCAATGCATGGTCAATTCTCAATCAAATCAGACGTCTTTAGCTTCGGAGTGTTACTTTTGGAAATTGTATGTGGTCAAAGAAATAGCTTTTTCCGCATCGGAGAGAATGTTGAGGACCTTTTAAGCTATGTAGGTTCACAAAAGCAAAAATGTCCTTTAAATTAATTATCTTAAAAGTCATAAAGCTTGACAATTATTTCATGTCATACATTAAATTTATAGGCTTGGAAGAATTGGCAAGAAAGAACAGTTTTTAATCTGATTGATCCAGCTCTCCTAATGGAGAAAGGTTCTACACTTGAAATGGCGAGATACATTCATATCGGTTTGGTTTGTGCTCAGGAAGATGTAACAAGAAGACCAACCATGGCCTCAGTTGCTAACATGTTAAGTAATCTCTCAATAGAACTTCCAGTCCCATCAAAACCAGCATTTACTCAACAAGGTATAAACAATCAAGACCATGATTGGAGCATGACCGACAACTCAGACGGGTCAAAATATAAATCTGGTCGTTCTTGGTCAACAACGGAAATGCAACCAAGATAATCTTCTTCTACTGGTAACTCACAAAGACAATGTTGCTATTTTCGTTTTCTTCTACCCTTCACCTAGCTCCTCCCCTGCTTGCAGTGAGTAAACGTTTGATCGAATGTTGTGATGTGTTTATCTATATGGTAGGGTCAAGTTGTTGAGTTGAATATGCGAAAGTCCCACATTGAGTAATCGATATGTGAAAGCCCATTCATTCATTCTTATCAAGTGAACATATATAAATCCGAAGATTGAAGGCATCAATGCTTAAACTTTGCAAAAGCACTCTTTATAATGAAACATGACAACTTGTGACGAATCAAGGGATGTGGAACTTGGTCTTTATATACGATGAATCACAACAACTTGTGAGATGTATGTTAAAATTACTTTATTCCAAAACTGCAATTTTAGTTTCTTCAAAAGTAAAATCCCCTTTTGTGAAAATGAAGACAACAATTCTCAAAATCATGTCAAAAAGTACTAAATTTAGTTAACGTAATAACATTGAAATTCTTGTTATTACCACCACCGCATGCATCACCACCACGGCAAAACCAACTAATCACTTGCTTGTTTCCCTATGATCAATCCTTCTTGTAAGGACAAGTTACTTGCTTGTAACAAATAATTATATATAATAAACATTCAAGAGGACTGTAGAATTGGTAAGCATTGACCTTATATTAAAGGGAATTATTCGTGCTCCCCATCATTTTATAATTATCAAAATGAGCCGATAGATAAAAATGACAAAAATACATCGACTCCCAAATCTAATTTGAATGGGGAGCAGAGTTTAAGTTCTGCTCTTTCTCCAAATGATATGGCATTAGTGCCAAGCCATATCCCGAGCTCTTAAAAAGCTACAGACAAGGAAAATGTTTCTCTTACTGATGAATCAAGAACTGAAAAGAATAGAAGAAAGAAGGAGAAACAGAAAGAAATAAAGAAAAAAAGGCCGAGTAAGAAGTTTCTAAAATACGTTCTAGTAGTCAAAGCCAAAGATATGGGCCTTTTAACAACACTTTGGAAGAATTAATGGGAGATTACAACCTTGACTCTTCTTATATTATTGAGAATGATAATTCTTCGTCGGATGAATATGAAACTTTTTCGGATGTTGGAGCTCGCAATGAAGATAAATTCAAATTGAGATTTCAAAAGCACTCTATGATCACTAGGGGGCATAGGGTCAAAACCAAACGGTAGCTTTTGTATAGTGAATTCATGGGTGATCTTTGAATCTTTCAAGTTTCAATTTTTGGTAGGAATGCAGATGAAGATGAATTGCGAGACTATACTTGAGAGATGATTTCTCTGCATGTTTAAAATTGTATTTGGTTTGGTTTTAATGTGTTAGGTTTATTCACATATAGCAGTTTTATGAGACTGTTTTGCTAGATATATTTCCGCTCTCCTATGTATATACCACGAGTGAGCTTTTTTCACTCAAAATTTCAATTGAATGTTTTTATTTGCTTAAAAAAAATTATCAAAATGATATTCTACATAATTGGCTCTTGACTCATGCCTTGTTTGAATGCAGCTTTTTAACAATTTTCTTTTTGTGTGAATGCGGGAGAATATTGTTTTTTTTTTGTCTCTATACATCGTAGTTTGAAATTATTTGTCCCTCTTTTGCTATTTTATTTTCACATATACATGCAGTAATGTTTATCTAAATCAATACATGTCAAAAACCAATTGTAAGCTTCATTTGATTTTGTGAGCTAACACCTTTCTACAATGACTTCATTTTGTAAAAAAGATTAAAAAACAAAATAAAGTTCTGCTTGACTTTTTAGAAGAGTACAACCAATATGGAGGATTATTAAAATGGAAGGGTCAAGGGGACAAACAATTTAGAAAGGGTTCATTTTATCTAATTGCTACTATTAATTAGTAATAGTTTGTAAGTTAAGTACCACTTTGAGGACAAGTAGTGGAGTTTATTCCATTAACAAGCTATATATAATATATAAGAACTCGATAACATTATTGCAAACCTGAGAGAATTAGTACAGCTTGTAGATTCCTCGTTTCTCTTGTCAACCTCAATTTTTTAATATTTATGAATGTGGGAGTCTTTAGACTTTGGTTTGTGTTATGGCATTAATCATTAATAGTTGTTAGGTTTAGGACACATTTAGAACAAGTAGTGGGAAACATCTCAATAAAAGGCTATATATATAAGAGGTTACGTTGTTGGTAAATGTAGGTTCTAACTCAACAAGATTATTTCAAAACTAATGAAGAGGATGAGTACAGCTTGTACATTCCTCTTCATTATTGCATTATTAGTTCACTATTCTGCTGCAGCATCTTGTGGTACTCGAGTAGGCGAATACATTTGGGATGGCAGCACAGAAATGTCCATCCCTACCAATATTACGGATTTCCGAGAGAACCTCAACGGTGCTCTTATTCAATTACCCACTAACATAACAAAAATTAGCTTGTATAGTTGTGCAGCTGTATACTCTGGCTTCGATCCGAATGCTGCTTATGCTCAAGCTAGTTGTATCGGGTATGTAGACTTCAAAACTTGCCAGGATTGCATTCAAGACGCAACAGATTTGTTAAAGGATGACTGCTCCACGAAAGCCACTTCCGCAATCTTATGGTACGGTGAGAACTGTATGGTGCGTTACTCCAACCATGACATGGTTGGAAAGATGCAAATACCTGACAAAATGATCCGCGTTCAGATTAATTCTACCTCATCACCAAGCACAACTTCGTTCAACGAGTCCCGATCAGGGCTATTTAATGTACTTGCTGAAAAAGCGGAAGCCCGTTCAGGTGGTTATCAGATGCGTGCCTCTGGTAAATGGTATGACTATTCAAGTCAAGAGACGATTTACGGGGTTGCACAGTGTTCACCAGACTTGTACTCTTATGAGTGCAGTGACTGTGTTTGGCCATTGTAGGTCAGAATTTGGAAATGTACTTTCATGCTAAACTAGGGGGCAGCATTCTGGGGCCCAGCTGCAACTTTCGATACGAGGTTTACCCTTTTATAAATAACACTTTCTTGTTTGTCGATTATTCACCACCTGCACCACGTCCACCCCCGCCACCATCACCGCTACGAAACCTATTCCCACCATCTCCGCAAATCTTTAATCCGACGTTTACAGGTATGCAATGCCAACTATGTGAAAGTTTTAAGAAGATTTTCTGATCTACGTCGCATGTATTTTTTTTTCTGATTGCTAAAACCGAAGGTAATTGATTAATAATTTTTCAATTAGTTGACCCTATGACATCGTAAATTTTGATTTACAGATAAGAATGATATTTTAAAACCATTTAAGTAGTTCTTACTTGTTTGGAAGATCTTTTATAATTGTATCTAAAGTTAATGTAACTATTTTTATTTACCCATGCAGGTAAAGGATCAACAAAAGCTTTACCATTAACTTACATTGTTGCTCTAATATTCGTTATAATTAGTATCACGATATGATGATTGATGAAGCCAATTATCTCATTTGATCGGCTACACAAGGATGACCCGTGCTCCCATATTTGTCATGTTTTTCGTATTTTGTTATTTATTGCCTACTTTGTTTCTGTTTTCTTTCCTCATTTTTATTGTTTTTCACCAATTTCCTCAATTCTTGTGGGAGTTCTTCGATCTGTTGTTAATTTGTTATATTATTTTTTAACTATCTCTACTCTCTAGGGCTAGTTCATAAGAGTAAATAAATGGAAGAATCGTTGGTACATAAAATGGACTTAATCGATCTGCAAAATATTAGATTCTCAAATCTTTTTTTATCATTTGATACATGTCTTTTTTTTCCGACTAGAATACCCTTTTGCCTCATTAAATAACATATTTCAATATCAAACAATATATTACTTTCAATATATTAGTTTCGGTTTCAATGTGTTTCTCCAAATAGTACTTTCCTTTTTTACTCTCCTTTAAATAAAACTATTTCAAATTCAAAAAAACTTCTATTAAATTCATACAATTTCATAGAGAAAAGAAAAGTAAAAAATTAAGTTCATGAACATATTTTGTTAAAGAAAATTTAGACATAATAAAATCAAGAGTTTCTTATAGCTCGACATCGGTAGACACTTCATCACTAACCGATAAGCTAGCTAATAACCCACCCAAGTCATCAACAATGTTCCACGACGAAGAAAAACGACTACATCAGTCCCCATAGAAAATAATACGATCACTATAAGGAGTAATAAAAGATACATGTCTACATTCACAATCAATAATGGCCTGAAAGTAAGATAATCAGTTCATACCAAGAATAACATCAAAACTAGTCATATCAAACATAAGAAAGTCGAACACAAAAGTGTGTTCAGAAATATAAAGCACACAGTCACGACATATGCGATCAAGAGGAACACAACCATGAATAGGAGTTTCAACCAAAATAGCAAGATCCTGAATACTGAATAATAAACTCATAGATAAAGCAAAACGAGAGGAAATAAATAAACGAGAAGCACCAGTATCAAATAATGCATTAGCCCAAGAAGAGCTAACGAGTAAGTTACCTTGAATAGCTGAAGGTTCACCCCTGTCAGTATTAACTTGAGGCAGTGCGAACACATGAGCTTGAGTACCCTGAGAAGATTGAGAAGACTGGTGTATTAATTTAATGAGCGAGAAGAGAGTGCATTAATTTGAAGGGTATAATATGGAGATAGAAGTATATAGAGAGAGAAACAAATCTTTTAAATCATTGATAATCGTGTAAATAGATACATCGAAAGACCCTCTAAGCCTGTTTATATAATAAATGATAGGCTTACATATGGTAGAAAAATCAAAAATAGGTCAAAGTAAATGTTCATGTAGAGACCCAAGTAAAGATTCATAGAGTAAAACTCAAAATGATCAATAATATACTATAACAGTATGTATCAAATAATTAAAGTGTTTTAGGGCCCGACTTTTTAATAAATAAGTACTATTCATATGTATCTTTTCATTTTTTTTTTTAAATAATCGCATGCATAGCTTTCTGCTTAAAGTTTCTATTTCTCTCAAAATAATGAAGCCTGCATATCCGGATAATAGATATTAAGTATTATTAGAAGATAACACAATTGATGATGATTTGGTTTATTTCCGTTTATGTTTGTGTGATACCTTTCATCACATAAGAGAATATGTTATATTCAATCAAACCTCACTCTATATATATATAAACGTGAGTATTGTAATGTAAATCACAACATAGAAATATCAATAAGACCATTCTATTACATTGTTCATTTCTTTAATATTTAACAAGTATTAACAAAAAAGAAAAGAAAAAGAGTGACGGATCCGAATAGAAAGATTGATTTGTGAATAAAAATGAATCAGATTATAGGGGTTTAATAGCATGACATGCAGAGGGAAGTAGATTTTTATAATTGAGATTGTGGGAAATAGGTTTAAAAAGCGGGGCATTTATTGAAGTTTTCCCATACCAATTAAGATCAATTGATCTGTTTAAAAAGTCATCGATCTTTCAAGAAAAACGACATAGTTGCTGTTGTCATGGTGAGGCTCATGTCGTGCGAATAGATGTTGTAGGAGGTTTGATTTAATCTCAAGCAAGTTAATTAGGCCACAAATATAATCTTAAGTAAAAGATAAACTCTGAAACTTTTCATTCAGCTATCTATAGCTATATCATGTTTAAGAAACTATGAGATCAATATTGTTAAAAAAACTCTACAAGAAAACTAAAATAAAATTTGGGTAAAACTCTACAAGCAAACTAAAATTAAAAAAACTCTACAATTTAGGTAATCCAAAACTTAGGGCATCAAAATAAAAGGCATGTACAGTGATATCATCAGGACTGTACTATTAATCTAACATCTTCAATCACAATTACATGTCACCACCAACAACAACGTTTTGCCACATTAGTTCACTATGCCTCATCAATTTGTGATCCCAACTCCCAACAGCAAGTACAATTGGGGAAACACAAATGAATACTATAGAGTTTCCCTTACGATGAGAAGGATGGACAACGACGCTCATCAATTTGCCGGTTTGTTTTATGAGGAGTGTATGGTTTTTCTACCATACAAACAAGTATATGCATGCAGAATGCAACTACTGGGGTTGCAACATATATGGTTGTTTTCCCTTCATTTGAACAAAAAAATCATATTAACATGTAATCTGATAATACCAGTAATCAATTTGGTAAGTTGATATCATTACTGATAACCTGAATTCAGTGAGATAAGTCACATTTCAAGTTACTAGCAATGTATCTATCAATTTTTTTCACAGTATACTGATAAGAAAATTCACAATTTATTGATGAAAAGATTCAGAATTATCATCCTGATGAAACCGGCTATTTTACGACCTCTTTACTTATATCTGCTTTTAGTTAAATTTGATTAGTTATTATTAATCCTACATATAGAGAGTTTTAGCTCTAATTATCAGGTTCTTTAAAAAGAGTGATTAATAAATGATACAACCCTAGTTTATATAGGTTTCTCTCTCAAATTATATGTTTCTCTCCTAAATTTCTGTGTGGTTTTATATCTGTTTCTCGTCTTATTTCCCTAAAACCTACGGGTTTCATCACATCCATTAAGAAAGATTAAGCTAAAAAGAATATCCAAACGCATACAAAAATGCTATCATACCAACCTAGAGTAGAGATTTTCAATTTTTTATCCTTTCTGTATGGCCTATCTTATTCTCGATTTTATAGTTGCATGTTTATTAATACTAGTATTATAAACCCCAAAGAAATTAGTTTTACCGGTTTTTAAATCAATGTTTTAAGAAGCGCGATTTGTACTAAAAAAAACTCGATAAAAGCTCAATTCAAAGCTAAAAAAAACTTTAAAAGCTTGATTTTCCGATTTTTAGGCTGCTAAAAGCTTAAAATTTTTACGCTTATAGCATAGCTCTTGCAAAAATTCTTTTAACTAAGATTTTTTGCTTTTTAAAACGCTTATTGAATTAATCTAAATTTTGCAAAGGCTAGTGCCTTTGAGTTAGTGTTCCTTTTGGGGGAATATTACGAAGTAAGAGAATTTTCTATTGATCTCGACAACCATGTTAATCAAAAGAAGACAGAAAATTACAGAAAAGTAAAATAAGATACACTTGTTGTAATACACTATTAGCTACGTATATAGGGAAACAGAAGTAGAGAGAGGGGAGAACAACATGATCTTTATTAATGAAGGAATATGTGAATGAATGTAAAATACAAGACTCCTAGCCCTCTTTATATAGATAGAGGGGTAGGGTTACAAGCCCAACTTGGGCCCATAAAGTATAAGCCCATGAGTCCAATAATCTCACAACACTCCCCCTTTGGACGTCTTGAATTCTTCGTCTTCATGCAGTCGATCTGAGTCGAGTTCATTCGCAGTGCTAAACACATAAAAACCTTAGGGCCGGAAAACCCAGTGTGGGACAAAACCGGTACCTAGGAGAAACTGTGTAGCCGAATGATATATGCCGAAATATCATGTAAGTAACTAACCACAAAACAGTGTGCCTCATCAAAACCTTGACAGAGCAAACCCAATGGGAAAATCTCTGATCGAAGGAAAAAGAGTGCAACAGTGGTAGTAGTAGGGGATCAACCACAAAACAGGTGTCTCATCAAAACCTTGCTAGAGTAAACCCAGTGGGAAAAACCTCCAGTCGAAGGACAAAAGAGTACACAGTGGTAAGAAGTATACAACAGGATACTCCCCCTAATTCGGCAATCTTAAGTGAGATAAGATGGGAACGTGTCTCGCTAAAAACCTTGCCAAGGAAAACCCAGTGGGAAAAAAACCTTGGTCTAAGGACAAAAAGAGTACACGAGCATGCGACTGGATGCTCCCCCTCACTTGCACACGACAGGGTGCGAGGATTTCGACTAAGTAGTAATTAGTGCAATAAGCATTCACCTGGATGCTCCCCCTCACTTGCACACGACTGGGTGCAAAGATTTCATATTCCAAGAAAGAGTACGAGCATTCGACTGGATGCCTCATTTACTTACATACGACTGGATGCAGGAAAATCTAACGTGGAATAGAACGAGCATTCAACTGGATGCTCTTAAACTTCATTTGTGAAGATTAATTTCGGCGAGAAATGCTAAATAGCATAATGTAGTCATGTCTCTCTTGATCAATAACAACAAGTTGTCTTCTATGACAAGTGTTTTATCTAGATCGTGAGACAGAACATATGTAATTCAAATATGACTAATACTAGCTCGAAGTCATATACACTCTCTAGTCGTCTCATAGAGCACGAATAGATCAGAGTGATTCACTTGGAGTCATTCCAAGACCTCCAAGATGTCGCCTTATTCCTAATGGTAAAGACATACCATGTTAGGAATATCCCTTATGCGGGTCTGATAAGTAACCGGCATCGGTATAACCGAAAAAGGGTTGCGTTAATTCGAGTACCGAAGGGGGTAGGTACACTCGATGACGCAAATGGGATAAGACAAGCCCTCATCCACAGTTACCTTAAGGTAATGGGAAAATGTCTTTTATGCCATTTCGATGGCAGCGTGTTAGCGCGATGCTGTGTCGAGCTATACCATTCACAGCAGACGAGATGTTCGTCCTAGCACATTAGACCAAGTACAATAATGCGCTTATTGTACTTAGATATGAACATCATGGTTCAATATCTCTTCATCGTCTCATCAGGGACGGACTGGGTCTATATCAATGTCTAGTGATCGAACGATCATGGGAGAATCTGACGACTTAGCGTCATGATGAATACAACGTCATAACACCTTCTGGGTGTAGTCTGAATCATGGACTTAGATTCAATCTTTACGGGACTCGATCATCAGGCCGAGTCACTACCGTGTCTTCCCAAGATCCTTCATCTCGAAGGCAAATCCAAAAATGGATCGCGTAATAAAACACGCAAGGGCATAGTACTTGTTCAAGTATCCCAAGCTAATCAAGTACTCACTTAGGCGGTATACCACATCCACTCGGATTATATTAATCCATATAGTGAACGTCTCAGTCAATTGAGATCGTGTTCCATGGTCAGAAACTACTTGATTAAGCACATGAAGTCACACAGGGACCTTCATCTATATCTCTTTGTCTAAATCCCCATAGAGATAAAACAGTGACCACAATCACATACTGCATAATCAGTTTTTGGGAAACTACTAAACTGATAAAGTAGGGGACCGTTATAACGTCCATTACGAGGAAATCAACCATCTCGTAATCAATTCCAAGATGTGAGAGAAGCCTTGCGCTACTAGGCGAGCATTCTACAATCTCATTATTCTCATCACTTTTCCTTACGAATAACCAAATAAACGAACTCGTTTAACATTGGTGGTGTTGGAGCTACAGGTCCGAACACACTTTCGCTAAGGAGTCTACTTGGATTGCAAGTTTCCATTAGTCCAGTCTATTCTACGTTGACTTCAGGCAACGGTTCATGGTTCCCTATCATAATTTGCTCATATTATCAGTCGTCACCGAATATATGAACAAGTAATCAATGACAGTCTCGTTTCGCTTCAATATCGTCTAAGATATCATGATCGACAGATATTTCGAGATTCTTAGGATGAAGAGGAATCACACATCTCATAGATCCTTTATAATCTCGTGCGACGAACGAGTTTCAGTTCACCACCTCTGGGGCTGAACGAATTAAGAACCGGTCAACTTCCTCATATCTTAGGAAGGATGACAGACTGACGGCCGACGGCAGCGTCCTTTGCTTGGCGGGTTCGGCCAAAGCAACGTGTTACGACAGGAACACGGCGTCCGACAGGGACGTCTATCCTTGCAAGCATTTTGCAGCAGGTATAAATGATCTCGTGACATCTCATAAAGTCTTCAAATGCGTCTGGCATTTAGTTAGACTTGAGGGAGTCTATGCACTTACTTATCACTAAATGCAGTTTTGGGGATCAAGCTAAGACTGAGTGGGTTATGCCACGTTACTTCACGTCGTTCCTTATCAACGGTAACGTGCAAATCTCCCCCTAACGACGGGGAGAACAGTCTTAGCGATGTCACTTTCGCATATCATGCGGTAAAGAGATCGCTTGCCAAGGTTAATCTATCAAATGATAGGCAGGAGATTCATAATCGACTTATGTCCCCTTCAGAGGTCCATATTTTGAATGCTAGAACGGCTCAATCAAAATATTAATTAATCACTCTAAACACGCGTTATTATGAGACTTCTGGCTCATAACCAGTAACCAGTTGGTACGCATATGGTGTTTGAGTGTCTATGGGCCTCATAACGGACCAATGCAGCAAAATAGCATAACCCCACACGGAAATATAAATCTTGGTGCGCAAGACCAAGAAGTGCGTGCAATCATTTGCAGTCGCATCATCAAACTTTCCGTGAGTCCATTTGGGTCTGAACATAATCGACAAGATGTTCAATTTCCAAACTCAAGTAATTCAAATCGAAATTTCGATTATTACTCTTCGGAATTATCAAGTCGACTAGACTTTTCAGGATAATCCGGATCATGAGCCATCAACTTAATGATAGGGCTAAAAGTTTAGGAAATGCTGCATTTCTGTGGACAACAATAATCATGTGACCTTATTGTCGATGCATCAACCATAACCATTTTATATTTATGGTCCGTCTTATGGTTGGATAAGTCCACAATAACTCCTTCAATTCTTTACAAGAATTCTACGAGTTCTTTTCGTGATCTTTACACATACTAGTCTTTCAAAATGAGCATTAATGGCATGAATTTCGGATTAATCGCGAAATATATTCTCATAGAGAATCCAAATGCGATGCGATTATAAATCAAGCATCGTCTTTTGACCCGGGAATATCTCATCCAGTCAATGCCACAATATCAAAATGCTCTAATCAATCGACGACAGGCGAATGAGAGTATAGACAATCATGTCTTAGCATCTAAATCATTTATCATTCGACGACAGGCGAAATGATAAGGTAACTTTAAATGCTTTAAAGAATGTGGTAGCAACCACTTGAAAGACATTTCAACTCCTCTAAAATACGCTTTTGGTCGTATTGAATGGAGGCTATGTAAAGAAATTTCAATTCTTTCATGAGCTATTACCAGATAACACTAGTTTTCTCGAATATTTTATAACTCAACAAGGTACGGCAGGACCTACATGAGTATAAGACCTCATATTTGACAAATCAATTTGGTTTTACCAAAGATTTCGATTTTGGAACGACAGGTCCATAATCATTGTCACAAAGGACTCTTTTAGGCAAGTAGTTGGTGAAATTATGTGGTACACTGTTACCCACTATTTCCAAAAAAAACAACTATCCCATAAGTATTGCCTAAAATTTCATAATTTAAAGTTTGGTCACATTTGTCAAAGGAATTTGCTCAAAACGCTTTAAATTATTTCGAGAAATTTCGTAAACAGGCAAACCATAATCCAAAAGTATGGTCCAAATGGAAAAATAATAATCCAAATGGAAAACATAATCCAAATGAGCGAAAAAATGGCTCAATGATTTATGAAAATCAATAAAGAAAGGTATCAAACTCATTTGAGCCACAAAATCGGGGGTCTCAAGAGTTTCCTTTCAATTAGCTTTAACCACATTAGCATCGGTTTTTCCACCTTTATAATAGTTGTGAACTATTTAAGGAGTAACCGTGCATGACCTTTGTCTTTATAGCATAGAGTTGCCTCATTGAGCATTATCTCTTGCTTTGTGACAACGGGCCATATTGTTCCTTTCAATTACTGTCTTGGAGCCACAGGTTTTCGATTTTAACGATTGTCTAAAATCTTGCTTGGCTCGGCGATTCATCGGGATCGCGACAGTTCGAGACAAATAACACTTGTCTCGGTTCTCGATTCGTGGAAAAAAAATGTACACGAAGAGCATTAATATCAGGCAAACAATTCGCCATTGACCCAATAGGATTAAAACTACTCACCGGGGTAATTTTCTTATCCAATAACAGATGGGCGATAAAGGAACATGGTGAATATAAATTCACGATACTGCTTATGGAATACAATTTCCAAGCTAGTATTTTGGTGAAGGATTGCTCCAATATGTCAATTTCAGACATTTGTTCACCATAGACTCATCACGTCTCAAATGTGGCGGTGGAATAAAATCAACGCCTTAGCATTCATCTCGAGTGTAACAACAAACTTGTGTTTTACACATCAAAGATGGCATCCAAAAAAAATTTGGGCATCACATTTTCACACATCAGGGTGACTAACATGCGGTGACAGAATAACATCAACGTCTAAACAGTCATTTCGCAAGTATGTTTTGCGATTTTTCTCATCATAGATGGCATCCAACATGTGTTGGGAGTTCTGGATTATTTATCATATAAAACGACTGATTTATATGTTTATGGTTTGCATAAGCACAAACGTTTTTTCGAAACGACAGGTTCGAAAACATTAGTTTTGCTTCTCATGTGAATCGGTTCTCATTGATCGAACGACGGGTCGATACTGAAACACCAATTCGGCGAAACATACATCACTATATAAACACACTCGGGGAAATTATTATTTAGTCAACCCCTTTCGGTAGCTCTACTTGAAAAACGACCAGGAAAGACGGTGAGGGTGGAGGGCACGAATGCCACTTAAAACCCGACCTCATTAGGATATCGACTTCCGCCTATATCTTTCCTAGACATCGTATCCAAATAGGTGAGCCTATTTAGGGAAGATTCATAATTTTTCCAACTTAAATGTGAATATATATGATTTCGCAATTTATCATATCATAAACATGACAATAAATTAAATATAGATTGTACCTGTCTATATTAACCATATATATATAAACATGCAGTAAATATATTTTAGTTATCTAATCATGTAGTAGATTTGGTGTTATAAACAAATCAATTTAAGATTATCAATCAATCTATAAAGATTCTAACATATCAAATCAAATCTATTTAAGATTATCAATCAATTCATGAAGATTCTAACATATCAAATCAAATCTATTTAAGATTATCAATCAATTCATGAAGATTCTAACATCTCAAATCAAATCTATTTAAGATTATCAATCAATTCATGAAGATTCTAACATATCAAATCAAATCTATTTAAGATTATCAATCAATTCATGAAGATTCTAACATATCAAATCAAATCTATTTAAGATTATCAATCAATTCATGAAGATTCTAACATATCAAATCAAATCTATTTAAGATTATCAATCAATTCATGAAGATTCTAACATATCAAATCAAATCTATTTAAGCGTTATTACAGCTTCAGTCCATAATTTCAGACAAGTTTCAGTTTAGTCCTTGTGTAATTTACAGAATAGTTTACAGCTTTCAGAGAATTACAATTCAGTACATACGTTTCAGTTTGTTGCAGATTTAATCCGACAGATTAATACATGAGGTCAATACGTAAATTATGTACTTAATACGGGTATGCAATTCAATTTATATGCGATTAACAAGGTTTTATATGCAGTAACATGACAAATTCCATATTACCTCACAATATCAATTAGGTCCAGTAACGTGACAAACAAACATACTGTAATCATGCTATGTACAGTATAACATACAAACATGCAGGAAATTGTAATCATGCAATTTCATATGTACAGTACAACATACAAACAAGTACAGTACCATACAAACATGTAATTCGTGCATAGAACTATACAAACATGCAATATCAGTTTTTTTTTTTTTTAAATATTATATCCGGGTACCTTACGCACGGTATGTTGGTGAAGGTCGATATAACAAAAATTCTAATAAGACCCGGATAAACCTCAAGGTTTATTGAATCTATAATTCGTACTTCGATCTCCGAGAGCAGTGCTGATAACGTGTTGTAATACACTATTAGCTACGTATATAGGGAAACAGAAGTAGAGAGAGGGGAGAACAACATGATCTTTATTAATGAAGGAATATGTGAATGAATGTAAAATACAAGACTCCTAGCCCTCTTTATATAGATAGAGGGGTAGGGTTACAAGCCCAACTTGGGCCCATAAAGTATAAGCCCATGAGTCCAATAATCTCACAACAACACTAAAGTTTTCTTTGTATCACTATTAACTATCTGACCACGACCCGGAATAAAGAAGAAGAAATTATTAACAACCCGTGAAATTTTCTCGTGAATAGCATGGTTTTAATGATATACATCATGATAATCGCCAATAATTAACCAATGGTTCTAGTCGAGAAATGTCACATTTCTTATTTTATGGGAGCTGTGGAATAAGCAATAGCAATGCAAGCAAGTAATGTAAATTTGTTGACGGATAAATCATAAATGTAAGCAAGTAATGTAATTGCAAACGTAATCAGTCGACTTTCTATTTTCTATTGCAGTTTGTACCTTGAAAAATTTAACAGAAAACAAAAACTAATTGTACCCTTAAAATAGGGGTCGCAATTTAGGGGCGAAGCCAGAAATTGATTATAAGGGGTGCCAAAAGTTATATAAACTACTAAGTTTAGTGAAATAAAAGAATGAAGGGTGACAAATTATCGTTTATAACATATTTTAGTGAAAATACATATCCAAAAATTGAAAAACTCATAATTTTTGAAATTATGGGGTACCGTGATACCCGATGGTCTCCACTTAGCTTCCTACTGGTTGCATAATTCCAAGTTTTTAGGTTTAACTAGAATAGTGTTTTGTTCATGATATAAATGAGAAATTATTTAGTTTTTACTTTTTACAATATTTTTATACAATAATGTTAATGAGCCAGATAGACTCAACCAGACTCTCAACACAACAGTGCTTAATGTAAATTTAGAATTTCATTTTCATCCCGAAATTTAAGAGTATGTTATTCGGTCATATAATTAATATTTTTAATTAATATTTAAGTTTAATATAGTCTCAAATAAGGTTCTATAATATTATATTTGGATTTTTATTTTGTTGAATCGTCAAATAAAATATATTAAAATAATTAAAATTTTAAATATTTTTAATTAATATTTAAGTTTATGGTAGTCTCAACTAGGGTTTTATAAATATTATATTTAAGGTTTTATTTTGTTGAATAGTCAAATAAAATATATTAAAATCATAAAAAATTTAAATATTTTTAATTAATATTTAAGTTTAGTATAGTGTCAACTAGGGTTTTATAAATATTATATTTGAGATTTTATTTTTGTTTTGATTAGGTGTCAAAAGAATTCTAAAAATTACATAAAAGACTGTCTTGGTAGTCAGTCTGGTTGAGTCAGTCTGCTTCTATAACGTTATGTTGGAAAAAAGTTGGAAAATATGTAATTTAAACATATTTGTTCCAAGTGGTCAGGGACCATCTTTGAGTCAATTTTTAATGCGACTCCTCAGTTTTTCTGAGGCCATACTCTATGCGTTTGAGTAGCTCGTGTGACGAGCTTCGCAACGGTATATCGCATGACCCATTCTGGAGGGTGTGAATGATAATTGGACTCGAAGGTTGATACTCGAAAGAGGCAATAAAGCCAATGCTGAAAAATGAGAAAAGAAATGGGATTTAACCCATGAGGGTTATCCCACATTGGAAAATCATGAGTGATTTTTACAATATATATACTAAGGTATCCTATGTGGATATTAAGTAATATGTCCACATACACATGTGTGTATTGTGTACCACACATGGGCTTGCTCGTCGGGCGGGCTTGCTCGTCGGGCGGGCTTGCTCGTCGGACGGGCTTTTAACTCGACGGGAAAAAGTGCGCCTGTTCCTATTCGGGAAAAGTGTTCCTGTTCGGGTAAAGCGCGCCTGTTCGGGAATAGTGTTCATGTTAGGGAAAAGCGTGCCTGTTTGGAAAAGTGCGCCTGTTCGGGAATAGTGTTTCTGTTAGGGAAAAGCGCGCCTGTTTGGGTAAAGCGCGCCTGTTCGGGAATAGTGTTTCTGTTCGGGAAAAGCGTGCATGTTCGGAAAAGTGTGCCAGTTCGGAAAAAGCTTCCAGCAAAGCTGTAACTGTTGCAATAAATGTGATTTCATTACGAAGTTAATACTGCAGTTTCGAATTTCGAAAACTGACAGTAGTAAAGTGACCTTAATGGCTGAGATACTCAGCAAGCCTATAAATAGGCAGACCCCCCACATGTCAAAGATACACACATAACATTCTGAAATCAAATACCAGTAGCATATATCATCTCTCCAAACAGTAGCATTACATTTTAGAAACAGAGAGAACCACCCACCAACAGCTCGACCTTGACTCGTCGCCAGTTTCCGGCGAGTCATCCGAGACCGAGACGTTGTACCTTGGGATCGAAGCGCCAACGCAACCAGAAACCTTAAGGTGGTTGGGCGAATATCGGTTAAGGGCATACTGTTAACAGTAGCCTCGTCTTATTTTATTTCTATTCTGTCCATTTCATTTACGTCTTTTAATTCTGTCAATTTAATTTACGTATTCAATTCTGTCCTTTTTTATTTCAGTATTTCAATTGTTGTCCTTAGCTGTAGCTTTTAATTCTGTTTGTACTATTCTGTAATTTCTTTAAAGTTCTGTTTTTTGCTGTAATTTCAATTCTGTAATTAAATTCAGTAATTAGAATAGTTTCAATTCAGTCCTGTTATTTCAATTTAAATCAGAACAGTCCGGCTGTTAAGTTTATACTTTCCAGTCCGGCAGTTTCTATTTATTGCAATTCAATACATCAGATTATTAATTAATAATAATCTGATAACGTTTGCTTTATTTACGTTTCAGTACCTACATGTTGTAATCATTAATTTCTATATCAGTTTCGAAATTAATAAAGATTACACTGGTTTTTGTTTATTCTTGTTTAGTCCTTTAATTATTGTTAATTGTTATTTCGTACACGGAAATCAACACGTTACTGATTTTTATATGTTTTACATACATTTTAACCACTTACACTCGCTGATTCTCCTATATATGTAGCATAAATGCATAATAAATAAATAGTTATTTAAACTCTCGTACTATAGTGTAGGCAAGTACTTTGCTAATTGCTTTGTAGTCTCCAACACTAATATTTAATACTATGGAAAACGTTACAATTTTACATAAATAGTGCATTATTAAGCCGTGTGCAAGTGTCTTCACACTTGATATATAATAATAAAATAAAAAACAATTATGTGACAAATGCTCAATTTTCGTCATACAAAACGTTGCTACGTATCAACAATGAATTTATAACACAAAACACATAACAAATGGAACTTTATAATTAATCTCTCAAAACCAACTCCAAATTAAGTGACTAATTCTTTACAACCGTCCTTAATTTCCTTAAAATACAAAGAGTAAAATACAATAATCATTTATTTGCTCCTCTATAAAAACACCCTCAACCTTTTTCTTTACATCATTCCTATACACACAAATATTGACATGTTTCTATTTCTATGCTATTTGTTTGTTGGTTTGCCGGTTCTGTTGGCGAACTCGTTCGAATATACGAACGTAATTACTCCTAATCTTCCACCTGAAGCTCTCATTGAAAGAAATCATACGCTGGACAAATCGAAGTTTGTTGGTATTGCTATCATTTTTGGTCTCGGGGCTGTTTTCACCGCTTCGATTTATTTTTATGTTCGCGTTACACGAAGATACGAAGATGAAAACATGGAGGATTCGTCTACTATCCACCTTTCTCATAGCAATGAAAAGCATTCTGCGTAGTACCATATACATCTCTTTAAATTTGTTATATAAATGTATAAATTACTTATTTTCCCGCAATCATTGTGTGATGAAAGTGTAATACACAGAGAACGACACGGGAGTTTGTGAAAAGATAATTCAAAATATGTATATGTAAACGCCCTTGACGAAAATGCAAAGGCTATTTAGTAATATATATGACGGAGACGGCAGGAAAATTATTTACTTTTGTCTTTACTGTGTTAGTATTTTGATACACACAGATGCTATATTATTCACACGGATAATAAAAGCAGAAAGTGCTCATTTCATTGATGAAAATCTGTTATGTTCACGGAAAAAATTAAGAATCTCAAACGGGATTGGTCTGTTTCCCCTTGCCAGCCCATTCAACGTCACAACCGAATAATGTCCATTGCATTACGTTGACACACAGTAGGGAAAATGGCAAACAAACAAAACGAAAAAGAGGTCACAGAAGGAGTACTTGTCGAAATGTTTTCGAAGGGTGACTTAGACGTGCGACTTAGACGATCAAATTTTGGGAAAGATCGTACAATTGTTTTTCTTTTTGGTAACCCGTATAAGGATATGATGTGAAACAAAGGCATGCAACAAGAAAAGAAACTGTTACAAATAGTACCACAATTACAATACCTTTTTTTTTTGAACCAGTACTACAATTACAATACTCAATAGGAGTATTAGATAAAGTTCACTAGTCCATACTTCTTATAAGTTCTTAGTCAATGGACCACCACACCGTTGCAAGTATGAGCAGTGACGGAACTAAGAATTGGAAATGGGAGGGACCGATATTTTTTATAAAAAAATCAATACCCTGTATGAGTGTTTTTTTTCCGTAGGAGGGGGAGAGATGTCGATTTTCTATCAAAAACACATAAAAAAACTGTTTTTTCGTTAATTTTTAGCAAAATGGACAGGGGCGGGGGCCGCGCCCACCCGACTGCCTCCACCTAGTTACTTCCATGAGTATGAGAAACAAACCTCGAGTTCCCTAGCTTAAATTTGATCATGAGCATAAATATTAGCAAACAACACATAAACATAAAATTTTAAAATATTGGTCGATATGTTTCAGGTACTCCGTTCTAGGTAATGTCACTAATTAGGATATAAACAGCATTTTTAGTACGAGTTATTCCCATAATTAAGCAGCCAAGAGTTTAGAAACATACTCTATAGTTTTGTCAGTGTACTATATATATATATATATGTTTGGCGAATAATCAGGTTTAATTATCAATATTGCCGCACAAATCATATGTGCTTTGCTTAATTTAATATGAATAAGTTAATTACAAGGCGAACTTGGTATATAGTATATACTCTAAGCTGATGGTATATACTTAATTAGAATGTAAGTAGCCTTTTTGTTGTCCATTATTTCATTTTCTGGAGTTCACAATATATTTAACTATCTAATTGATTAAATTAGTAAGTACTCTCTTGTGGATTTGCAAATTACCCTTTTTTCCAGACATGGTTATATATATCAGTAATGCTATAGAGCCAGACTGGCTCAACCAGACTGAATACCAGACAGTCCTTTATGTAATTTTTAGAATTTTTTTGACACCCAACCAAAATAAAAATAAAACCCCAAATATAATATTTATGGAACCCTAGTTGAAACTACCCTAAATTTAAATATTAATTAAAAATATTTAAAATTTTAATGATTTTAATATATTTTATTTGACTATTCAACAAAATAAAACCTCAAATATAATATTTATGTAACCCTAGTTTAGACAACCATAAACTTAAATATTAATTAAAAATATTTAAAATTTTAATGATTTTAATATATTTTATTTGACGATTCAACAAAATAAAAACCTAAATATAATATTATAGAACCTTATTTGAGACTACTCTAAACTTAAATATTAATTAAAACTATTAAATATATGGCCGAAAAGCATACTCTTAAATTTCGGGATGAAAATGAAATTCTAAATTTATATTAAGGACTGGTGTGTTGAGAGTCTGGTTGAGTCTATCTGGTTCATTAGCATTATTCATATTTTTAACTTGTAATTGAACACGTTTTGTACACTAATCCTATTTAACATTCTTTGTTAGGGTAGTATCATTTATCTCCAATATGGCATTAGAGTGCATGCAGTTTTGGTAGACTCAACTACTAGTATGATATGCAATTGATAATGAAGGATATTATTAATATCCCTTTAATAACAATGGATTTTATTTGACTTTCTAGTTTAGTTAAATTATTATTATTATTTTTTTAAATTCAATTCTTAAGTTAAAATGTCGTGGTACATTGATGCATGTACGTATTTGTACCATCCTTACCCAAAAATCCTTAGTTCCTTACCCAAAAACTCAGTCTTCTCTTTCAAAAACTTTGTTTCTCCCTTCTCGTGTAAATCTTAGCTAGTATCCTTTCATTTTTTCCATCTTTCTCCACATAAATTTGTGGCTAATTTGGTGACAGGACTAGCAACAGTCATGAAATTAGTCACAATCAGTTTAGTGTCAGAATAGCAACATAGTGTTTGTATTTGTCACCGTTCTAACATTTTCTTTTAGTGATACAAAAGGAGTCATTCAATTTACATGATAGAACAGATTGAATGGTCTCGCTTGTTGGTTCCGAGTAAATTTCATCTAACTTTTAAAATACACCTAACCGAGCAACCTGAATTGCATTCAAATTAATTAATAGAAAGCATAAAACTACAAGCATTGTTTAAACCAAAACAAAATAACAGTTGGGAACATTTTCTATTATGGAAGTAGCATAGTGCTAGATTTTGACATTTGCAACCATTTTGACTACGAATTATGTACCATGATCATAGATCATAATGGATCTGTGAATCAATGATTTGTTATAGTGCCGTAGTGAATAGACAATCATAGATAAGAAAACCTTCGACTGTTTTCGAACTTTCGTTCATACTTTCTTCTATTTCTTTTCTTCGATCCGTTTATTCTTGGTTGGGTCTCTGAAGAAGTACTCCAACTCAGTCTTTTGTACAACTCTGAGTTTCTGATTCTGATATAATCAGACTTCTTTTTGTTTCTTTTTTTCTTCTGCGATGGGAACTCTTCCTCGAAATCCACATCTTCTTCCCAATAATAAAAGAAGAATTCCCAATCGTCATTCCCATCATCGGTGCCAAAATATTCCCATACTTCAAAATCACAGATTTTAGAGGAGGGTTGTTGGTAATAACATGCAAGTGGTGATAACAAACTTTCCTCATATGAAATTACATTTAATAAGAACTTCCCGAAACTGGGAACCATTATATCTCTAAGAAAATTCCCGTAGATATCAAACGCTCTCACAATACATTCAGTGCTGTTGATCTTTATACATATCAATATTTCGCCATCTTCCATTACAAACAAAGGTTCAATAGCATTGTGATCCACGGATTTCCGGAGTATTTGAAATAACAAACATTATGTCCCATGATATTTCCTCATTTCGATATTCTCTCAAAACCAAAAGCTCTATATTCTCTTCACGATTTTGTGAATCATCCCAACGAGTCATACAAAGGCACTGGCCTAATACCCCTAAATCTATGTTGGTATCTCTAAGACAATTTTTCGGTTGCGGCATTGGTAATTCAATAAATTCATTCTTATTAGGATCAAAAAAAGTTATATCACTAAAAGAAAAAGTTAAGATATCAACAGTTTATTTTTTAAAAATTGTTGATAAAGTAAGTATCGCTAAATTTTAACAACAAAAATTGTTGCTAAACTTTTGTTAGATTTAGCTACACTTAAACTCTTATCGTAATCTGACATTTTTTTATAGTGTATGGTTTACATCATTGCCACGACCTTTGAAATATCCTTAGAAAAATGGCCCTTGGTTAAGATTACAAACCCAAACAGGAACATCTATTCGTTCATATATCCTGGGACAACAAGTGACTACATAAAATTTATAATAATCAAGCCTATCGTTTCTTTAGACTAACAGAAAAAAATAGATACGCAAAAGCGATTTTTCCATATCGACTACAGTAGCTAAGAACTGCTTTATAGAAACGTGTGAGTGGGTTCCACACGTTTAATTGATTATTTACTTGAATAAGCAACAACCCGTAACAAGAAGAACGGAACTTACCCCGAAATAAGTCCATGCCTTCTGCATGATTTTTGTGGTAAGAGTATGGAATAAAGAGTAACCCAAAAAATTAGAGCTCACTAAAAGCTTAGGGCGGTTTTGTTAGGGTCGATCAGGTCGAACACAAAGAAAGACAGAGTACTCAAACCGAGCACACACACTTTGATAACGGAGTTCACCCAAATTGGCTACGTCTCCGGGCCGCTACACGTGGCACTTATATATATATATATTAAAAGAGGATTACAAACGTAATCTAGCTAGATCACAAAGTTATGGTTCTCTCGCAACTAGAACTCTCTCTTTATAATATGTAAAATGTACTTTGTGTAGGTGTAATTAGAATACAAGATATTGGGGGATATAAATAGAACGCTTAGTGGGTCCTATTACAATTCCAGGCGATGTGGGATAATTAGAAAACATGACCAAAGCTCATTTGGCTCCACAACTCAACAATCTCCCACTTGGAGTCAAATGTCGAGTGCTTCAAAAGAATTCTGATTATCCCCGACCACCGAACTCACTGTGTTTCACCGAACAGAATGCTCCCATTGGTATCCTTGTATAATAATTGATACTCTTCAGAGTTGCTCAATTTTCCATGTAGCGGCGACCCTGAGGCTCATGTTTGGAGCCCTACTGAGGTTGCACACAGCCTCAGTTTATCGATTGTGACAGCCTTCGTTAGCATATCGGCGGAGTTCTTAGCGCACTCAATCTTTTCTAGCGCGAAGATTTCATCTTCTAGAACAGCCCGGATAAAGTGGTAACGAATCTGTATGTGCCTTGTGCGTGAATGGAATACAAGATTCTTAGCTAGCTGAACTGCACTTTGACTATCACAGTGCAGAACTCCTTTGTCGGTTTTCTGACCGAGCTTTTTTAAGAAACCTTGTAACCAAATCATCTCTTTGCTTGCTTCCGTCACCGCGACGTACTCAACCTCTGTGGTCGACAATGCAACAATCTTTTGCAGCTTAGATGTCCAACTCATAGTAGTACCATCGTAGGTACAAACACATCCCGTTGTGCTCTTTCGGCTGTCCAGATCACCGGCCATGTCAGCATCCACATAGTCGTGAAGGCCTTCCAAGGTCTTTCGGAAACATAATGCCAAATTCACTGTACCCGAGAGATATCTCAATATCCACTTCACAGCTTCCTAATGGTGCTTTCCTGGGTTACTCATGTAACGACTGACAACTCCCACTGCATGGGCAATGTCCGGTCTTGTACACACCATTGCGTACATCAAGCTACCAATTGCTGAAGCGTAGGGTATGTTCAACATAGGATCCTTTCCTTCCTCATCTGAGGGTGATTGTTTCTTCAAAAAGTTAAAGTGTGCGGCTAGGGGTGAGCCTACAGCCTTGGCATCACTCATGCTAAACTGTGCCAACACTTTCTTTACATATTCGGCTTGCGACAGAAACAGGGACCCATCCCTTCCTCGGAAAATCCTCATACCGAGGATCTGATTTGCGGCACCCAAATCTTTCATCTCAAACTGTTTCGCCAACTGTTGCTTCACCTTGTTAATCTCAACAAGGCTCGACCCGGCGAGCAACATGTCATCTACATACAAAAGTAGTATGACGTATGAAGAGTTCGCAAATCTTTTTTGAACCCGGTATCCGCCATGAAACAGTCAAACTTCTTATACCACTGCCGTGGTGCTTGTTTTAGCCCGTACAAGCTCTTCCTCAGTTTGCAGACCAGTTTCTCTTTTCCCTTTTCGGCAAACCCTTCAGGTTGGAGCATGTAAATTTCTTCTTCTAGATCTCCATAGAGAAATGAAGTTTTCACATCTAACTGTTCAAGATAAAGATTCGCATTTACAATAATGCTCAACAATAGCCGAATAGTTGTCAACTTTACAACTGGTGAAAATATCTCGGTGTAGTCAAGTCCTGCCTTTTACTGGAACCCTTTGACTACTAATCGTGCCTTATACCGTTTCGAGCCATCTTGTTCCTCCTTTAGACGGAACACCCATTTGTTTCTCAGTGCCCTTTTCCCCTTGGGCAGTTCGGCTAACTGCCAAGTCACATTCTTCTCAAGTGACTTCATCTCATCCTTCATCGCGAGCTCCCACTTGCTCGAGTCTTTCAGCTCCAGAGCTTCCTCTCTACTTTCGGGCTCGCCTGCATCACTGAGCAATATGTAATACAGGGAAGGAGAGTATCGGGCAGGAGGTCTCCTCTCTCGATGACCTCGGCCCAATTCAGGTCGGGGATTTTGGGGCTCCTCCTCGTCCTTTCTGCATCTGCTGGTCGGTTGTCGAGCACCACTGGCTCATCTTCAGTGTCATTTTCCAACTCCATTCTTGGAAATGCATTCATGTCGACCATACCACTTTCCTCGGACGGGAGCGCATCTTCTTCCACCACTGCATTTTGTCGATCTTTGTACAAAATGCTTTCGTTGAAGATGACATCCTTACTGCGAATGATCCTCTTAGTTTGACCATCCCAAAAGCGATATCCAAACTCAGCTTCACCGTACCCCACAAAGTAACACACCTTGGATTTCGAGTCAAGCTTGGTACGATCATTTATATCGACATGGATATATGACAGAAAACCGAACACTCGCAAGTGTTCATAAGAGATAGGCTTTCCTATCCACTCTTCTTCGGGAATTCTCCTTTCTATTGGCACTGAGGGTCCGCAGTTAATGAGGTAAACCGCCGTGCTTACTGCATGTACCCACAAGGCTTTGGGCAACCTACTTTGCAGTCTCATACTCCTAGCACACTCATTGATTGTTCGGTTTATTCGCTCGGCCATGTCATTCTGCTGTGGCGTTTTTCGGATGGTCTTCTCCATTCGAATGCCTCTTTGAGCATAGAACTATACGAACTTTGCATCAATGTACTCTCCGCCGTTATCGGACCTCAAACACTTGAGTTTATTCCCGGTCTCTAGTTCGACCATGGCCTTCCATTCTTGAAATTTCTTAAACACCTCAGATTTGTGTTTCAAGAGATAGACCCATCGATGAAGGTCACATAGTAATGAGATCCTCCCAGTGAGGTTACTGGAGATGGTCCTCATACGTCTGAGTGGACCAGTGCTAGCTTTTGCTCCTTGGGAGCTTTTCCACCCTTCCGGAAGCTCACTTTCTTTTGCTTCCCGAAGATGCAACCTTCGCACATGTCGAGGTTGATAGACTTCAAGCCTGGAAGTTTATTGTCCTTCGCTAACACCTTCATCCCCTTCTCACTCATGTGACCCAATCGTCGATGCCACAGTTCCGAACAGTTTTGCGACACAGCTGCCGCAATTGTACGCTCCTCATCGGTCATGTACAGTGTACCGACCTTACTCCCTTGGGCTATCACTGTAGCTCCTCGTGAAACTTTCCAAGCTCCACAACTAAACGAAATGGAGTGCCCTACGGCATCGAGTTGACCTACTGAGATCAGATTCTTGGTCAACCTCGGAACATGCCTCACTTTCGTTAGCTTCCATACCGACCTGTTTGGAATGTGAATTTTCACATCGCCCATTCCAACAACATCCAACGCTTCTCCGTCGGCTATATACATTTTACCCAAATTACCCGCAGTGTAATTTTCGAATAAATCCTTCTGAGGGGTTGTGTGAAATGATGCCCCAGAGTCTAGAATCCACGATTCTATATCTCTCTGTTCGGCAAACATCAAACAGTCACCCAAATCCTCGTCGCTCACAACATTAGCCACGTGATCACGGCCGGTACCCTTCTTCGGCTGCTTGCACTCATGACTGAAGTGCCCCATACCCTGGCAGTTATAGCATCGAAGATTCTTCTTACTTCGATCACCATCTTGGCTGCCTCGGCTTTGCTCTCTTCTACCTCAGGATTGTGAACGTCCTCTAACGTCCCATACCCTGGCCTTACCCCGGTCTCTTGAACCCATGTTCAAGGCTGCTCCATCATTTGAGCATTCACCCATATCTAATCTTCTGAGTTCCTCAGCGAGTATTTGATCTCGGATGCCGTTGTAAGTAAGTTTCTCCTTTCCAATTGAGTTGCTAACAGCAGCTCGCATGAATTCCCAACTGTTCGGTAAAGATGCTAGCAGTATAAGAGCTCTCACTTCGTCTTCAAAAGTTATCTCCACCGCATCCAACTGATTTACGGTGTCGATGAACTTGTTCACGTGACTCGCGACAGGTGTCCCCTCAGCCATGCGTAGGTTGAACAACTTATGCATGAGATGTACCTTGTTGTTCGTGGATGGTTTCTCATACATGTCGGTGAGGATCTTCATCATCCCCATCGTCGTCGTCTCTTTTGCGACGTTATGTGCTACACTCCTAGATAGTGTTAGGCGGATCACTCCCAACACTTGTCGGTCTAAGAGTTTCCATGCCTCCTCGGTGGTCATGGTCGGCATTTCCTCAAGGAGAAGTGGCTGATGCATCTTCCTCCCATAGAGGTAGTCCTCTATTTGCATTCTCCAGAATGTGAAGTCCTTCCCGTCGAACTTCTCGATCCCGTGCACGACTCTGTCTTCTTTTGCCATTGATCTTCCTCTCGATCTCCGACCTTAGTTCTGCGAAACTCGGGCTCTGATACCACTTGTTAGGGTCGATTAGGTTGAGCACAAAGAAAGACAGAATACTCAAACCGAGCACACACACTTTGATAACGGTGTTCATCCAAATTGCCTACGTCTCCGGGCCGCTACACGTGGCACTTGTATATATATTAAAAGAGGATTACAAACGTAATCTAGCTAGATCACAAAGCTATGTTTCTCTCGCAACTAGAACTCTCTCTTTACAATATTCTCTCTTTACAATATGTAAAAGGTAATTTGTGTAGGTGTAATTAGAATAAAAGATATTGGGGCATATAAATAGAACATTTAGTGGGTCTTATTACAATTTCAGGCGATGTGGGATAATTAGAAAACATGGTCAAACCTCATTTGGCTCCACAACTCAACAGGTTTTTCAGGGTGATGGTGTTCGAGATAAAACATTGCCATTGTTTTGAAATACACTTGAAACGAAATAGAGATTTAATGCGTAACCTTGATAGCACCTCAAGAACTAAATCTTCCGGTATGTCAACACGATAGTTAACCTCGTTTTTTGATCTATCTCTATCCTTTTTTTATAAGGAGACAAGTGTTGCTGAATTTTGGCATGTGAATTAATTGTTTTGATTTGAGTATAGACTATAGAGAGATTTCACAAAAGGGTTCTGAAATCTGATACCAGCTCTTATAATATGAAGCAGCTAGGGTATATGTTTGACATATATATTAATGGATATATATATAATAACTAACCTCCTCATTTTAGGTGATTATACGTTAAAATCTGACCGAAATCAATCTTTCTTCCCACGAATAATTCTAAAAAAGATGTTTATTAATCTGTTCAAAGGACCATATACCATATTTTATTGTTGGGTAATTTTATGATAAATATCTATCTACTACTACTCTTTAACTTTATCTCAACTCTTTTATGATAAATATCTATCTTTTGGATTTTCTCCCACTTATTAGCAACTGTATTAGCACATGATGGAGTTTTCACACAACTCTCTTTTTTATTTTATTTTTTAAATGCATCATAATATCAAGTAATATTTGAGAGAACTCAATATGACAGCAAACAAAAAATAACTGAAAATTGCTTGAAACTGAAGATTCTTCTCTAAGGTAAGGTAGAGCACAAAAATCCAAATACCCGAGTCCTTAAAACACACGTACTGACTTCCTCATGGTGCTTTTTTTCTTCAATAAAGAAACTAGGAAATTGACGCTCATCTGCACATTGATCTGGAAGATTTGCTTCTCCTCCATTGACAAGTTACCAACAGCAACTCCCATGCTTTAGTCTCGTTAACTTTTAGACTCTAGAGATTCCTGGTGAGAAACAAGCGTAGGAAACTTGCCAGCTTTGTTGAGACGAGGCCCTAGAAGAGGAGGAATCTGCTTAATGACAGCTTCTAAAGCCAAAAAGGCATGGTACTTCTTAGCGATTTTCTTAACAAGGCATTGTCCAATTTAGGTCATATGGCTAATAAGGATAAACAGCGTTTCAACACGAGTTATAACTTCACTATTCCAAAATGTCAAATCTTGCTCAACATCCATTAACAAGCAATATAGAAGACGATATAAAGATAAATATATAGAGAGAAAGAAAATATCTTCAATCTCAATATTATGAGCTAAAATTTACGATTTACTAACTGGCAGGTTGTTAGAGCATCCATAATAGTTGTGTTAATTTTAATATTATTAACTTTGACACATCATCATTTAATTGTAGGTTAAATGACACATGTGTAACTTAAATTTAACATTCACATTAGTGTATTAACTTAATAAATTATCTAATTTTAATTAAAGTTAATTATTAATTGAAATCTCATTAATTAGTGATTTTGTAAACACTACTAAAATAGGAACTAAAATAGTAATAGTTGAAATAGAATTGACGTTAAAATTAATGGTATTTTATCGCATCATCAATTAACAACATTACAAATATTGTTATCTTTAACAACTTTTTTAACATCTATAAAGATAACACATGATTTAACATAACTAATGGAGATAAAAAAATGTATTGTTAGCTAACTATTTTAGTTAACAATATAGATAATAACAGTATTGTAGATGCTCTTACACTATTTAAGTAACGACTACAACTATTTACATATATAGTAGTTCTTGACTTATTTAAGAGATTACAACATAATAATAAAAGTAACACTTAAAGTACATAAAAGGAACAAATAATGTTCAATAGACCCCCTCAAGGTGGAGAATGCAAATCAAGCATTCCCAACTTGGATTTAAGATAGATAAAAGCAGTATAACCAAGAGTGTTCTTTAACAAGTCTGCAACTTGTTCTGTACTTGAAAAAATTTCAGCAGGCCATCGTCAATTTTGTCTCTTAAAAAATTACAATGCACTTCCACATGTTTTGTTCTCTCATGAAAAACAGGGTTAGCAGCGAGAGCGATAGCAGATTTACTGTCTGAAAACAATATAGCAGGCCTAGAGTGATCAATACACAAATCTTTGAAGAGACTAGAAAATAAATAATTTCACAAGTAGCAAAAACTAGAGCTCTATATTTGGACTCAGCTGAACTGTGTGAAACTATAGCCTGCTTTTTACCTTTCCAGCTAATCAATGAATCACCCAAATAGATACAAAAACATGTAACTGACCTACGTGTATCTACACAAGCTGCCCAGTCAGCATCACAATAGCCTTTTAGATGAATATCAGAATTTATAGGGAAGGAAATTAGAGAACTCTTTTAGCAGCAACTAAGTGAGATTCACATGGTTTATCCATGAATTGAGAGAGTATATGAACTAAATATGCTAGGTCAGGTCTAGTCAAAGTTAGGTACAACAATTTCCCAACTAAACTTTTATAAGTAGGAGGATCATCAAGAACAGAACTATCATCTTTTCTGAGATTGAGATTAACTGGCAGTGGAAAAGTAACGGGTTTACAACCCAGCATACCTGCAAAGCCCAATAACTCCACAACATATTTTCGTTGATTTAAACAAATGCCCTTCTTAGAATGGGCCACTTCTAGACCAAGAAAGAACTTCAATTCACCCAAATCCTTTATACATAACAAATGATCTAGAAAATCCTTGACTTATTGTATATGAGACATATTATCCTCAGCTAAAATAACACCATTCACATAAACAAGAAGTGCCAAAAAACGACCATCTTTAGTCATAGTAAAAGGAGAATAATCAGCTTTACATTGTATAAAACCAAATCTTATAAGAGCAGTTGTAAGTTTATGAAACCATTGACGTCTAGGTTGTTTAAGACCATACAATGACTTCAATAATTTTCGTACTTTGGTCTCCCTCTCTTTAGCAAAACCAGGTGGAATGACCGTATAGACATCTTCATTTAAATCAGCATGAAAAAAAACATTATTCACATCAAATTGGTGTAAAAACCCCCCATTTTATAGAAGAAACTGATAATAAGCATCTAATTGTAGTAATTTTTGCAACAGGTGAGAAAGTTTCAAAATAATCTAGCCCCTCCATTTGAGTATACCCATTTGCTACAAAGCAATATTTATATCTTTTTAGAGAACCATCTGCTTTATATTTTAATTTATAAACTCATTTACACCCAATTGCCTCTTTGCCTATAGGTAAATTAATCTATAGCCTCCCAAGTTTTGTTAGCCTCTAAAGCTGCTATTTCATTTTGCATAGCATTTACCAATTTGGGTCTTTAGTTGGTTGCTTATAAGTGGTGGGTTCCATAAGAGTATTAACAAAGACACAGTGTTTATAAGCAAGGAAAAGCTTATGATAAGATATATAATCAGATAGAGGATAGAGACAAGAAAAAGTAGCATTGTTACCAGCAAGCATGTAACAATGAAAATCTTGTAAATTTGAAGGTCTTTTTTACTGTTTAGGCATTTTTCTTAGCGCCAAACTAGAACTAGGATAAGAAGATATCAAACTAGAATCATTCTCACTTGGAGGAGGAAAGGTAGGGCCAAGAGATGAAGCAAGAGTATCTTCATCCAATGAGACACAAGATGAAGAATCAAGAAGAGGCCAGCAAGAGTTTGCAGCAGGTTTTGAAGAAGCATGATAAGAAGAATAAGGGAAGATATTCTCATGAAATACCACATCTCTAGAAATGAAACATTTTTTTTGATTCTTTATCATAAACCATATAACCCTTTGTGCCAAAAGAATAACCCAGAAAAACACAAGGAGCTGCTCTTGGTTATACTGCTTTTACCTATATAAAAACTGATATCAGATTTCAGATTTCATATATGATAATAATTCTTTATCATATATAAGAAATGATATAAAATTTCAGAACCCTTCTCTGAAATCTTTCTATACTCGAATCATAACAATTCACATGCTAAAATTCAGTTGATTGTTAGCTACTGCAAATGAAGAAAATCGTTTCAAGTTGGAGAATGAAGCGCTAAAAGATGAGAATGATTATCTTCGTAAAAGACTGATATACTTCATAGCTGGAACGACGATCAATGTGTGCAGTTGTTGAAGAATTGCTGGAAGGCGTTGCCGAAATCTGGAAAAGTTATAGTGGTCGAAGCATGGGTACCTCAGTACCCACACGGTGATGATGCATCTAAGACTATATTTTCCTACGACATAAATATGTTGATTTTGAGTCCGGCTGGAAGGGAGAAGACCAAGAGAGAATTCGATGTTTTGGCCAAAAGAGCTGGATTTGCGAGGACCGAAGTTATGGGTGATGTGCACATCAAAAGTGTGATTGAATTCCATAAGATCAACACATCACATCCGAGTTTCATTGGTGGAAGTAAAGCTATCGAAATAGCGTCTCTTCAGACCAGGTCCAATAGGATAACTGTACCGATTACAAGAACGAAGGACGCTGATCTGGAAAAGGCACCAAGATCCAAAAAAGTGGGAAATCCCGATTTATTTTTGCCAGACAAGCAAACAGATTTGTCCCTGAACAAGTGTACCACACCAAACGGGAGATGCTTGATGTTTTAATTAAAAAACTGTACAGCAAGTCGCCACTGGAGAAGCTACAAGGCAGAAACTAAGCCGGGATTTAGAGAACTGGATACATTTAGCTCTAGAAAATGAGTTGTTTGTCTTCTGCTGTTTAATTTTGTAACCAGCATGAGGATGTTCTCTTGAGGTTCAAATTACAGTGGTATTGAATTTTTTTTCCCTTTCTTATCTTTTGCCTTTTGATCAATATGAGGTTTGTTACCTTGAGATTTTAAGCAAAAGGTCTGTATTGGTCGTTTCTGATAATTTGAAACCAACATGAGGGTGTCCCCTTGAGATGTAAAGTCCCTAATCGTATTTTGTCGTTTCAAACTCTATCTTTTGTTAAAAATCAAATGAGGGGGCCTCTTTGAGATTTTAAACAAAATGATTGGAGTTGGGAAGGCATTTTACCATTTTGCTGGGTTTTGTTATCAAAAAGAGGGTGTCCCCTTGAGATTCAAGAACAGCAGGTTGTCTTGGGACTTGGGAGCGAGTTTGTTTGTGGAAGTGAGTTTCTTTGGTAGTGTGCAGTAAATGATTAATATTGGCTTGGACCTTTTTGCTATATTGGTGGACCATATGGTGGTGGTCTGTAATGTGGCGCACGTGAGACGGACAAAATGAAGGGTGAAATTGCAGAAATGAAGCGCATCATGGAGCTTCCGGACAGTGGAAGCAACATCTAAATATGCAATGTGGTTTTAGTTTTAACCTTTGATGTGTTTTAGTCTTTTTTATGTGTTGTAATTAGCTTTTGAGATTAGTCAAGATGCCTAATTTTGTTGTACATGTAACATGTATGTTGTAAAAGATAGTTTCATAGACGGACTTATAAGCTGTAGTAACAGCTCTTATAAGCTGTGATTAGGGTGTAATCTGGGTTAGGCCCCATGTTTTGCAATAAAACTTTGGGGGTTCCGTCCCTCTTAACAAAAAAAAAAAAAAAACAGTTTGACCTCACCTTTCAAATTCAGCAACATTTGTCCCCTTAAGAAGAAAAAGGATAGAGATAGATCAGAAAAAAAATGAGCGTAACTATCGTGTTGACATACCGGAAGATTTAATTCTTGAGGTGCTATCAAGATTACCCCTTAAGTCTCTATTTCGTTTCAAAACAATGGCAATGTTTTATTGCGAACACCATCACCCTGGAAAACCGCCCTAAGCTTTTGGTGAGCTCTAATTTTTTGGGCTATTCTTTATTCCATTCACTTGACCACAAACAATCGTGTCGAAGGCATGGACTTGTTACAGGGTATGTTCCGTTTTTCTTGTTACGGGGTGTTGCTTATTCAATTAAAGAATCAATTAATCGTGTGGAACTCACTCACACGTTTCTATAAAAAAGTGCTTGCCTATCGTAGTCGATATAGAAAAATTGCTTTCGCGTATCTATATTTCGATTTTGCCAATGATGTATACAAGATTCTGTTAGTTGAAAGAAACGATTGGCTTGATTATTATAAATTTTATGTAGTCTCTTGTGGTGCCAGGATATGTGAACGAATACATGTTCCTGATTGGGTTGTAATCTCAACCAAGGGTCATTTTTCAAAGGATATAAGCATTGTCTTTTTAAAGGTCGTGGCGATGATCCAAACCATATAGCTTTTTTTGATCCTGATAAGAATGAATTTGTTGAATTACCAATGCCGCAACCGAAAAATGGTCTTAGCGATACCAACACAGATTTAGAGGTATTAGGCGAGTGCCTTTGTATGACTTGTTGGGAGGATTCACAAAATTATGAAGAGAATATAGAGCTTTTGGTTTTGAGAGAATATCGAAATGAGGAAATATCATGGGACATAATGTTTGTTATTTCAAATACTCCGGAAATCCGTGGATACAATGCTATTGAACCTTTGTTTGTAACGGAAGATAGCGAAATATTGATATGTATAAAGATCAACCGCACTGAATGTATTGTGAGAGCGTTTGATATCTACGGGAATTTTGTTAGAGATTTAATGGTTCCCAGTTTCGGGAAGTGCTTTTTAAATGTGATTTCATATGAGGAAAGTTTGTTCTCACCACTTGCATGCTATAACAAACAATCCTCCTCTAAAATATGTGATTTTGAAGTAGGAAAATATTTTGGCACCAAAGTGGAATTTTTGGATAATTTCTATTTTGATATGGAAATGAAAATGTAATGTTTTAGCGAATGTCACTTTTTAAGAGATGAGTATAAATCTTCTATCCTTATTTTCTATCCATTTCCGTGTCGCCTTGTTGATTTTATCAACAAAAAAAAAAATCTAAAAAACTTGAAAAAATTGTACAATTACTATAATACATGTATCAATACATTTCAATAATTATTTTTAAAAAAAAACTCACAAGCAATTTATTTTGAAATAAATGTATAAATTAAACATTAAATCTTAGAAAAATTGTCTATTCCAAATGTTTTAAAATTTGAATATAATATAATATAAAAGCTTATAAATTTGCGGAAGAAGTTGTGAAAATTTAAAATTTGAATGAAAATGATTAAAGAGAATAGAAATGGATAGAGAACGGGATAGAAGATTTGGACACCTTTTTAATACATATATAATTAATTTTGTTGTTAGGCAAGGACAATATAAATATATGCCCTTAATTTGTTGTTGTATGACTCTAAAAAAGAGACGGCTTTCTACAAAGAGATCATAATGCATAATACTTGTTGTCCGACTTTAATTTTTTAAGGCATGTTCCGACTTGTGGAGTAGGTTCGTGCACCGGTTCTGTTAATACAAAGCTTACCTTTATAAAAAAAAAAGACATATAATTATAGAATTTCATGAAAGTATTTCTACAACATTATGAAAATAATATTTGTAGTTGCATGATACAGAATGAAATGAATGACAACTTGTTGGGTGACTAGTCGGAATATCTATAATAAATGAATGCAATTTGAAGCCCTGTGACATATATACAGCTCATTGAAATGAAAGTATAATTAATTAGAACTATTTCAACAACCAACTATTTCTTCTACATTTCTTGGAACAACTTAATATGTAGGGTAAGTAAGAGCCATCCTCTAAATATCTCATGAGCTCCAAACTTATACTAAGAATATGAAGAATTTTTCTTTATATTCTTATATAATGTAGGTTTCATTTGTGTTATGTGTTCATAATATTCATGTGACGAGTCTTGATGTGTAATTTTGTTTGATTTGAGATCATTTGTGCTAATTTTATTTGGCATCGTGCCTAACTATGTGATTCCGACAAACTTAATAAATAGGATTATAAAGCATTTTGATTTAAAACAGTGTTTAATTATTAGCATATACTATCTGTTGAAAACAATCTCAGATATAAGCCTCTGATTAGTTTTGTATGACTCAAGACAATTTAACCTTCGCAGAAAGGAAATTGCACTATTGATATATACTAAGTGGCCGGTAAAGAACCTTAATTACTCGGACATTCTCGCCATCATGATTCAAATCCTCGCACCCATAACTAGATTACCAGCTACAAGTTGAGAATATTTTACAACAACAACAACAACAAAAAAACAACGAAATAGTAAATGAATGGATGTAAACCCTTTAAAAAATGAAGTTGAAAGTTTTTTTTTTTATATATGTGATCGACAATAGCACGTCTATTGTACGTATTTTGTTAGCTTCTCTCTAACATATTGTTTATCAGTTATAATATATCATTATACTATTATAACGTTTTATATAATTTTCAAAAGTTAAGCAGTATTGTTTTCAGTTTTACCATTCCTTTTTAAACTACTAAATGCCAGTACTCACTACTAGTTAAATGTTTAATTTAGGTCCAAAACATATATAAATATATATATTGATAATGATAATAACTACTCCTGAGACTCAAATTTCGTTCAAGACTTGCGTTATTAAAATATTGTCAACTGCATGAAGGGTCCCTTGTTGCATTTATTGACAAGGAAATTATGTGGCTCTCAGCTAAGTCCATTTTTCTAAATTAAAAATCTCAGAAGTTATGATTGTGATCATTTTCAAGACTAAGTAATAGAAAGAGTTAGCATCCATATAAATTAACTTTTTGTGATCATATTAATGCAATTAAATATCTTATTTTCTCAAGAATTTCATTTACTTTAGATTTCTTAAGAAATACACTCATTTCTTCTTCTTCTTTCTAGTTATAATTTTCTTTGATCTAACAAAACTATTTATTTAATTGTAAGACCCTAAGTCATCTCTAGAATTTATCTACAAGAATTGATTCATTATATTTGTTGCTAGAAGTAACAATCCTATTTAATTACTTATGATAAAAATAAAAATAAAAATAAAAAGAAAGGGAGGCTTAAACATTTGAGTATTTGTAAAATAGGTTGGTAAAGTTGTAAAAGTGTTGATTCTCAAAAACAATACTATAATTTAGGTAGGAGCGCATGTGTGGTAAACTATATATATATATATAGTGCAAAAAACTCAAAAACAATAAGCATGTCTTCAGGTATCCAACGACACTTTTTAATTTTACCCATGGCCTAAAAGTATATAATATGTTTTTGAGTATTTGGTTGATATATAATATATACTCCTACTTTAGCTACGGTTTTATAAGGCAAGATTTTATAGTTTTTACGTTAGTTGTGATTTTATGAGATTTGGTTAAACTAATTGATGTATTTCCTACGCCTAAACAGTGTTTTATTCCAAAAACGATAACTTGCAAAAACATAATAAATTAATTTATTTCCCGAGGTGTTTATTGTTAATTTTTTCATAAATTAACAAATTAATGGTAACAGAAAGTACGTAGTAAACTATAGTTTTTTTAGTAAGTAAAATGGAATAGGTTTTAGACCATTAGCGTTACTGAATTAACACTACAAAAAAATACTCAAATAGCGACGGGATTAGTGACGGTATTTTTTGTTATGAGCTTATTAGCGACGGTTTTTATGAGGGTTTTGTGACAGTCTAGTCAATTTGCGACAGATTTGTGACAGCTTTTTAAATTAACGACAGGCTTGTGACAGCTTTTGACTCTCACTAAATCAAACATTAAAATAAGAGTATGAAAATATACAAATCAGAATATGAACTTTTGAAATAAATGTATGAACTTTTGGAATAACAGTATGAAATATACAAATTAACTTATAAACTTTTGGATATATTTTTGTTAATTAAAATTTATAGGTATGTTTTTGTTAATTTATCCTTATTTTAATGTTTGGGAAATCAATTGATTGGGCTTATATTTGTCAACATTACCTATTCTTTTGGTCAGGATATACTACTATTATTTTAGCACAAAATGCAAAAAAAGAGTAGTAAAAGTAAATTTATCGTTTTTAGAGTTTCTATATTTTAAGAAACTTACATTTAAGTCGAGACTTTACCAAAATAGAAATGTTATCAGTTAATTAAATTGCCACGGATAGTATATATATATAAAAGAATAATTCAATTAATTTTGGAGTAGAAATATTTCTGTTGATGAATCTGTAGAAATCAAAGGACAGCTAATTTTATTAAAGATGCATGGTTTAATATCATGCGACAAAACGAAATTTGGAAAAATAGTGTCTTAATTTATCCGTATACAAACGTCCTTTTTTTCTTTCTTTTTTTTCATTTTTGACACACCATGGCCTTGCCTCCCGATGAATCTCGGAACTTGTTTTGCAGAAAGGTATTCCAAGCTAATTCATGTCCTTCAAGTCTGGAAGAAACAACGGAAACAATCTTAAAGAAATGTAATGGGTTGCCACTTGCTATTGTAGCCATTGGTGGTCTTTAGCTACCAAGGGCCAAAGGATAGATGAGCGGGATAAGATCTCCCTTCCTGCCGACCTAACAAAAGATGGAAATCTCGCAAACTTGGATAGTGTTTTGAGTCTCAGTTACTTTGATTTATCTTGTCACCTAAGGATTTGTTTTCGGTACCTGAGTATTTTCCTGAAGACTACTCGGTCAATCATTGGCGTTTTATCCACTTATCAATTGCAGAAGGGTTTGTGCTATCAACTCAAAGGCAAAAGCAGAGGAGATTGCCGAGAGCTACCTCACCGAATTAACAGATAGAAGCTTGATTCTTATAAAAGAAGTAGGAATAAATGGCAGGACCATAAAATACCACATCCATGACATTTGGTGTGAACTTATTATTTCGAGGTCGAACAAGCATGGTCTTGTGACTGTCTACGGTGCAGAACAACATAATTTTCCGCATAAAATGAGACGCCTATCAATTCATTACGAAATGCAGATTTGGCAAGAATTCAAGGATCGTGCAACTCTTGTTCATTCCTTGCTCATGTTTGGTTTAAAAGATTTAGAATCCACGCAGTCCATACTAGACTCTTTAGGAGATTGCAAAATTGCTCAAGGTACTAGACATGAGAGACCAATTATTAACAAGCTTCCCTCAGCAAATCGGAAGACTCCTGCACCTTAAATATCTGAGTTTAAGGGGAAATTTTTATATAGAAGAAATTCCCAAGTGTATCGGCGATCTACAAATGTTAGAAACGTTATACCTTAAGTACACTGACGTAAAAAAGTTGGCTGAGGAAATCCTAAGGCTCCATCGGCTTCGACATCACCTTAGAACTAAACGGAATGGAAAAGTTTTAAAAGGAATGGAAAAGTTGGTCTGCTTGCAAAAGCTATATACAATAGAACTAAACGGAAGAAACAACGAAGACATCTTAAGAAGCATATCAAATCTAATTGGATTAAGGAAAGTCAATATTATGGGCCTTAGAAATAGAGATGCAAAGGAGCTATGTTCAACCCTTGAGAAGTTGACCGAGCTTCGTTCGTTACATATTTCTACTGCGATAGAGCGCAATGGCCCTTGTTTTTTTGATATAGTGTATGAAACCATTGATCTAGAACCTCTTACTTCACCTCCTAAATTCCTTCAAACACTTTGTTTAAGAGCAATGATGGAGAAGTTGCCCAAATGGATAGCTTCTCTTCCGAATCTTAGTAAACTGATATTAACTGGTAACAAGTTGAAGGAAGATCTTCTACTGCAGCTTCAAGATTTGCCTAATCTGACTTATCTCGAACTATTAGTACTTGATAATACGCTAAACATCTGGAATGCCATTTGATAATACGCTAAACAACTTACAACATTAGTAGTTGATGGAGTGTAATGGAAGGTGCCATGCCTCATCTATTGATGGAAGAGCTTCCATCTGGACTTATATTGCCTGTCTGACACACATTAATAAATTGAAACTTGACCTGGAAAATGGGAATGCATCCCTATTGTACGAGTTAATGGTAAGAATATGAAGTCAATGACGTGAGTTGGTGACAATTGATTTTCAAAGCTAATCACGTTAGTTAGTTGCGGTGTTTTCCGGTTTACGAGTTCAAGGTAAGTATCTGAAGTCAACGACGGGGGTTGTGGACCTGGATTGTTTCTAATTAAATACTATGTTTAGAGCCTCCTTGTTTGTTAAAAAACAACATTTCAGTCTTAAATACATTCAAACATATTACTAATTGTCCAGCTATTTTCAGATTTGACACAATACATACTCACCGACCTACAATACTTGTTAAAGATACAACATTCATGGAAAGTTTCTTGAACTGTGTACGTAGGTCCGAGTACATCAAGCCTTGATAAAACGTGGGTTGTTTTGGTTGAGGAATATTTGTATCGCCCGTTAGCATGAGAACTACAGCCGACATTGTTGGCCTATCTATCGCGTGATCTTGTACACAGAGGAGGCCGATTTGCATAAACTTTGTAAAATCTTCCGATGAACAAGAATCGGGTAATTCTTTATTCATGAACTCTTGGCACTTATCCTCATTCCATAAACACCATGCCTGAAAAATACAATTTTTTTATGAGAATGTCACTCGTAAGACCAAGAATCATTTCAATCTTTTTTACAACACTTTATATACCCAATTTTGAAATTTTAACATATATAGTCTTTTGATCTGTCTGATTATATATATTCATCAATGTAAATGATCAAGAACATAACAGTGTATGATAGTATGATTAGGAACTTACATAACCAAGAAGGTGTAGATATTTTTCTTCGTAAAAGAAGGTCGTATTTCTTTCCCCGCTAATTATCTCAAGTATCATAACACCGAAACTGTACACATCTGATTTTTCCGAAAGTAACCCTCCCATTGCATATTCAGGTGACATATAACCACTGCCATATGGAAAAAGACATGAGCTATTGACTACTAAACATTTTCCAGTTTTTCCGGATATATCATTTTTTTTTTTTAAATGATCATGAAATTTCCATATCAAGGGTAATGAAAAGAAAAAGGCGAAGGCTTACAATGTTCCAACAACTCTATGAGTATTTGCCAGATCTTGAGTGACTTGAAAAGCTCTGGCTAAACCGAAATCAGATATTTTTGGATTCATATTATCATCCAGCAGAATATTACTTGGTTTTAAATCCCTGTGAATAATCCTCAAGCAAGAATCGCGGTGAAGATAAAGTAGTCCTTTGGCAATACCCTCGATTATACTAAATCGTTTTTCCCAATTGAGTTGTAATCCCATCCTCATATCTGCGATAAAGAGACATTCAAAAAAGTTAGTTGAGATAAGGAGAAAAGGAAGGCAGCTTATTTTGTCGAGACTTAGACATACTCGGGTTTTCTCCTCTTTGGCCTAAACAAGACTTGATTTGTTAAAACTAAACAACTTGTTCGCATAAAAGCTGTGCCAAACAAGTTTCAAGTCATCAATTATTGAAGAGAAAATGACGAAAAGCCCTCGTGTATCGAGTACACTCTTAGAGTTAATTAATAAGATATTAGGTCTTTAACCTATTTTTAAGCTGGCATACATTTAGTGAGTTGGCTCTAAGGCTTAAAGCCGCAGATATTTTTGGTTTTCTGGATTTAAAAGGCTGGAAGTTGTAAGACAGACAAATCCAATTAATATATTTTCAAGACTGTAAGCCATCCTATTTGCCAAAAAAGCTACGACTAACAACTTTTGAGTGACCGAGATTACCGAAAAGAAACGTGTCCAAGCTCTTGTTTTTCATGTACTCGTAGATCAACAACTTTTCGTCCCCTTCGATACAGAAACCGAGAAGCCTTACGAGATTTCTGTGCTGAAGTTTTGAAATCAATAATATTTCATTTTTAAATTCTACGGCCCCTTGTCCTGAATGGCTCGAAAGCCTTTTTACTGCTATCTCTTGCCCATCTTCTAACTTTCCCTACATAATCCACAACACAGAAAATTTTGTTTAACCTCATTTATATTGGAATTAGAATCTTTTAGAAACTAAACCCCAAACTAATAACAATCTATCTTTTTGAAAGAAAAATCCCGCCCCGAGTACCTTGTAAACTGGACCAAAACCTCCCGCCCCGAGTTTGTTTGACTCGTCAAAATTGTTGGTTGCGACTGCCAATGTGGCAAAGTCAAGCATCGGGAGTGATTCTGAGGAGTCTTGTTGGGAAGCATGTGGGGCCCACATGTCTTGCAACGAGCTGCCATTTAACGGAACAATTTTGCCAGACAAATCCATTTGCTTTATTTTCCGTCTTTCTAAAGCTGATTAATAAGGAACCGAAAAGACAATCACTTTATTCAGTTATTAAGAAGCTACAGGGCGATTAATCAGTTAATTATTCGAGAATACTAGTTTCTCACCTTTTCGATTTTGTATGCAACTGTAAGCGCCATACATAAAAGCACCCAAAAACAAAACACCAAATATTGATACCAAGATAGCTATGATTTTCGTGTTTTTCTTGCTTTCATCTGAAAAAAAAAACGGATTAGAGAAAACAAACTGTGTACAACTAATTCTCAAAAAAAGAAAAGATAAAAAATTAAATAAATTTAAAACAAAGTTTACACATCGATACCTAATTCTGAATGGGCGAGGCGCAAGTAAACATCGGTTCCGGAGATTGTAAACTTCTGTATATCAAGAAGATCTTCTGCCCAAGTCAAGCAACCAATTCCATCGACGTATGCATACGCAATACACAAACAGTTGTTTGTGCATCGACTTTTGCAATCTGATGAATTCACATTAAATAGATACGAGTAATGGTCCGGTACTTTCATATTCTTTAGCTTAGCGAACCCATCATTATCCGCTTTCGGTAAGGTGCTCCTGATTTCCCCACATTCTAGATCGGTTCTTCTCCTACACCCTCTTGTCCAGTTCCCTTTTTTCCATTCTTGTTCTGAATTTGGGATAAACCCTTTTAAGCACTCGCAAGTTGCTTTTGGTCTATTACAAACACCAAAAGGACCGCAAGAATTGTAAACATCGCAAGGAATCTCAATCGCTTCCCACTTCGATACTCTTCCACCTGTCTCGATATCCCAGCGTGTAATTTCCAAGTTTCCATCCGCGGTTAGTAACTCAACCATGATCTGTATTAAAATATTTTAAAAAATTAGTTTTAAAACAATAGATTAAAGGCCAGTTTGGTTTCATCTTATAAACAAATAAGCTAGATTTCTTTAGATTGAGAGAGAAAAAGAAAACTATATATGTTCATCCAGTTCAAAACGGTCCCGTCTTAAGAGCAAAAGCAAAAAACAAAACTGAGCTTATAAGCTGCAACCAAACTAGGTCTAGCGCAAGTTTCTTGCAGCTTTCAAACAAACAAACATGATTTACTCATTAGTTCATAAAATTACATTTAATATCCAAAAACCCACATTCTTAATTCTTATTTAAGATTTGATAAATATCAATGTAGCATTAATGAACATTAAAATTAAAAACAAAGAGTAAAAAGAAGTAGTATCACTGGGCATATGTACCTAAGTTTAAAAGAGATTTAAACCATTTGTACCTGCGACGTGCTGGCGGGGTTATAGGACGCGAAAACGGACCCCTGCTCAATATCCACTGTGATTAGTAACCCGTTTGAGTAACTGGTATTTGTCTGGTACAACCCAATGAACCGCGAACCATCCCATGGCCCGCTTCGCCAGTGCGGTTCATGACCGTTCCTCCAAATGATGTTTTGTGGCGGCGATTCCGTCGTAAATCCCAAAACAAACTCTCCAGACGACGGATCATCTTCCGATCTCCACGAGTTTAGGGTAAGTTTCTCACCTGCCCGATCATCTAGCCCAATTGTTATACCCGCTGTAAAAGAGTCCGATGGCACATCGAAGCTCTCCCATAAAATAATTTTTGTGGCGTTATCTTTGAGGGAGAGTTCGCCCCTGTTGGAAATCACCGCGATGGTGTTGTTAGGGTTTGAGGTAACGTTCGTCGACCACACGGGTTTTTTTGTTCCGTCGAGTAATTTCAAGTTCCCGTCATTCGTGATGGTTAGAACCGCACTTGCATCCGAAGCATCTAGCGGATTTTCTCGGTTCGCCACCCAAATGGGTTTGCTCGAGGAGATGTTCTTGTACCATATCCCGATATACCGTCTACTAGAGCTGTTCCGAGTGAAGAAACCTAGCTCAAACATGTCATCCGTAGAGACAAGAGTTTGTCCGATGGAGAGATCTTGAAACTGGGTTAAAGTATCCGTTGCGACAGACTTTTCCATGAAAATGAGAAGTGTAACAAACAAGATGAGTTTAAATGAAACAAAAGCAACATCCGATCTTTCCATTTTACCCATCAAAAAACCTATACCCCTTGTTTATATATGATTTTTGGATCCTGATTCCTCCACTGTTCTTAGAAAATTCCAGGAAATTCAGTCCAATGAGGCTGCTGCTTCTTTTAGTCTCACAAGTGTCATGCCATGTGAAAGCTCCAGGAAATTCAGTCCAATGAGGCTGCTGCTTCTTTTCTCGAACAGTTTCTTGGGAAAAAGGAAGAAAAAAAAGTATTTGCTTACTTGTATTCAATATTTTAAAAGGTGTAAGACGGACTTTACGCAAAATTGTGCCTAATCACTGTCTAGGCGCCGTCTAATTTACGTCCAATCCGCTTAATCCACCTAATCTCTTAGGCGTATAGGTTACGCCTACCGTCTAAACGATGCCTAATTTGCACCTTTTAGAACATTTTTTTTTTTTTTTGAAAATTAAACGGACCAACTATATTAATAATAAAAAGAGGTGCCTTGCCCGAAGGCGAAGCGATTACACGACCATGAGAAAAATCGGAGCTAGCTTACAACAAGTTTGGGGCTTAATCTCCACACTCTAATCAAAAACCTATCTCGACAAGAATTACTAAATTTTCCATATCTATTCATACAATTCACTACAAAAAATTCAATCAAACGAAAAGTATTGTCGGGACTCGACTTTGCATTCCCAAACATTCTATTATTTCTTTCTCTCCAAATCCAATAAACCGTTGAAGCAAATAAAATCTTTCCGAGCCTAGCCGAAGCCGACTCTCCTTTGAACATGTCGGTAGCCCATTCTAACCATTGTGACCACAAATTCCTTGATCCAATAAACCCGGATTTGGCTCTTCCTAATGCCCACACCCTTTTCGAAAATTCGCATTCGAAGAATAAGTGATCGACACTTTCTGCTTGCTTGAGACAAAGAGGACAACCATTAACGCCTATAATATTCATCTTTTGAAGTCTATCTGACGTTGCTAAACGATTCAAAATAACAAGCCACAAAATAAAACTACACTTCGGAGGAATGTAAGTAGACCAAACAATACAATACCAGTCCACTTTTGGACTTGTCAAACGAATCAAGTCCCAAGCGGATTTGACGGTGAAACCATGAACCGGGTCCGGAGACCACACAATGGACGGTTTTAGGTTAGGCTCGGAGAAGGGGACAAGAGGGGTTGGAGTGTTAGAACGATTAGTATTATTATTTGGAGGTGGGGAATGGGCTGACAAATAGGGTATTGGGTTTGATAGTGGTGACGGAGATGGGTTTTCCGGCGATGATGGACGGTGTTGTTCCGGCATTTGGCGGTGGCTTTGGAGATGGCTAAGGGTAGGAGGTATGAGAGTTCGTCGATTGGAGGTGGTTGGGGGTGGTAGGTAGGACATTGGCTCCGGCGAAGGGGGTGGACGGAGCTCCGACGAGATGGTCGTGCTCCGATGGAGGTGTAGATGGGTTCGGGGGAACCGGGTCGACGAAATGGGTCCATTGATAGTGGTGCTGAGATGAGAGGGAGGTTGTAGCGTTGTGAAATTAGAAGGTGTGTTTTTGTTAGTCAGTGAGTCACTATTTGCTATAGGTGAAAAAATTAGGCTAAGACATGGGGAAAAAGAAGAGAGGTTACTGGGCAAAATTTGTCTAAGGCATTGGGTATAGGAATGAACACTATAAGAGGAGTCCATTAGTGGTGGGTCATTTCGGTGGCTAATGAGAGTTCGGGGTATGTCGGAATGATGTCTCTAGGACGGAGACGGGACCAAGGGAGACCCGAGAATAGGGTTCAACACACACGCACACAAAAATAGTTCACACTCAACACACACAAAATAATTTTCAAACACCTGTCTTATGAGTAAAATGTTGCGCCAAGACCATCCACACTTAGAGGGAGCTCTAAGAGACCAAAAATCGCGACCCTTCAATCTATAGATTACCACCCAAGTTTTCCAAATGGAAGAGTATATTGGGTTCAAAAGGAACCAAATGTGTTTGCAAACCAACGCTTTGTTCCACTCCTTGATTTTTTTAATGCCCAACCCCCCTTCACAAAATGGTTTCGTAACCTTATCCCAAGAAACCTTCGCTCCTTTACTAGAAAGCTCCATCCCCGACCAAAGGACCCTCCGTAAGACTCTCTCTATAGAATTGACGACTAATGTGGGGAGAATAAAGTGGGTATTCCAATAGACTTGGATACTAAGCAATACCGATTTGATAAGTTGGAGCCTACCCGCAAAGGAAAGGAACCGAACGGTCCAAGAAGTCACTCTCCTAGTGATTCTATCCACTAAATTCGCACAATCACCGGATTTAAGTCTCGTCGACACAAGAGGGACCCCAAGATACTTTATAGGAAGGATTCCCGCTTTGAATCCTAACCTAGCCGAAATATAGTAAGCTAGCTCGTCATCTATACCCGCGGTAAACACCTTGCTTTTTTCGCCATTAGGGACCATTCCGGAGAAGCTAGAGAAATCATTTAAGGACGAATTCAAAATAGATGCGGAGGTGAAGTCACCCATAGAAAATAGAAATAAATCGTCGGCAAAGCAAAGATGCGTCAAGTTCAATTTATCGCATTCGGCATGATATCTAAAATCGGGAGAGGTGGTTTGAATAGATAAAATCCGGGTGAGGACATTCATACATATAACGAAGAGGTATGAAGAGAGGGGGTCTCCTTGGCGCAACCCTCTCGCTCCCTTAAAGAATCCCACAAGTCCTCCATTCAACGAGATGGAGAATGACGGGGTTGTGACACATTCTTTAACCCAACGAATATAAGCGTTCGGAAAGCCAAGAGCTCGAAGTGTGCCCCATATGAACTCCCATCTCACCGAATCGTATGCTTTCATAATGTCGACTTTAACCGCTAGTCTTGGAGGGCCTCCTTCGAGGTGGTAGCCTTGGAGAAGTTCTTGGGCAAGAAAGATATTATCGCTTATTCGCCTCCCATTAACAAAAGCGGATTGATTCTCCTCAATAATCTCGGGAAGTAGTGGCTTTAGCCTATTCGCTAGGAGTTTAGAGATGCACTTGTATATCGTATTGCAACACGAAATCGGCCTAAAATCCTTGAGGGATGTCGGGTTTGGTGTTTTAGGGGCTAAGGTTAAAATAGTGGCATTCGCTTGCCTTAACAACGAACCCGAGCGTAAAAACTCCTTAATAGCTTCTATAATATCGCTCCCTACTATATTCCATGCTGTCCTAAAGAAAGTCGCATTGAAACCATCGGGACCCGGAGACTTATTTGGGTGTAGGCTAAACATGCAATCTTTTATTTCTTTGTCGGAGAACGGGGCCGATAAAAAAGCGGCCATGGGACGAGTTATTATTTTCGAGACTACAGTGTCGACGGCTACTTTTCCAGGGTACAAAATGGTGGATCTTCGCCCCAACAGATTTCTATAAAAATCTACCACAACAATGCTAACGGACGGAGGGTCGGAAACGGTGGTGGTTTCGTTGATTTGCAATGAAGTAATTCTATTCGAATTGTTGTGCTTATTTATGCAATGGTGGAAAAAAGCGGAGTTTTTATCCCCCTCCTCTAGCCATTGAATTCGGCTCTTTTGTCTCTTCTCACTCTCCTCTCTACTAAGAAGGAGTACAAGGCCTTCCTTAGCAAGGGAGATGTTAGTAAGGGTGTCGCTTTGTCCTCTGGAGTCAAGTTCCACTTGCAACATGTGGAGCAGCCTCCTTGCTTCCATAATCTCGACTCGGTTTTCTTCTCTTTTGCGAGCCGCTAGACTTTTAAGCGCTTGTTTAACCATGAATAATTTCTTGTAAACTACGAACAATTTTGTTCCCTCAAAAGAATGTTCCCACGCTTCTTTTACCGTTGGAATGAACTCCTCAAACTCTACCCAACTATTAAAGAATTTAAACGGTTTTGGGGGGCTCTGGAGATGGATCCCGAGGTTGACCAGCATTGGGGAATGGTCTGACACCCCACAAGGCAAGAACTCGGCGTCGGAACCCGTATAAACTTCATGCCACAATTCGTTAACTAGAACCCTATCTATTTTTCGTTGAATTAAGTTGTTCGGACTATTGTTACTCCAAGAATAGTAAATCCCTTTATATCTTAGGTCATCTAGCCTAGCCTCATTTATGAATTTCGGGAATTCATCAAACGTATTACCCCAAATGTTTCTCCCCCCTCTATTGTCGGTTGAAAAGCGAAGCACGTTGAAATCACCCAAAACCATCCACGGAACACTGCCAACTCTAGGCCGAACCGAAGCTAGATAATCCCACAGTGGTCTTCTATGCTCAACTACGTTTTCCCCATAAACAAATGACACATAGGTTTGTGAAGAGTCGGCATGCGAAGTCAATAAACACGTAATACATTGATTAATTTTAGAAGACATCGAAAGCGACCAAATTGTAGGGTCCCATCCTACTAATATTCTACCATTTAATGCCTCGTCAAAATTTTCCACGAATTCCCACCTATTAGCAATAAACGTACACACATTGTCCTTGTTGGATAATGATACCTTTGTCTCAAGAATACCCATACACGACACTTTATTATCAATAATAAAAAATTTCACCTTTTAGAACATTGCTTGCATTAAAAGAGGTGGCCCGGAATTTATTTTGGCCCGGTATCAAATTAAAAATGTATCCGGTGCCTAAGATTTATTTTGGTAAACACACAAAAAAATTCAAAACAAGAAATAATTGAGATTATTCAACCCGATTATGAAAATAATCGCTCATACATGCACAGCTATAAGTACTTATGAAAATAGGCAATTGCTCACTTTTTGACAAATCACCTAATTAATTAATCATTTTTCATCTTGTTATTTATTGTGGACCTAAGAACATATGATATAACTTTATTTGGGTTTTGCAATTAACTGCATTTTGGATTTACTCTATGTTAAAATCCGTATATATGACAGATTTTATCCCATAAGCAAATAGAACTAATTATAATTAAATGATCAGGAAAAGAACGACGAGTAGTTGATGTTTAAAACTGGGGTGTTCTTGTTTTTTTTAGCATATATGTTGCGGAGCATTTGGTTAGTTGATGTTTTAAACTGGCTTAAAAGCGGCAACAAAACAAGTTTTAAGACATCGAAAATTGGAGAGAAAACAGACCAAAAGCCCTTGTGCATCCTTAAGAGTTAATCTTAAAGGAATTGTCTTACACCAATTTTACTGAATTTAAGGAGAACAAAATGGCATTAAAAATAGGTGAATATTAAAAAATGTATTCATCATCTGTGAATTGTACGTCTCCTTTTCCAAAGCTTTGGACAAGCAGACGTACAATTCACAAATGAGGCTACACTATTAGCAAACCTTCAACATAACAACTTGGTAAAACTCCGTGGTTATTGCTTGACAAGGAAAGAAAGACTTTTGATCTACGAATTTATGGCCAATTCCAGCCTTGATAACTTCATCTTTGGTAATAATATGATCTTTCATGTTTAAGTACTTGTTTATTAAGAAACTTACATACTGTGAAAAACTTAGCTAGTGCTGAAGGGTAATCATAAAAAGTGTATATCATGACGATTTCAAAAATGTTATATACATCGTATATCTTTGCAATTAGACTCCGGCAAACGGGCACAGTTGAAGTGGGCAAAGCTTTACAAAATCATAGAAGGTGTTGCTCGAGGCCTACTATATCTTCATATAGATTCAAGAATTACAGTCATTCATCTAGACCTGAAAAGCGCCAACGTTCTCTTGGATAAGGATATGACACCTAAAATAGCAGATTTTGGATTGGCAAGATTATTCAAAAATGATAACACGCATGTCAATACAGGCACAATTATTGGAACCGAGTAAGTATCTATTTCTGATATCACTTTCTAGCTTGTTTAAAGTTCTAACAAACTATTGGAGAAACCCATGGAAGAAATTGTTACCATGATACTTGATTCAAAATTGATTAAATTAACAATTACTTGACTCATATCTATTTCTGATATATGGCTCCAGAGTACCGCTCTCTTGGAGAAATCCCAACCAAATCAGATGTATTTAGCTTTGGCGTATTACTTATAGAAATTGTATCCGGTCTGAGAAATAGCTTGTTCAACATCGAATCGGATGTTGTAAACCTTCTCACTTATGTGAGTTCTTAAAAACGCACCATCTTTTTTGATGTATTTTGCAGGCCATAAAGGTTAAGAATGCTAAATGATGTATTAAAACTTTCCAGGCTTGGAAGAACTGGCAAGAAAAAACAGTAATCAATTTGCTCGATCCTGATCTGATATTCGAGACAAGTTCTAGGCAAGAAATGACGAGATGCATTCATATTGCTTTAATCTGTGCACAAGATGATTGCTAAACTAAGACCGGATATGGACACAGTTGTTAAGTGGCTAAGTACTTCTTCAATATCTCTTCCAACGCCATCGAAAACACCATATTTTCAACAAACTAGTCTTCCCCGTATGTCATTGCTTACAAGAGATAATTCAGTAGGGACTGGTAATTCAAGCGGACCAAAACATAATTCTAGTTCATTGTGAGATACTGTAAGGAAATGCCTTCCTGATGGAAAACTTGTTTCCCAGGAAAGATGCTTAGGAGATGGAAAAAGGTGAGTTTGACAACTTACTTGAAACTTGTTTCTGAAAAACTTCCTTATTTGAAAGACATTTTACAACCACAATTGGCGTTGTTTTGTTTCTGTATCACTAGTCGCTTGCACGGGTCAGCTTATGGGTAAGATATTAATTAATTCTTGTGCAGAATAGTTAATTCTTCCAATTCTGTTATTGTAACTTTGGGGGCATTTAAATATGTTTAAATTGTTGAAAGCTAAGAATTAGCAGGCACTATCTGTGAACTTTCCTTCGAACTATTAGTCCCTCCATCTTTGTTTAAACTGTCGATATAATTTCATAAATTTACTTTCGACTGTTTGATCTCTCCAGACTATCATTTTTAGCTAATGTGAGATGAAATTAAATATGGAATTTAAAGTAGTGACTTATGTTGGACAATTAATAGTATTCTTTAAAGACTATTATTACTCGGATTTTCAACACTTTAATTTAGGTTGAAGTATTCTGTTTCATGAAGAAATGGGAACTTCAACCTGCATGCCATAGAAGTTCCAAAAACATACAGAAGTTCACAAAGACAAAAAAACTAAAGCTACAGAAATTTCTCTTTTTCCTTCTGGTTGTCCATTGCTTTTTTCCAAAGTCAAAAGGGAAAAAAGTTAAAGACTTTTATTGTTCGGCTTTTCAACACTTTTCTCGAAACTTTACCCCACCAAACAAGTTTCATTGACACGTAAAACACGAATAGTATTCTTAAATTTAATAAATTATCTTCCAGACACTGCTGTTATTGTAACATCGTTAACCGACCTTGTAGTTTGCATACTTGAGGACGAATCTCTCTTCACGGAAAAGCTCTCGATGTAAAATCCTGGTTCTCGAGGCTCTTGAAGAGATGCACTCTCATTACTCAACATAAAAACTGTTTGTGACATTGTAGGCCGGTCTTCCAAATTTTGTTGTACGCATAAAAGCCCCACTTGAATGCATCTTGTAATTTCATCTTCTTCATATGAGTTTTCAAACAATACTTCATCTGTTAATTTGAGTGGTGTTTCTTCGTGCCATAGCTTCCATGCCTGAATCAATTTCCATCAAGATAATCACATAATTCAGAATTATAAGAATTTATTTAAATGATACTTTTGAAAACTGAGAATGTGGACGGTATGATGACAAGGTATCAATAAGAATCGAGTTCCTAGGCTCTCACCAATGTAGTTTGGATGAACTTAGGCTCGTTTTGCTGCAGCTTACAATCATTTAATCTCGATTTTTGGTTAAGAAATAGGTTTATCCAGCTCGAATCCCCAAAGTTTTTCAGGAAAAAAACAGAAAGAATCAGCTTTTAAGCTGTAAAGAGAAATACACCAACACTAAGCAAAAAAAACTCACGTTGAAAGCTGCAGTCCAACAATGCCTAATTAGCATTTATAGAATCTAAATCTTACAAAAAGCCATACGCGCAATGTTAACACTTTGTGGTTGCTATGATTTGTGATATGATAAAAGAACTACAAAGTACAAATACCAGAAGAACATAGGCAAAGTTGCTTGTTGCTTGTCAGATTTAAAAGAAGCTATTTTTAAACCATATAAAGGCGTTCTTTTGTCTTATAAGCAGAGCTTAACTTGTTTTTCAAATGAAAAAGTTGGAAGCTTTAACATAGGCTAACTTTTATCTCAAACTCAAAAGAGTCAATTTATTTGCTTAAAAATCTAAAGCCAAACTTGGGAAAGCATAGCACATTTTTTTAAGCATCATTCAATTGATATCTCAACTTGTATGTCCGATTTCGCAGACAAAAGGAGTTTTTATATGCTGTAATATTGAATCGAGTACTTACATATCCAACAAGGTTGAGATTATGGTCAGGGTGTTTAAACCCCCAATTTCTCGTGCCACTAATAATTTCTAACACCAATACACCAAAGCTAAAAGCATCTGATTTCACCGAAAAATGGCCACTCATTGCATATTCTGGTGACATATAACCACTGCATTACATAAAAGATGATTTCAAATGCAAAATCCACGTGCTTAATTTAATACAAGATGCGATAAGGTACCATTTTTTTCCTTATTTACTAGATTTGTGGAGACAACCCAAAAATTTCAAACAGAGAAACTATAACATGTTGGCTTTACGATCTAAGGAAAAATAATGTCAAAATATTAAGGACTTGTTTCGTTGCACTTTTTAAGCGAATATGCTTTGATTTCCTGAGGTTAAAAAAAAAATCTTGATTTATCTTAAAACATTCAGTTTTTAGGCCAAAAAACCCAAAATGCTCAGTTTTAGCTGGTCAACCAAAGTATAGTTTAGATTCAAAAGAATATGAATTGAGGTTCAAAGCTGCAGCCTGCAGCAAACAAAGCGTAAATAATTGTCTTTGGAACATAAAATTGTATGAAATAATGTATAAGCAGTACATATATCACGGTTTAAGAAGAATATAGGGCTCAGAACTCACAATCTCCAATGAACTAATCTGGCCTCTTTTTCCATTATACGTTATGTAAAATAGAAAAAATAGGTTGAGAAAAACCTTACTATGTTCCGATAACTCTGTTAGTCATATGCTCTACTTGATCACCTCCAAGTATTCTTGCAATTCCAAAATCTGAGATTTTAGGATACATCTCATTATCTAGTAATATGTTACTAGCTTTGAGATCCCTGTGAATGATTCTCAATCTAGAATCCTCATGAAGATACAATAGTCCCCGTGCAATTCCGACGATAATATTGAAACGGTTTTTCCACGTTAGCAATTTTTTCTTCGTCGGATCTGTATATGATTGTAGCAATTAAATACTCATTAAAAAGTTATTTTATCCAAAATTGATACTTAAGCTGTATAATGTTTTTCTGTTAAAGTAATGAAAATTTGTCTTGTTAAAAGCTCTAATAGAAAAACTAGGAAAAATATATGTTTTCAAGTGTTCATTTGTTTTCCACTTTCATTGTCAATACTGAGCAAGAGACTAGAATATAATTTATTGGCCTTCTTACCAAAAATGAAATGATCTAAGCTTTTGTTTGGCAAGAATTCATAAACCAACATCCTTTCTTGTCCTTCGATGCAACATCCTAGTAGCCTAACAAGGTTTCGATGTTGAAGTTTAGCAAATAAAACGACTTCATTTTTAAACTCATCAACCCCTTGTCCCGAGCTCTGAGATAGTCTCTTAACAGCTATGTCTTGTCCATTAGGCAATTCTCCCTGGAAATTATCAGATATAAACAAATTAATAAGAAAATGAATGATAAGCTAATTCATGCTTGAGGTAACAAAGTTACGCCTTGTCTGGCTGCAACTTTATGTTTGACTTTGAGTTTTTCTGGTTTTTGGTATGAAAAAGAATAGAAGCTCTAGATGCTCTCATAATTTTTCTTAGCGTAAAAATATCGAGCTTAAGTGCTTAAAAGTTGCAACCAAACAAGGAAAAAAGCTGGAATACCTTATAAACAGGGCCAAAGCCACCTTGTCCTATCTTGTTCTTGGAAGAGAATTTGTCAGTAGCGGCATAAATAGTTAACAAATCAAAAATTGGTAATTCCAGTTCATGAGCTTGACTTTCTTCATGAGAGTCTTTGTATGTACTGTTTTCCTGGCGAGCTATTGTAATTGAGGACTTATTAGAAAACAGAAAATTAAATGACAGTAATAGATACGATTATTTTCTGAATCTTTTGACTAGAATATTCTTGGTGCAACTACCATCTTAGGGAAAAGGCATTGGTGCAAAGTTTGGAATTAGGATTTTTTTTAGGAGATAGCGACAGAGAAAGAAATGACATATCACAAATTCCATGGATATAATTAACTTCTTTGAATTCTTTTAGGACAAATTTTCAGCACCGGATAAATTCTCAAAGACAGTGATAAAAGGAAGTAGAAATGTGAAGGAAAAGAAAACATAGCAGAGGAAACAGAACATGTAGAACTTATCAAGATACCTAAATATATGAACTAGTTAAATTAATAGTCAAATTAACTTGAAAATATTCATAGCTTTTATACCTTTAATTGTGGCTTTTCTCCATTGACAGACATAGTATCCAACAAAAGAAGAGACAATCATCCCAAGTATCGTAGCTACCACTATCACGATATATGAAACCATTTGTTCTTTTTTATTCCTAATTAATTAGCATCCCCAATTAATAATCTGCACACCAAAAATAGATAGTTGTATCAGCCAATGTCATTGAGTTGAAGGTTACGGCATGGCTTGAAGATATAGTTCAATTCTAATCAAATTAGATCTGCTCCGGGGTTACACGTATCTGTCAAATTCTAATCAAATATATTAGCCAGCTTCTTTCTTAAGATCTGCAGCCAAAGTAGTACTTGAGAAAAAGTTTACCGGTGCAGATGAATACCTTCGCACGTTATTCTTGAAATAGAACAATATTGATAACCTGATTATTTTCTTCAAAGAATTTGTTATCAAAACAGTTTTACTAATACTACTAGAGATTGATAGCTATAAGTGTGTGCGATGATGAACAAAAAATTAAGAAAAATACTAGACACTAAAAACAATCCCATTTGTTAAAATGAAGGTAGACATATCAAATCCCATTTGTAGCTAAAAATGGTTGAAAATGATGTTTTGGGCATTATTGAGGGAAAAGATAATGATAAAGTGAGTGAGATCCCACATTGGGATAAATACAAAAATAAAACTTTCTTTATGGTTGAGTTATGACTTTTGTTGCTTGGCCTTTTCTTCTTAAATTATAAAAAAAATCTGTAAGGTGAGAAGACTTTAGCAAACTGATAGCTAAATCGGAGTGAACATAACTCGAACTCTTTATATACATTATATGAACTTAAAATAATACAATTATTTATTTAAAACTCAACTAATAAAAAATAAACTTATAGAACTTTTAAAATAAATAAATAAACAAAACGGTAGATGAAGTATATTAATGTATATAGATTATTTTTTTGAAAATTATGTATATAGAGATTTTTTTTGAAAATTATATATATAAATATGTATATATATGTAGAATGACTATGTATAGTTTGTCCCTACTTTACGTTTTTATTTTTATTTAGTTGAGTTTAAAATGAACGATTAGATTATTTTAACTTTATTCGAGTCGACTCCGAGTTAGCTAGTCCAGTTCCAGAATTTAGTGTGAAAAGGATGACTGCAAAACACCTAATTCCACACCTAATAAATAATCATTTGTCCCCTTTTTATGAAAAAAAAAATGTCAATAGGAATTAATCATTGTGCTCATTTTTTTTCTAAACCACCGCCACCATCATAATGAGCAAAAGATTTGAAAGTGAAATTTGAGTCCATTAATTTGTTGTCTGTTTTAATTTATTTACATAAATAGACAAATTTTAATAAGATTAACAACCTAAATAAAAGAAGCATTTTATGGATAGAATATTGCAACTTACTTATTTAAGAAATTCGTAGATATCAATTATGAGGTGTTTTCTGGAAACTACTACATGAGATTTGAGGTAACAAATTGAACTTTTTAAAAAATATTGTGTAAAGAATCAAAGAAGTTATACAAGAATATACTAGCTTATGATTATCATGATGGACACTGCACAAAATGAGCACGAAATTATGTGCACGAAATCAAACCGAATTCCGTTATTTCGGTAATTTCCTAAACACAAAATTTAGGTAACAAATATTGTTTATTTGCACAAAATGAGTTCACAAATTTTTGGTGCATGACATCAATATAAACACAATCGGAATATTGAGAAATTGGGTTTCAATTATACTAAATAAAACCAAAACACAAACCGCACACTTAATGGAATGAGATAATGAACTGAATCACCAAATCAGCCTCGCCACAGTAGTTTAAAGAGTATTAGATGGCTAAGAACATAATTTTCAAATTAGCTCAGAAAGCTGTGAATGTTCTCACTTGATTCCCGTCTTCATCATAAGTTACGACTATTCATCTCTGTCAAATATGCAGTCTTTAAAGATGTTTTTTTCATGAATTGGATGTGAGCTCAAAATAAATGTTTACACACTTTGGTTGATAATGTTTCCTTCTTTTAATTTTTTTTTTTTTTTTTAAATTTATCATCCATGTTTATGTGTTTATGGCATTTGACTATTATTATGATTTTGATTTCGAAAAAAGTTGTTCGACCTAGGTACTACTTGTTTTTATGAAATATTAAAATTGATCCACTGAAAACATAGAATAACCCCGATTTTGGTGTTCTACTAGAGGTGCATGTGTAAGATAGATTCGAGATTTATGCCTTCGAGACGGGACCAAGGAAATGAAGCTGGGATGGCTTTTTTAAGTGTTATCCTACTTCTACAAAGAATTATATTCTAAGTGGACTTAGGATCTATCGAGTGGTATCTCGATTAAATAAGAGAGTTAGTTTGGTTGCAGCTTTTAAACAAAGAAGCTGATTGTTTTCGATTGAACATGGGTTTGCAATGGGTAATCGCAATTTTTGAGCGCTTCATGACATAGTCGACCTAGCTATGTTGCAGTAACTAACTTGTCGCCGGTAACATTTCAAAAAGAAAGAATAACTAAAAATATTCGTGGGAATTAGTAAAAAAAAAAATCTTTATAGTTTATACTATACAAGCATTTTCCTGGGAGAATAAATTTCTTCTTTTTTGGTAATAGAGTGAGAAAAAACAAGATCCATTTTACAAGCAAAAATTTAATAACAGCACGTTTTTGGAGCAGTAAAAACATGTTACAAGCACTAGATAGTAACAGTTCTTTAATAATTTGTCAACTTAACATGGATACATTATTGTTATTATTATTCTAGTATATATTTATATATATATATAAAGACTTGGACTTCTTCTTTTTTATCAGTAATTGACAATCCATGGCACCCTAAATGTACATATAGAAACTTGGCATTACACTTCCAAATCACCATTCAAGAAAGGAAAAAATAAAATCCAGATAACTAATTATAGAAATATTTACACAAAAAATATGGCTGAGAGTGCAATTTCTTCTCTATTGACAGCTATTACACCCATCATCCGAGAGGAGTTCAATTTGTTGGGAGGAGTAAGGGTCGAAATTGAATTCATTCGTGACGAGTTTAAACAAATGAAGGTGTTATTGGAGAAGGCTGGTGCTAAGGAAGACACCGACCCGCAATTCGAAGAATGGGTTAGGCAAGTGCGAGAAACTGCTTATGATGCCGGAGATGTTCTTGAAGAGTTTGTTCTTCGCCTTGGACATCGCCACGGTGGTGGATTTTCTGGGTTTCTTTCTAGATCCTCTAGGTTTGTGAAGACTATCTTTGTCCGCCACCGAATTGCTTCCCAAATACAAAGAATCAAATTAAAAGTGGATCAAATTTCTCTAAGGCAAGAGCGATACGCACATTTCAATGATGTGCTAGCTTCTTCAAGCTCTAATACCGTTCCTACTGGGGCAAAGCACGACAGCCGTCAGGATGCTCTCCTCCTTAGAGAAAATGAAATCGTGGGCATCTCTAGGACTAAAACTGAGCTAGTATCCTGGTTAGTGGAAAAAAAAATTCAGGAGACAAGAGTGCTTTCTGTATGTGGAATGGGGGGTTTGGGGAAAACAACACTTGTTAAGAAGATATATGATGATGTACACCTCGTAAAACATTTCGAAGCCCATGCTTGGATCACTGTTTCCAAGTCATTCCAGATTAAGGAGCTTCTTAAGGAAACAATAAAAAAATTGTACAGTGAAATAGTATTAAAGGTTCCAGATAAATTAGAAGAGAATGAACCAACCGATTTGGTAAACTGCGTTAGTAAATTTCTACAAAAAAAACGATACGTGATAGTTCTTGATGATATATGGGATAATCATGCCTGGGAGTCACTTAAGTATGCATTTCCCAACAATAACATTGGTAGTCGAGTGATTCTTACAACCAGAAACACATCCCTAGCTTTGTTTGCTCACAGTGGAAAAGTTCACAACCTCTTGCCCTTGCCAATCAATGAATCTCAGACCTTGTTTTGCAGAAAGGTATTCCAAGGTGATTCATGTCCTTCAAGTCTGGAAGAAACTACGGAAACAATCTTAAAGAAATGTAATGGGTTGCCACTTGCTATTGTAGCCATTGGTGGTCTTTTAGCTACCAAGGGCCAAAAGATAGATGAGTGGGATAAGATCTCCCGTGGCCTTGGTGCCGAGCTAACAAAAGAAGGAAATCTCGCAAACTTGGATAGTGTTTTGAGTCTCAGTTACTTTGATTTACCTTGTCACCTAAGGCTTTGTTTTCTGTACCTGAGTATTTTTCCTGAAGACTACTCGATCGATCATTGGCGTTTGATCCGCTTATGGATTGCAGAAGGGTTTGTGCTATCAACTCAAGGGCAAACAGCAGAAGAGGTTGCTGAGAGCTACCTTACCGAACTAACAGATAGAAGCTTGATTCTTATAAAAGAAGTAGGAAAAAATGGCAGGGCCATAAAATACCACATCCATGACATTTGGCGTGAACTTATTATCTCAAGGTCGAACAAACATGGCCTTGTGACTGTGTACACTGCAGAACAACATAATTCTCCGCATAGAGTGAGACGTTTGTCAATTCATTACGAAATGGATAACTGGCAAGAATTCAAGGATCGTGCAACTCATGTTTATTCCTTGCTCATCTTTGGTTCAATAGATTTAGAATCCACGTCGTCCTTATTCAACTCTTTAAAAGATGGCGCCAAATTGCTCAAGGTACTGGACTTGCGAAAACAAGGATTAAGAACCTTCCCTCGGCAAATTGGAAGACTCCTACACCTTAAATATCTCAGTTTAAGGGAAAACCCATTAAGAGAAATTCCCAAGTCTATCGGCAACCTCCAAATGTTAGAAACGTTGGACCTCAAGAAAACTAGCGTATGTGAGTTGCCTGAAGAAATCCTAAAGCTCCATCGACTTCGACATCTCCTTGTGGGTACTAATAATCGGGGAGATATCTCTGTAAATAGGGGTTTCAAAGTTTTAAAAGGAATGGAAAAGTTGGTCAACTTACAAAAGGTATCAACAATAGCGCTAAACCAAAGCAATAACGATGACATCTTAAGAAGCATATCAAAGCTAACTCGACTAAGGAAACTCCATATTAAAGAGCTAAGAGGTAGGTGAAATTCCTATCCGCTGTTCTAGTTGCAGTTTTGCAGTTAGGTTCCAAGTGAGGTTGCAACCACCAGTTGGAACCAAGTGTATTAAATGGACAGAACTGTAAAATGTTAAATGTACTCAAAGTGAACACAAGCACATTTAACAACGGAGTTCACCTAACTAGGCTACGTCTCTGGGGCACTTACCCAGATTATGATATTATAAAAAGCTTACAATATGAGACTCAAGTCTTAATGAAAAACACTTAGACTCCCTCTAGGTTTTTCTGCCTATCTCTATATTGCTCCTACTCTATAACTATCAAATATAAATCAATGGCATCCCACCATTGTTTTGTTTTTGAAGCTCACGTGTATTCTCTCTAGAAAATAAGTTCTTTATAATTTAGAACACACACCTTTTTACAAGCTAAGTTATTAACTATTTATTAGTAAAAACAATCTTCTTGCTTCAAGATCTTTTATGATTGCTTTTGACTTCTTTTGATTGGCTTCAATCTCTCCATATTGCACGTCTGCCTTTTGTAGGATTGACATCAATCTTCATAAGTTAATACCTGTTTAATAACAAGCTTGAAAGTAGGAGTTAGTCTTTTCCTATAACTAGGAAACATATAAAGATAATATCTTTTAGAGATAATATCTTTCCATATATATATGAAACACCTAACTCCATATTACATTCAATCTTTAAACGAATTATACTGAATATAGATAAGGAACAAAAGATTGAAACAAGTGATAAGGACAAGCATAAGAATAGAGATCATATTTAAAAGGAAACATAACCTTATAAACTTATCTCTTTATATCTTTTAGAAAACATCTTTCCTTAACACTTTGATATTCTCAATTTACGCATATTAAACCTTTAAGATCATATGAGAATATATCCTGCATACTGTAGAACAAATATTAATCAATAAAGAACAGTTATGCAGTTTTACAGAACTAGACAGAATTCTGCTGAACAGCAGGTTGCAACTGAGGTTGCAACTGGTACTTGAAACCAGCAACGCTGTCTAAGCAGGTTGTAACTGTGGTTGTAACTGAGCTTACAACTTTACTAGAAACCTCTCAACATAGGTTGTAACTGAGGTTGCAACATTGCTTGAAACCTAACAACACCTGTCTTAGTTCATAATAAACAGATAGGATTATTTAGTGAAAACCATTAGACAACAAATAGAATTTAGGCCAGGAATCTGGTCCTAACAGTAGGGATGGGAAGGAGCTATGTTCAACCCTTGAGAAGTTGACCGAGCTTCGTTCATTACATATTGGTACAACATATAGTTTTACAACAGGACATGAAATCATCGATCTAGAACCTCTTACTTCACCTCCTAAATTTCTCCAGACACTTCATGTAAGAGCAAGGATGGAGAAGTTGCCCCAATGGATAGCTTCTCTTCCGAACCTTAGTAAATTGATACTAAGCAGTACCAGGTTCATGAAAGATCCTCTACTGCAGCTTCAAGATTTGCCCAATCTCACTTATCTCGAATTTGATGAAGAAGCATATAAAGGGGAAGCATTGTGTTTCAAAGCCGGTACATTTAAACAACTGACAACATTACTACTTGGTGATTTACATTGGCTGAAACGTGTGAGTGTAATGAAAGGTGCCATGCCTCACCTGGAAGAGCTACGTATATCAAACTGTTCATTGATGGAGGAGATTCCATCCGGTATTGAAACTCTCGCTTCCCTAGCCTTTTTGTCCTTTCGTTACATGTCTCTTGAACTTAGTTCAAAATTGATAGGACACTTAAAAAATGGGAACGTCTATGAAATTGCACACGTCCCTATTGTACAAGTTAATGGTGTTGATCGTATCAAGTCATAGGCGTGAGTTGATGACAATTGGTTTTTAAAACTAATCACATCAGTTGTGGTGTTTTCCGATTTGTTGATGGTCGTGTAATTGTGCAGGGACTCAAAAACAACTATCTATGAAGTTAATTATCTTTTTTTCTATTAAGTGTTTGTAATTAAGGACTATGTTTGTGAAAACACAACAGTTTAATCTTAAAATATATTCAGCATATTACTAATTGTCCAGCCAGTTTCAGATTTTGACACACAATTTTAACGGGTTGAGTGTATTTTTGTACCCTCGACTTATCAATATTTTTTATTTTGTACCCCTGACTTCTTCTTTTTCTAATCAGTACATCCAACTACAACTTTTTTCATCAATATACAACTTTTTTTTAATTTTTAGAGCCATTTTAGTAGGGTGGAACTGGAACATACAAAAGTTTATTTATTTATCAATATTTATTATTATATACATGACTAGAACTTTGGTCCGAACTAGATGACTATTATATTGGTCCGAACATTCATCATGTATTCTTAAACCGGACTACATGCCTGATGTAGTTAGGATACTTGTGTCCTTAACAACATTTTGTGATGTAATTTATCTGTTGGATCGATACGAGGATTGCTGCTCCCTAAAGCTTCTATTTATGTGAAAATAAATATAAGTCGTAGAATAACTTGAAGATAATAAAATTATAATTGCACACTTTATTTCATTGATGTCCAGAGGGTTTGGTCTTCGTAGTGAGCTTTGGTCTAAGCAAGAGCTTTAAGGGGTAATCTTGATAGTATGTCATCGGGTATCCTACGATATCTTCTACCCATGGCCTAAAGGCATATATAGCGTAGTATTCTCTCTATTTATATAATATGTTTTGAGCGTAAGGTTCATATATAAGGCACGATTTTTCTCAACAAATATCCCAACCTTACCCGACTAGGTTAAACTAAATAGTTCCTAGGCTTAAACAGTGTTTTATTCCAAAAAAGATATCTTGCAAAAAAATAATTAATTAATTTTCCCTAGATGTTTATTAGTAATTTTCCCTTATTTAACATACCTTGGGAGTATTATCTTAGAACTAGTATCAATTGGTTTCTATTTGAGATTAGGCCGAAGGAGCTGACTTCTTAAGCCAGTTTTTCTTTCTTCGAAATGACAGCAAAGATTTTTTTGTGAAAGTCTATTAATAAAATCAGAGGATTTCCCTTAATTTATATGAAGAAAAAAAAACTAAAACTAAGTAGGCTTAGATTTAAAAAGGAATGGTACAACTCTATATTTATATTAATCAGAAAAAGACTCATAATCTCTTTGATTTTATATTCAAGTCATGTTTGCTTGCTCGATACCTTATAACAGTGTCATTGTTCTCTAATGTCTGAAAAATGAAAATTCTAACTATATACCAATACTAGTCATACTTTTATTACTGTATTTAGTAAAACACTTGTTCCAACTGAAGAAGTTTCACAAGAATATACCAGCCGTTCGTCAACTCATGCTCGTTTTCTAAACAGGCTTCATTATCGACTGAATAAATACAATATATTAGAAGCTTAGGTCGGTATGTCATGTTTGTTATTGCTTCAAATATTAGTTATACTTTTATTACTGTATTTAGTAAACCACTTGTTCTGTGAATATAATAAATATATTGACATTGTGATATCGTATTGTCGATCGCCTGGTGATATAACTAAAGATAGACATCGTTTATTGCTCTCTTTTTTCCTTCCTTCAAATTTTATCAACATTTGCAGATGTTAGTTCTTTTGTATGGATGGGACCCACACCAAGTGTGACCATTATGGAATCCGAACTCGTAGAAGAAATTTTTAGCAAGGATTTCAATGTTAGTTTGAGGGAGGTTCCTTGCAAATAGACTTGTGAAATACGAGGGTGAAAATTGGGCAAAACACAGAAAAATTATTGATCCGTAGTGAAAAATCGCTGTTTTAAAAAAGCTCGATTCAAAGCTTAAAAAAAGATGCTTTTCCGTTTTTTAGGCCGCTTTTAGCGTATCTCTTACAAACACGCTTTAGCTGATATTTCGCTTTTTAAAACACTGCTTCAAATTATCCCCTTTATAATTTTTATTATTCAAGTTTATGTGGTCATGGCATTTGACTATTATTATAATTTTGATTTTCAAAAAAAGTTTACCCATCTAGGTTGTACTTGTTTTGATTAAAACTTGATCCACTGAAAACATATAATAACTCTGCTTTTGGCGTTCTACCAGAGGTGCATGTTTAGAGATTTATGCTTTCGAGGCGGGATCTGGGAAATGGAGCAGGAGATGGCTTTTCTCTACAAAGAATTATATTCTAAGTAGACTTAGGATCTATCGAGTGGTAGTTTGGTTGCAGCTTTTAAACAAAGAATTAAGCTGATTGTTTTCGACCTAGGATAAATTATTATTACTATTATTCTAGTACATTTATATATATATATATATATGACTTGGGCTATTTATCAGTAGTTGACAATCCATGGCTCCCTAAAAGACTAGATGTACATATAGAAACTTGGCATTACACTTCCAAATCACCATTCAAGAAAAAAAAAAAAAATCCAGATAACTAATTAATTATAGAAATATATACACAAAAAATATGGCTGAGAGTGCAATTTCTTCTATACTGTCAGCTATTACACCCATCGTCCGAAATGAGATCAATTTGTTGGGAGGAGTAACAAGAGAAGTTAAATTCATCAGCGACGAGTTTGAACAAATGAAGGCGTTGCTGGAGAAGACTGGTGCTAATGAAGACACTGACCCACAATTCGAAGCATGGGTTACGGAAGTGCGAGAAATTGCTTATGATGCCGGAGATGTTCTTGAACAGTTTGTTCTTCGCCTTAAACATCGCCATGGTGGTGGATTTTCTGGGTTTCTTTCTAGATCATCTAGGTTTATGAAGACTATCTTTGTCCGCCACCAAATTGCTTCCGAAATACAAAGAATCAAATTAGTAGTGCAGGAAGTTTCTCTGAGGAAACAACGATACGAACATTTACATGACGTGCAAGCTTCTTCGAGCTCTAATACCATTCCTACTGGGGAAAAGTACGACATCCCTCACGTTGCTCTCCTGCTTAGTGAAAACGAAATTGTGGGCATCACTGGGACGAAAACTGAGCTAATCAACTGGTTAGTGGATGAAGAATTTCACGAGACAAGAATGCTTTCTGTATGCGGAATGGGGGGTTTGGGGAAAACCACACTTGTTAAGAAGATATATGATGACGCACAACTTGCAAAACATTTCGAAGCCCATGCTTGGATCACTGTTTCCAAGTCATTCCAGATTAAGGAGCTTCTCAAGGAAACAATAAAAAAGTTATACACTGAAGAAGGAGCACAAGTTCCGGTTGAATTAGAAGAGAGGGATTCAAGCGATTTGATAAGGTGCGTTAGTGATTTTCTACAACAAAAACGATATGTGATAGTTCTTGATGATATATGGGATACATTTGCGTGGGAGGCACTTCAACGTGCATTTCCTAGCAATAACCGTGGTAGTCGCTTGATTCTAACAACCAGAGACGCATCCTTAGCTTTGTTTGCTCGCAGTGGGAAAGTTCACAACCTCTTACCCTTGCCTATCGTTGAATCTCGGACCTTGTTTTGCAGAAAGGTATTCCAAGGTGATTCATGTCCTTCAAGTCTGGAAGAAACTACGGAAACGATCTTAAAGAAATGCAATGGGTTGCCACTTGCTATTGTAGCTATTGGTGGTCTTTTAGCTACCAAGGGCCAAAGGATAGATGAGTGGAATAAGATTTCCCGGGGCCTTGGTGCCGAGCTAAGAAAAGGAGGAAAACTCGCAAACTTGGATAGTGTTTTGAGTCTCAGTTACTTTGATCTACCTTGGCACTTGAGGCTTTGTTTTTTGTACCTGAGTATTTTTCCTGAAGACTACTCGATCAACCATTGGCGTTTGATCCGCTTATGGATTGCAGAAGGGTTTGTGCTATCAACTCAAGGGCAAACAGCAGAAGAGGTTGCTGAGAGCTACCTTACCGAACTAACAGATAGAAGCTTGATTCTTATAAAAGAAGTAGGAAAAAATGGCAGGGCCATAAAATACCACATCCATGACATTTGGCGTGAACTTATTATCTCAAGGTCGAACAAACATGGCCTTGTGACTGTGTACACTGCAGAACAACATAATTCTCCGCGTAGAGTGAGACGTTTGTCAATTCATTACGAAATGGATAACTGGCAAGAATTCAAGGATCGTGCAACTCATGTTTATTCCTTGCTCATGTTTGGTTCAATAGATTTAGAATCCTTGTCATCCATACTGTACTCCTTAAGAGATGGCGCAAAGTTGCTCAAGGTACTAGACATGAGAGACCAAGAATTAACAACCTTCCCTCGGCAAATTGGAAGACTCCTACACCTTAAAAATTTGAGTTTCAGGGGAAATAAGGAAATAAAAGAAATTCCCAAGTGTATCGGCGATCTGCGAATGTTAGAAACGTTAGACCTCAAAAACACTGGAGTACAAAAGTTGCCTGAGGAAATCCTAAGGCTCCATCGGCTTCGACATCTTCTTGTGGGTGATCTTATGTTTGGATTCAAAGGATTAAAAGGAATGGAAAGGTTGTTATGCTTGCAAAAGCTATGTTCAATTGAACTAAACCAAAGCAACAACGATGATATCTTAAGAAGCTTATCAAAGTTAACTCGGCTAAGGAAAGTCGATATTAGAGGTCTAAGAAATAAAGATGCAAAGGAGCTATGTTCAACCCTTGAGAAGTTGACCGAGCTTCGTTCATTACACATTTCTACTGCGATAGAGAAGCGCAAGGGCCCTTGTTATTTTGATATAGTGTATGAAACCATTGATCTAGAACCTCTTACTTCACCTCCTAAATTCCTTCAAACACTTCATTTAAGAGCAATAATGGAGAAGTTGCCCAAATGGATAGCTACTCTTCCGAATCTTAGTAAACTGATATTAACTGGTAACAAGTTGAAGGAAGATCCTCTACTGAAGCTTCAAGATTTGCCCAATCTGACTTATCTCGAACTTTATGATGCCAATGAAGGGGAAACATTGTGTTTCAAAGCCAGTACATTTAAACAACTTACAACACTTGTACTCGATGAATTAGATATGCTGAAACGTGTGAATGTAATGGAAGGTGCCATGCCTCTCCTGGAAAATCTATATATATATGGTTGTCGATCAATGGAGGAGCTTCCATCCGGAATTGAAACTCTCTCTTCCCTATCCCTGTTGGAATTCAGAAACATTTACACAGACTTTACTGAAAAATTGGAACAAGACCTGGAAAATGGGAACGTCTTTCAAATTGCACACATCCCTATTGTACGAGTTAATGGTATGAATATGAAGTCAATGACATGGTATGGTTATGATAATCGAATTTAAGCACGTCAGTTGCGGTGTTTTCCGTTTGTTAAAGGTTTTGTAATTGTGCAGGGACTCAAGCTTGTGAGTTTAATCTGAGTTTCAACAAGTATCTATGAAGTTAATTATCTTCTTTTCTATTAAGTGTGTTTTTTGTAACCCCGACTTATCAATAATAGTTTTGATTTTGTAACCCTGATTTTATTTAATTTTCTAATTAGCACATCCAACTATAACTTTTCCATGATTTGATACCTCCAACTTTTGAATTAATTACTACCCTCAACTACAACTTTTGTCATCAATATACAGGGGTAATTTGGCCACAAAGGTTTAATTTATTTATAACCATTATATTAGTACATACTTTAATTTTTAGAGCCATAATATTAGGGTGGAACATACAAAGGTTTTTTATTTATTTATTAATATTTACTATTATATACACGAATAGAACTTTGGTCCGGACTAGATGACTGTTATATTGGTCCGAACTCCGAACCTTCATCATGTCTTCTTAGTCGGACTACATGCCTAATTTTATCAAAAAATTTATGATACTTGTGTCCTTTAACAAGAACTTTGCTTTTTTGCTCAACAATTATGATGAACCTATTGACTTTAATCCATAAAAATATGATAAAAATTGTTGCAATTTAATTGAACCACTTGAGAAGAAAATAAATATTCCTTTGTTGGGAAGCAGTTATCATGAGTTATTCAAGAATATTAGGGTTGAGCTTTTTGTAGAAACATAATCTTAATATGGTTGTGGTTCATCATATACATACTCACCGACCTGCAATACTTGTTAAAGACACAACATTCATGGAAAGTTTCTGGAACTGGGTACGGAGGTCCGAGTACATCAAGCCTTGATAAAACGTGGGTTGTTTTAGTTGAGGAATATTTGTGTCGCCCGTTAACATGAGAACTACATCCGACATTGTTGGCCTATCTATCGCGTGATCTTGTACACAGAGGAGGCCGATTTGCATAAACTTTGTAAAATCTTCCGATGAACAAGAATCGGGTAATTCTTTGTTCATGAACTCCTGGCACTTATCCTCATTCCATAAACACCATGCCTGAAAAACACATTTTTTTTATGAGAATGTCACTCGTAAGACCAAGAATCATTTCAATCTTTTTTACAACACTTTATGTACCACCTCAAAAATTATTACCCAATTTTGAAATTTTAACATATATAGTCTTTTGATATGTCTGATTATATGTTGTTAGGACCAGATTTCTGGTCTAAATATTGTTTATTGTCTATTGGTTTTTACTAAATAAATCCTAACTGTTATTAAGAACTAAGACAGGAGTGACAGGTTCCAAGTACCAGTTGCAACCTCAGTTACAACCTACTAAGTTAGTAGTATTAGGTTTCAAGTACCAGTTGCAACCTCAGTTACAACCTGTGTTGACAGGTTTCAAGTAAGTTGCAACCTCAGTTGCAACCACTAGTTCCAACCTGCTGTTAAGCAGAATTCTGTCTTGTTCTATAAATCTGCATAACTATTCTTTAATAATAATTATGTGTTTTAAAGTATGCAGGATATATTCTCATATGATCTTAACATGGTTAATATGCGTATATTGAGAATATCAAAGTGTTAAGGAAAGATGTTTTCTAAAAGATATAAAGAGATTAGTTTATAAGGTTATGTTTCCTTTTAATATATATATCTCTATTCTTATACTTGTCCTTATCACTTGTTTCAATCTTTTGATCTTATTATATTCAGTAAAGATATGTTTAAAGATTGATTGATATATGGAGTTAAATGTTTCATATGTTTATGAAAAGATATTATCTTTAAGAGATCATATCTTTATATGTTTCCTTTCAAAGGAAAAGATTAACTCCTACTTTCAAGCTTGTTATTAAACAGGTATTAACTTATGAAGATTGATGTCAATCCTACAAAAGGCAGACGTGCAATATGGAAAGATTGAAGCCAATCAAAAGAAGTCAAAAGCAATCATAAAAGATCTTGAAGCAAGAAGATTGTTTTTACTATTAATAGTTAATAACTTAGCTTGTAAAAAGTGTGTGTTCTAAATTATAAAGAACTTATTTTCTAGAGAGAATACACGTGAGCTCCAAAAAGAAAACAATGGTGGGATGCCATTGATTTATATTTGATAGTTATAGAGTAGGAGCAATATAGAGATAGGCAGAAAAACCTAGAGGGAGTCTAAGTGTTTTTCATTAAGACTTGAGTCTCATATTGTAAGCTTTTTATAATATCATAATCTGGGTAAGTGCCCCGGAGACGTAGCCTAGTTAGGTGAACTCCGTTGTTAAATGTGTTTGTGTTCACTTTGAGTACATTTAACATTTTACAGTTTTGTCCATTTAATACACTTGGTTCCAACTGGTGGTTGCAACCTCACTTGGAACCTAACTGCAAAACTGCAACTAGAACAACGGATAGGAATTTCATATGTATTCATGAACATAACAGTGTATGATAGTATGATTAGGAACTTACATAACCAAGAAGGTGTAGATATTTTTCTTCGTAAAGGAAGGTCGTATTTCTTTCCCCACTAATTATCTCAAGTATCATAACACCGAAGCTGTACATATCTGATTTTTCCGAAAGTAACCCTCCCATTGCATATTCAGGTGACATATAACCACTGCCATATGGAAAAAGACATGAGCTATTGACTACTAAACATTTTCCAGTTTTTCCGGATATATCATTTTTTTTTAAACGATCATGAAATTTCCATATCAAAGGTAACGAAAAGAAAAAGACGAAGGCTTACAATGTTCCAACAACTCTGTGGGTATTTGCCAGATCTTGAGTGACTTGAAAAGCTCTGGCTAAACCGAAATCAGATATTTTTGGATTCATATTATCATCCAGCAGAATATTACTTGGTTTTAAATCCCTGTGAATAATCCTCAAGCAAGAATCGCGGCGAAGATAAAGTAGTCCTTTGGCAATACCCTCGATTATACTAAATCGTTTTTCCCAATTGAGTTGTAATCCCATCCTCATATCTGCGATAAAGAGACATTCAAAAAAGTTAGTTGAGATAAGGAGAAAAAGAAGGCAGCTTATTTTGTCGAGACTTAGACATACTCGGGTTTTCTCCTTTTTGGCCTAAACAAGGCTTGATTTGTTAAAACTAGACAACTTGTTCACATAAAAGCTGTGCCAAACAAATTAATATATTTTCAAGACTGTGCTAGCCAGCATATTTCACAAAAAAGCTACAACTAACAACTTTTGAGTGACCGAGATTACCGAAAAGAAACGTGTCCAAGCTCTTGTTTTTCAAGTACTCGTAGATCAACAACTTTTCGTCCCCTTTGATACAGTAACCGAGAAGTCTGACGAGATTTCTGTGCCGAAGTTTTGAAATCAATAATATTTCATTTTTAAATTCTACGGCCCCTTGTCCTGAATGTCTTGAAAGCCTTTTTACTGCTATCTCTTGCCCATCTTCTAGCTTTCCCTACATAATCCATAACACAACGGAAATTTCATTTAATCTCACTTATAGAGGAATTAAAAACTTTTGGAAACTAGACCACAAACAAATTACAATCTATTTTTTTGTACGAAAAATCCCAGCTTAAGAGCTCTAACCAAACAGGGTGGAAATATAAGCAGAGACTAAATGACCGCATTAATGAGAACGGTTAGATCACCCTCAGTGAGTCTCTCCAAGAATGTACCATTCTGCTTATATCATCACTCAACCAAACAAGTTTTTTATTTACATTGTTTGTTATAGGAGTACCTTATAAACTGGACCAAATCCCCCGACCCCGAGTTTATTAGACTCATCAAAATTGTTAGTTGCGACTGCCAATGTGGCAAAGTCAATCATCGGGAGTGAGTCCGAGGACTCTTGTTGAGAAGCGTGTGAGCCCCACATGTCTTGCAGCGGGCTGCCATTTAGCAGAACAATTTTGCCAAACAAATCCATTTGCTCTATCTGCCGTCTTTCTAAACCTGAATAATAGGAAATAAAGTCAGGAAATCGAAAAGCCAATCACTTTATTTAGTTATTAAGAAGCTACAGGGCAGGCCGATTAATCAGTTAGTTATTCGAGAAAACTAGTTTCTCACCTTTTCGATTTTGTAGGCACCTGTAAACGCCATACATAAAAGCACCCAAGAATAAAACACCAAATATCAATACCAAGATAGCTATGATTTTAATGTTTTTCTCGCCTTCATCTGAAAAAAAAAACGGATTAGAGCAAACAAACTGTGTACAACCTATTCTCTAAAAAGAAAAGATACAAAATTAAATTAAATTAAAACAAAGTTAATACATCGATACCTAATTCTGATTGGGCGAGGCGCAAGTAAACATCAGTCCCGGACATTGTAAATTTCTGTATGTCAAGAAGATCTCCTGCCCAAGTCAAGCAACCAATTCCATCGATGTATGCATACGCAATACACAAACAGTTGTTTCTGCATCGACTTTTGCAATCCGAAGAATTCACAATAAATAGACACGAGTAATGGTCCGGTGCTTTCATATTCATTAGCTTAGCGAACCCATCACTATCCGCTTTCGGTAAGGTGCTCCTGATGTCCCCACATTCTAGATCGGTTCTTCTCCTACACCCTCTTGTCCAGTTCCCTTTTTTCCATTCTTGTTCTGAATTTGGGATAAACCCTTTTAAGCACTCGCAAGTTTCTTTTGGTCTATTACAAACACCGAATGGCCCGCAAGAATTGTAAACGTCGCAAAAAACCTCAATCACTTGCCACTTCAATACTCTTGCACGTGTCTCTATATCCCACCGTGTAAATTCCAAGTTGCCATCCACGGTTAGTAACTCTACCATGATCTGTATTAGAATATTAAAAAAAAGTGTTTAAAGGATAGATTAAAGACTAGTTTTTAAAGAATAGGTTTTTGATATTGAGAAAGAAAAATAAACTTAGTTCATTCAGTTCAAACTTCAAAGCTTTTAGCTTATTAACCCATCAAAACCAAATACGGCCTTTAACATGGGAAGCAAAAGCGGTCCACTTTTAAGCGAAAAAGCAAAACAACTGAGCTTATAAGCTGAAACCAAACTAGACCTAAGGTGAGTTTATTTGCAGCTCTCAAACAAACAAGCCTGATGTTTTAGGTTCAGAAAAAAACACTAGGTCCGGCCACCTCAAAACTTCGAGCATTTTCAAGCCAAATGTACAAAAGCAACTCAGCTGATCCAATTTTATAATCATCATCAATGATCAAACCACGCCATAATCCCAGAAAATAGTCCAATTTTAACCAAACAAGAGGTACAACCAAACAAGCGCTAAATCCGTCATACAAAGTTTTATCTAACCTGTGACGTGCTGGCGGGGTCATAGGACCCGAAAACAGCATCCTGCTCATTATCCTGCGTGACAATGACCCTGTTCGGGTAACCCATATTCGTCTGGTTAAAACCAATAAACCGCAAACCGTCCCATGGCCCGCTTCGCCAGTGAGGCTGTCCGTTCCTCCACACGATATTTTGTGTCGGCGTATCCATCGTTAATCCTAAAACAAACTCTCCAGGCGACGGATCATCTTCCGCTCTCCATGAGTTTAGGGTAAGTTTCTCACCTGTACGATAACTTAGCCCAATTCTTATACCCGCTGTTATAGTGTCCGAGGGCACGTCAAAGCTCTTCCATAAAATAGTTCTCGAGACAGTTATTTTTGAGAGAGAGTTCCCCCAAGTTGGAAATCACGGCGATAGTGTTGTTAGGGTTTGAAGTTGCGTTCGTCCACCACACCGGTTTTCTTTTTCCGTCGAGTAATTTCAAGTTACCGTCATTCGTGATGGTTAGAACCGCACTTGCATCCGAAGCGTTTAGCGGATTTTCTCGGTTGGCCACCCAAAAGGGTTTGCTATAATCGATGTTCTTGTACCATATCCCGATATACCGTCTACTAGAGTTGGTCGGTGTGAAGAAACCTAGCTCAAATGTTTCATTCGTAGAGACGAGAGTTTGTCCAATGGACAACTCCTGAGACCGGGTTAAAGTATCCGGTGCGACAGACTTTTCCATGAAAATTAGAAGTGTAACAAACAAGATGAGTTTAAATGAAACAAAAGAAACATCCGATCTTTCCATTTTACCCATCAAAAAACTTATACCTCTGAATTTATATACTATGATTTTTGGATCCTGATTCCGCCACTGCTCTAAAAAAATAATGGTTTTCTTCAAGTTAGGACTTATTTGTATCTTGAAATTTCAATCATGTGCTCTTATACATCTATTCTAGTCTCACAAGTTCCTAATATGATAAGTAAGTTGTAAAATGATTGTGTATGTATGGGTTTGTATACAATTCAACTAAAATGTATGACTGGTGATTAGTCTTGGTGTTTGACTTTTTCAGTTGATGAAGAAAAATAATGTATAAAAAGCAATTACTTTAATGTTGATAATAAAAGTAAAAGTTTTCAATCAAAATTTTAATTATGTCGAAGCTACTTGAAGAGATATAAAATTCAGTTTTTCCAACTAATTTTACAAGATTCGAAGGACCAAGAAGACCATATGCTCGTGGTGAAATACAACTAATTTTCATTATAACTATCATACATTTACATTTACATTTACACCGTATATATACATACTCATCGACCTACGACATTTGTTAAAGATACAGCATTCATGGACAATTTCTTGAATTGGGTACATAGGTCCGAGTACATCAAGCCTTGATAAAACGTGGGTTGTTTTGGTTGAGGAATATTTGTGTCGCCCGTTAACATGAGAACTACAGCCGACATTGTTGGCCTATCTACCGCGTGATCTTGTACACAAAGGAGACCAATTTGCATAAATTTTGTAAAATCTTCTGATGAACATAAATCTGGTAGTTCTTTGTTCATGAACTCTTGGCACTTGTCCTCATTCCATAAGCACCATGCCTGAAAAACGAATTTTTTTTATGAGTAAAGCTATAAATACAAACCTGAATTGGTAATTTTTTATGAGTACGTAGATGATGATACCAATAGGAACTTACATAACCAAGAAGGTTTAAATATTTCTCTTCATAAAGGAAGCTCGTATTTCTCTCCCCGCTAATAATCTCTAGTATCATAACACCGAAACTGAACACATCTGATTTCTCCGAAAGTAACCCTCCCATTGCATATTCAGGTGACATATAACCACTGCAATATCAAAAAAATACAAGAGTTACGTCACGCCACATGCTAAAGGTTATTGACTACTGCTTTAAAATTTCTAGTTTTCCTGGATATATGCGTAAATTTGCAGATAGGGGGGTAACGAAAGAAAAAGACGAAGGCTTACAAGGTTCCGACAACTCTGTGGGTATTTGCCAGGTCTTGAGTGACTTGAAAAGCTCTGGCTAATCCGAAATCAGAAATTTTTGGATTCATATTATCGTCCAATAGGATATTACTTGGCTTTAAATCTCTGTGAATAATCCGCAAGCAAGAATCGCGGTGAAGATAAAGTAGTCCTCTAGCAATACCCTCAATAATACTAAATCGTTTTTCCCAATTGAGTTGTAATCCCATCCTTATATCTGCACAAACACAACATATCAAAGAAACATTTAAAATAGTTAGTTGAGATAACAAGAAGGTCTAATATAGCATTTTTGTTATTTAGCATATATATTGCGGAACATTTGGTTAGTCATGGTTTAAAACTGGGGTGTTCTTGTTTTTGGCTTGATGTTTTAAACTAGACTAACCTATTATCTTTTTTCTTTAAGACAACTTGTTTGCTTAAAAGCAGCAGCCAAGCAAGTTTTAAGACATGGAAATTATTGGAGAGAAAAATGACGAAAAGCCCTCGTGTATTTACTACACTCTTAGAGTTAATCTTTAAGGGTTATAAACCGGAACTGTCTTTCACCAATTTTACTAAATTTAAGGAGAACAAAACGGCGTTAAAAATCGGTGAAGATTATAAACCGGCTTCTTCTTTTTCAACTTATGAGCTGCCGAACATTTAGTTAGTCGGCTTTAAGGCTTAAAGCCACGTTTTTTTTCTGGATTTTAAAGGATGGAAGATATAAGCGACAAAGTAATATATTTTCAAGACACTGCAAGCTAAAAAAGCTACAAGTTCGAACTTTTGAGTGGCCAAAATTACCGAAAAGAAACGTGTCCAAGCTCTTGTTTTTCAAGTACTCGTAGATCAACAACTTTTCGTTCCCTTTGATGCAGTAACCGAGGAGCCTGATAAGATTTCTGTGCTGAAGTTTTGAAATCAATAATATTTCATTTTTAAATTCTACAGCCCCTTGCCCTGAATGGCTCGAAAGCCTTTTGACTGCTATCTCTTGCCCATCTTCTAGCTTTCCCTACATAATCCACAAGACAATGAAAATTTTTGTTTAACCTCACTTATAGAGGATTTAAAAACTTTTTGAAAATAAACCACAAACTATTGCCAATTTTGTGTCTTGAGATAGCAGTATCTTTTTTGAGTACTGAACTACATGTCTTGTTAATTCTTGTGTATATTTTTTAATCTGTATCCTCAACTTCACAAAGTTTCTGTTTTAAATCCCCAGGTTCTACGGGTTTCCATTCGTTTGAATGGCTTCCTATCTATAATCTGATTAACCAATTACAGTCAATTTTTTTGATTGAAAAATCCCAGCTTAAGAGCTCAAACCAAACAAGGTTATTAACTTATTATTTACATTCTAAAGAATACAAAAGCCAATTGTTTGTAAATTGTAATATACCTTATAAACAGGACCAAATCCTCCGGCCCCGAGTTTGTTAGACTCGTTAAAATTGTTGGTTGCGATTGCCAATCTGGCTAAGTCGAGCATCGGGAGTAAGTCCGAGGAGTCTTGTTGGGAAGTTTGTGAGCCCCACATGTCTTGCAGCTGGCTTCCATTTAACGGAGCCATTTTGTCAGACAAATCCATTTGCAGTATCCGCCGTCGTTTCAAAGCTGATTAATGGGAAATCAGGTCAGCAAACCGAAAAACCAATCATTTTATTAAGGGTTATTATGAACTAACTAGTACGAGGATGAAAGCCAAACAAACAATTCTTATGAATGTTTGGCTGACAAAAAAACAAGCATATTGCTTAAATCTTTTCGATTTTCCAGGATAATAAAACTAAATAAATGTTTTTTCAGACCAATGATATTGCGACCACGCAAGGCCTATAATCAGCTTCTAAAATAACATTTTTCGTGATCCATTAACTATAGGTAGCATATTCCCTTAAAAAATTGAAGCTCTTGTTTAAATATTTTGCTCAAGAAGCTAAATAGCAATTAATCAGTTAAATATTAGAGAGAACACTAAACTATTGTTTCTCACCTTTTCGATATTGTATGCACCTATAAACGCCAAACATAAAAGCACCCAAGAATAAAGAACCAAATATCGATACCAAGACAGCCATGAGTTTAATGTTTTTCATGCCTTCATCTGGAAAAAAGAATCGTATTAGAGCAAACAAACTTTGACAACCAGTTTTATGACTTTTCCAAAAAAATAAAGTAAAATCAAAACAAAATTTATACATCGATACCTAATTCTGATTGGGCAAGGCGCAAGTAAACATCGGTTCCGGAGATTGCAAATTTCTGAATATCGAGAAGATCTCCGGCCCAAGTCAAGCAACCAATTCCTTCCACGTATGCATACGCAATACACAAACAGTTACTTGTGCATTGACTTTTGCAATCTGAAGAATTCACATTAAATAGATACGAGTATTGATCCGGTGCTTTCATATTCTTAAGCTTTGCAAACCCATCACTATCCGTTTTCGATAACGTGCTCGTGTTCTTCGCACATTCCAGATCGATTCTTCTCCTACACCCTCTCGTCCAATTCCCTTTTTTCCAATCTTGTTCTGAATTTGGGATAAACCCTTTTAAGCACTCGCAAGTAGCTTTAGGTCTATTACAAACACCAAAAGGACCACAAGAATTGTAAACATCGCAAGGAACATCAATCGCTTCCCACTTCGATACTCTTCCACCTGTCTCGATATCCCAGCGTGTAATTTCCAAGTTCCCATCTGGGGTTACTATCTCCATCATGACCTGCATTAGAATATTAAAAAAGTAGTTTAAAAAATTAAACGAAGTTCACCCAGTTTAAAGCTTCTGGCTTATTCATGCCAGAAAACCACAAAAACCAAAAATCCAGACTTTAACATGGGAATCAAATGCGGTCAAATTTTAAGTGATAAAACAAAAACTAAGCGTATAAGTTGCAACCAACTAGGCCTAGGGCTAGTTTTTTGCAACTGTCAAGCAATTAAGCATGATTTTTGAGGTTCATCCACCTTAAAACTTCGAGCATTTTCAGGCCAAATGAACCAACTACAGCCCATTTTTCATCATCATCAAACTGCGCCATAATCCCAAAAAACAGTCCAATTTTAAACAAACAAGCGCTACATCCGTAATACTTATTTCTAAGGGAGAGATTTACTCATTAGTTCATAAATTACATTTAATATCCAAAAACCCACATTCTTAATTCTTATTTAAGATTTGATAAATATCAATGTTTTAAATAGCGTTATCGCTACCATAGCGTTTTTTCAAGAAAAACGCTACAAACGCAAATAGTGTTGCTACATAGCGCTTTGCGGTGTATTTTTTTTTTTTTGCCTAAATACATATAAATATAGCATTAAATTCAAAACATCTAATAAAAATTAACTAAATATATATAAAAAATTGTAACTAATAATCACAAAATGATTATACTTGAGATGCCATAGTATTTACTTTGTTTGCAAGAGTTTTGGGGTTTGATTCTCTTTAAGCTCCAATAATTTCATTAAAATTTTGACCAATAATAAAATAATTTTTTTTTTTTTTTTTTGGACTGCACCCGCTATAGCGTAAATAGCGTTTCTATAGCGTGAATTTTATATCGCACAACGTTGCGCAACGTTGCGAGTTTTTTAAAACAGTGATAAATATCAATGTAGCATTAGTGAACATTAAAATTAAAAACAAAGAGTAAAAAGAAGTAGTATCACTGGGCATATGTACCTAAGTTTAAAAGAGATTTAAACCATCTGTACCTGCGACGTGCTGGCGGGGTTATAGGACGCGAAAACGGACCCCTGCTCAATATCCGGTGTGATTATGAACCCGTTTGAGTAACCGGTATTCGTCTGGTACAACCCAATGAACCGTGAACCATCCCATGGTCCGCTTCGCCAGTGCGGTTGACCGTTCCTCCACATGATGTTTTGTGGCGGCGATTCCGTCGTAAATCCCAAAACAAACTCTCCGTGTGATGGATCATCTTCCGATCTCCACGAGTTTAGGGTAAGTTTTTCACCTGTACGATTATTTATCCCAATTCTTATACCCGCTACCAAAGTGTCCGAGGGCACATCGAAGCTCTCCCATAAAATATCTTTCGTGGCGTTATCTTTGAGGGAGAGTTCGCCCCTGTTGGAAATCACCGCGATGGTGTTGTTAGGGTTTGAGGTAACATTCGTTGACCACACCGGTTTTCTTGTTCCGTCAAGTAACTTCAAGTTACCATCATTCGTGATGGTTAGAACCGCACTTGCATCCGAAGCATCTAGCGGATTTTCTCGGTTCGCCACCCAAAAGGGTTTGCTCGAGGAGATGTTCTTGTACCATACCCCGATATACCGTTGACTAGAGTTGTTCCGAGTGAAGAAACCTAGCTCAAACATGTCATCCGTAGAGACAAGAGTTTGTCCGATGGAGAGATCTTGAAACTGGGTTAAAGTATCCGTCGCAACAGACTTTTCCACGGAAATAATAAGTGTAACAAACAAGATGAGTCTAAAAGAAATATTCGATCTTTCCATTTTACCCATCAAGAAACTTATACTACGAATTCGAGAACCCTTCAAGTTAACCCTTTTTTGTAGCTTGGCATCTATATATATATATATTCTAGTCTCTGATCAAGTTGCTAAATAATGATAAAGTGAGTTGTAAACTGATTGTATACAATTCCAACTAATAAAATGTATTTATAGTGATTAGTTTTGATTCTTTGACTTTTGCAAAATGCTATTTGTCAAGACTGGTTCCTCTTCAGCTGCGGAAGAAGAAAATAATGTAGAAAAAAAAAACCAATTAAAAGTGATTTATATTATTACAAGTGTCCCCAATTAATTATTTCGTTTGACTAAGTCATGTTATGTGAAAGCTCTATGAAAGTTGCTTTGATGGCGATGGCTCTACAAATTACACAATTTTAGGTATTGTTAAGAAACAAAAACAAAATACCAATTGTGTGTATTTTAACAAGTATTATTAAGAAACAAAAAAAAAAATACTACTTGTGTGTATTTTAACAAGTATTATTAAGAAACACAATAAAATATACTATTTGTGTGTATTTTAACAAGTATTATTAAGAAACAATAAAAAAAAATACTACTTGTGTGTATTTTAACAAGTATTATTAAGAAACAATAAAAAAAATATACTACTTGTGTGTATTTTAACAAGTATTATTAAGAAACAAAAAAAAAATACTTGTGTGTATTTTAACAAGTATTATTAAGAAACAATAAAAAAAAATACTACTTGTGTGTATTTTAACAAGTATTATTAAGAAACAAAACAAAATACTACTTGTGTGTATTTTAACAAGTATTATTAAGAAACAAAACAAAAACAGTCAACCACTGTTACTTCTTTTGGACACAAATTCTGACAAGAAACAATAATAATGGGATTTCAAAATATTCTCAACTAACTTCAAACATGGTATTTAATTTATGTCTTCTTCCTTTATTTTCTTAAAAAGTCAAACGAACACCACTAGAAATTATTTGCACTATGGATTAAATAAATAAAAACGAGAAATAAGGAGATATTTAATCGAACTTCTCACGAAAAAAGCGATAACTCAAATTCCTTTAGATATTGTCCATGAATTCAAAAAAAAAAAAAAAAGTGTAATAGTAATTGCAAGTATATCATGATACATAGTTATGTCTATTTTGTTATATGTTAGAAATCAAAATAAAAGTCACCCTAAAAGTTATGTTTCTTTTTTATCATTTCAACCTACAAAAAAATCCCTGATTTATGAAAAACTGTACTGGAAATTAATGGTCCTTATAATTGTGTTTGTGTATGTGGAAATATCCAATAGTTATTAATGGTTACATGTTTTAATATTGTTTTAGGCTGAACTTTATGATTGATACAACACTGATTTTATGGGATCATTGAAATTGTCCTCATAATTGTTTATCTACAGTCGATTTTATGATTGATACAACACTGATTTTAAGATTTTGAACTCGAAAGTGTCAAAACCGATCGAGACTGACAAAATGGGCGTAATAGAGTCTTGTTTCTTACTACTATATATATATTAGTGCATTTTATAATGCACTATATTTTATTTTTTATTTAAATTATGCGTTTTCTAGGAACATGTACTCGGAGCGAAATAGCATTATTTTTTAACTGGATCTGGACAGAGACGGTCGACTTACTTTTTACAAGATTAGTACACTTTTTCATGGATGTTTCCGGTGAAATTTGGCTTTAAAAAGAAGAAACACCACCCATGTATTTAAGTTTTTGTAAGCAATTTTTTTTACCAATAATCATAAAAGAATATTGTAAATCTACAGTCGTCCGAGTTTCTTATAGGTATCATATACGTGCACCGAAAATGTCACGTCCCGAATTCACATAAACCCGGGGACACTATTTAATAAAGAGAAAGGAAAATAATCACAGCAAACACATCATTTTAATCATACCGTTTTAACATATATTACACAGAAATTGATATATAAACTACACACTTAGGCCTTGAGTACTCATACTGCACGTGCTCACAAACCCGATACCGTCTCGAGACCTGCTCGAACGCCAAACTAGTCTAAAAGCATGCAACTCACAACCTTCGCCTATAAAACATACAATAAAACAGAAACAGAAAAACAACAAAGCAAAGGTTTAGTCAATTAAACTCGCTACATAAACGTATACGCTAAAATACTATAAAAATTACGAAGTATAATATTTGTTCTTCACCTTGTTACTTCTCCACCACCAACTAATTAACGACATAAACTACTAACGCCAAGCGGCGTGACTTCACAAAACAGACTCAAATGTGTATAAAATCGGAATCAAAGTACCAGATCACTCCTTAGATCCACATATAGAATCAACTAGTCATGAAATCTATACATTGGCTAACACCTCCACGTATGGCCATATGCGTTTCCGTATATCCGGTGGACATCAGGCCCCCGCACGGACACAACGTGGGCACATGACCACTAAAAGAAAACAAAAGACCGACAACAACTCACTGGCAAAAACTCACTGCCAACAACCCACTACTACAAACACCGCAAACCTCTGACTCACACTTCCAACTCCTCATATTAGTCTATTTTAATTGTAAACACTAAACAGTAAAGTTTTTATAAACTTTAAAAGCACTTACAGGCCATAATAATTACTTAAAAACCACATAACAATAAGAATATGAAATACTACTAGCATAAGTTGTTGTAATACTACAATTTTTCGAAAGTTTAGCTCGAGAAACATAATAAAATAATCATATTATCCAACTACATCACTGTTAATAAACAACAGAAATCATCGTAGTACTGCTTGACATCAAAATTTCAGTTATCAAATAACAATTAACATAGTATCAACTGTCTATATCTAAAGAAAATACAATAAGCAAGTGTAAGCACGTATATAACGGGTTTAGTAACATCCTCTTTTTAATACCGAAACAGTACCTGGATCGAAACTAAGAAAGGATACAAATGGGCTGCAATGAACACGCAACGAGGAGGGGCGAGACTTCTCTCGCATAGCCTCAAAACTCAGCTTAAAACCCACTTGCGATCAACCCATAAGAACCTGAAAAGAACCAATTAACAAATCAAGTATTTCAGCTTTTAAAAGGGCTCAGAACAGTCCGGAAAGAGGAAAGAAAATACTAAAAATATAGCTCGAGACAGTTTCCCTTGCGATAGCTACTCAAAGGAGAAAGACGGATTGAAAAACGGAAAAGTGATATGTCTATCTCTGTTAAATCATCTGAGTATGTATTGGTATATGTGTATGTACATCAAAGTGAATAAACGAAGAGGTGAAATGGATAAAAACGAAGTGGGCCCCACAGAATTTTCCTTAGTTTTGAACTTATATACTTACTTATTTTTTTCCTTACATATTTAATATCAGATATATATATAAAATTCCTTACATTTTTGAAATTCCTATCCGCTGTTCTAGTTACAGTTTTGCAGTTAGGTTCCAAGTGAGGTTGCAACCACAGTTGAAACCAAGTGTTTTAATGGACAGAACTGTGAAAAGTTAAATGTACTTTGAAATAAATCACACGCACATTTAACAACGGAGTTCACCTAACTAGGCTACGTCTCCGGGGCACTTACCCAGATTATGATATTATAAAAAGCTTACAATTTAGGATTCAAGTCTTAATGAAAAACTCTTAGACTCCCTCTAGGTTTTTCTGTCTATCTCTATATTGCTCCTACTCTATAACTATCACTTAAAACTTAAAGGCCAAAAACATGGCACAACATTGTCTTAGTACATCAATTGTAATAGAAATTAAAGACAGCAGCATTAAGTCTTGAAATTGAAATTAAACAGTGAAACTGAACAATAAACAGAACATAAACTTCACTCCCCCTATTTGTCAGCAGCCATTGACATTAGTCACGAGGTATGTCTAAATGTGGAGCTCTTTCTCTTAGAGGTTTGTCTTTGACCACTTCTTCATCTTCTTCTTCACTGCTTATGGAGAAACCATCATCACTGTGAGTAGCATCACTATCCCCATTATCATCCTCACTCTCTATTAGATTCACCAGCAGCTTCTTAATTTGATAGTCATCAGTATCCAATTCAGCTCTCCTTTCCTGATTATAAGCCAGCTTCTGTGTCAAGTACCACCTTACACCTTTCTTCTTTTCTGAAGGTGCAGTAGAAGTTTCTTCTTCTTTTTCTTTGCCTTTTTCACCAGAAATGTCATTGACATGCCCTTCTTTTAATAGTTTAGCAGAAATGTACAGAGCAGATGGGCAATTAGTGAAAGGTTCATTAAGGATACTAATAGGAGAACTTCTATCCAAAGAAGTGACTTGGTTTAGAATTACACCAGATATGAGGCAGGCGAAAGGAAGCAGAATGGAAGGAGAATCTGTGTCACTGAAGTCTTTTATAAGATTAAAGACATGAAGTCCAAAGTTAATTGGCCTAGAAGACATGATTTTATAGAGAAAGATGGTCATTTCTTTGTTTACTTTGGAAGGTTGTTTGGTAGGAGTCCAGTTAAATCTAGCTATTTTGTGCAATACAGCAGCACATAGAGTGAGAGAGGATGTTTTGATGGAATTGCCATCAAACCTATTGTTCTTACCATTTAGAACCAGAGCAATGACTTCCATGTCATACTCAGCATTTTCAACAGAAGGATTTGGTGCTTTTAAGAAATCATTGATAAGCTTTGGGGTAAAATCTAGAGTTATACCCCTCAAAAATACTCTCCCATAAGCAGGGTTTTCCTCATCAAACACAATGCTACTAAGATTAGCATAGAACTCTTTAACAACAGCAGGCCAAAAAGAATCAGCATAGGTAATTGTTCTTCCTAAACCAACAGCAGATAATAACTTCTCAACATACACCTGTATGTGTGGATAACTAACCAAATTAAGCTTTCTTTCACTGTGAATTTCTTTGCTAGAAAAAGCCCTAAACCTCCTATGCATTCTCCTATTCCAGAACCTAGGATCAATATCATTAAACTTAGGAACATAGTCAAACTTAGCAATAATAGGATCAAAATTCCTCCTAGCACGTTTTTTAGACCTCTGTACTTTAGAAGAGGAAGACCCACTTACCTTTTCTTTAGAGCTAGGATTTGTTGTTGACTTATTCAAAAAATCCCTGAGAGTACAGTCATCATCAGTGTTGGGATTAGGGTTTTTAGAAGGATTGGTAGACATGGTTTCAACTACGGTTGGAACTGCACTTAGAACTACGTTGTGTGGGTTTCCAGAAAAACTTAGGGTTTTCTTTTAAAATAGAAAGAGAGAGAGAGTAATTGTGATTATTGTGATTGATTTGGAATTATAAAAGAGGTTTGTATAAATAGCAATAAAGGCCAAATCTTTTTACAATTAGAAAAAGATATACTCAAATTAATTTTGAAACCAAATTTAGCTAAAATTAAGGAAGTCTCTTATCAATAAAAACACAAATGGAATAGCGAAAGAAACAGATTTTTAGGAAGATAGAATCAGCAATTAATAAAGATAAACATTCCTTGTAAACAGATTTACCCAAAAATTTGAATTTGAAGTAGTTGAAGATTTTAAGGAAATTTCGATTTGTTTCAAGAGAAGATAGCAAATTTGGAGGATATATGCACCCAAAAAAAAATAGAACTCTAGCAATTTACTCAAGAAGATATGTTTATCATAGAATACCTTTAATAGAAATTAGATTTTAAGAGCTTAAATTGAGCAAATTCACTTTCATCTCTACACAAAAACTAGTTTGAAGATCTCATCAAGGAAGAGTATAATTGATGTCAAAAAATAACAAGACTTTGTCTTGGCTTTTTCATTTTTAGAGTGTTTGGACACTTACTGAATTTTTCAGTATAATGAGAATGAGGTTTCAACTGATGTTGCAACTGAGCTTGCAACCAGTTTTTACGAGCATGTGGTTTCAACTGGTGTTGCAACTGAACTTGCAACCACTGTGTAAAATATGCACTTTGTGCGTCCAACTCTATTACCAGAGAGGTTTTAGGACATGTTATCTCACATCTATTTTTTGAGACACCAAATAGCGGCTTTTTCAAGATAAAAACTTCAAAGCTCAATAAAGACTTACCTCTAGAACTAAAAAGTATTAAAGTGACTCAAAACAGACATACATAGCAAGAGTATTCAATTAGATTCATAGTGACATACCCCTATGTGACTTCTTAAAGATTCAAATTTATTAGTATCAAGGGGCTTTGTGAAAATATCAGCTAATTGTTTTTCAGTTGAAACATGTTCCAAAATTAAGCTTTTTCCTTCAACTAGTTCTCTGATAAAATGATGCCTCAGATCTATGTGTTTAGTTCTGGAATGTTGAATTGGATTCTTTGCTAAATCTATAGCACTTTTGTTATCACAAAACAGAGTTAATATTTCTTGCTTAACATTATAATCATTTAGCATCTGTTTCATCCAAATAAGTTGAGTACATCCACTTCCAGCTGCAATATATTCTGCTTCAGCAGTAGATAAAGAAATGCAATTTTGCTTTTTACTAAACCATGAAACAAGGTTGTTTCCAAAATAAAAACAACCACCAGAAGTACTCTTTCTATCATCTATGTTTCCTGCCCAATCTGCATCACAGTAGCCAACCAGAAAATGGTTTGTGTCTTTAGAATACCATAGCCCTAGGTGAATTGTGCCTTTTACATACCTTAAAATTCTTTTGACAGCTAGAAGATGAGGTTCTAAAGGGTTTGCCTGATACCTGGCACAAACTCCTACACTTAAGCAAAGGTCTGGTCTACTAGTAGTTAGATAAAGCAGACTTCCAATCATGGATCTATAAAGACTAGGACATACACTTTTCCCTTTATCATTTTTGGACAGTTTAAGGGTAGTACTCATAGGGGTTCTCTTCTCTTTACTCTCACTCAGACCAAACTTCTTAACAAGATTGTCTGCATACTTACTCTGACATAGAAAAATGCCTTTCTCATTCTGTTTAACTTGCAATCCAAGAAAGTAAGTTAATTCACCTCCACCACTCATTTCAAATTCATTCTTCATATCAGAAATGAATTCTTCTATTCTGTTATTAGAAGTAGAGCCAAATACAATGTCATCAACATAGATTTGAGCAATAATTATATCCTTTATAGTTTTCTTAGTAAACAGAGTTTTATCAACTCCACCTCTATTGAAACCTTTTTCAATTAAGTACTTGGTTAATCTATCATACCAAGCTCTAGGAGCTTGTTTTAGACCATACAAGGCCTTTTTCAACAGATAGACATGTTCAGGAAATTTAGGATCTTCAAATCCCTTAGGTTGACAAGCATACACTTCTTCATTGATCACACCATTCAGAAAAGCACTCTTAATGTCAAGTTGAAACAATTTAAAATCATACAGACATGCAAGAGAAAGTAGCATTCTAATAGATTCAATTCTAGCTACAGGAGCAAAGGTTTCATCAAAATCAATTCCCTCAATTTGTGTATAACCTTGAGCTACCAACCTAGCTTTATTTCTGATAATAACTCCATCTTCATTAATTTTATTTCTAAAGATCCATTTAGTCCCTATAATATTTTTATTAGAAGGTCTGGGTACTAAAGTCCATACATCATTCCTTTCAAATTGGGACAGTTCATCTTGCATAGCTAATATCCACTCACTATATTCCAAAGCCTCTTTTATGTTCTTAGGTTCAACCTGAGAAAGGTAACAAGCAAAATGAACAACATTATTTTTCTTACCTCTGGTTTTCATACCTAAAGTGACTTCTCATATGACATTGTCAAGAGAGTGGTTTTTCTGAGTCCTTACATAGCGAGGCTTGCTAGTTGACTGAACATAAGAGCTTTCTTCTTCCTCTTCAGACTCAGCAGCATTCTGGGTTTCAACCTCGGTTGCAACCTCAGTTCCAACCTCAGTTCCAATCTCGGTTGTAACCTCAGTTGCAACTGGACTTCCAACCACTGTGGGACTGCTTGTTTGCTGAACTTCTTCTTTCTCTTTTTCTGCACTCTCAGATTGTTCATCATCACCTGTACTCTCATCAATAGTTTTTAGGTCATCAAATAACACATTATAAGATTCCATAAGACAGCTTGTTCTTTGATTGAAGACTCTAAAAGCTCTACTATTCTGAGCATAACCAAGAAAGATCCCTTTGTCACTTTTGGAGTCAAACTTACCAAGATGCTCTCTATCTCTGAGAATGTAACAAACACACCCAAAGACTTGAAAATACTTAACATTGGGTTTTCTACCTTTCCATATTTCATAAGCTGTCATGGAAGTGCCTTTAGTAATGTAAACTCTATTAACAATATGACAGGCAGTATTAACAGCTTCAGCCCAAAATCTGTTGGCAAGTTTCTTAGAGTTAAGCATGACTCTAGCCATTTCTTGAATGGTTCTATTTTTTCTTTCAACTATGCCATTTTGTTGTGGAGTCTTAGGAGCAGAAAACTCATGACTTATACCTAAGGAGTTGCAAAATTCTCTAAACTTACTGTTTTCAAATTCTGTTCCATGATCACTTCTTACCCTAGCAATGTTACCACTGGTTGCACCTTTTTCAAGTTGAAGTTTTAAGCACAGAGTTTTAAAGAGATCAAAAGTTTCAGATTTATCTTTTAAGAAAACTACCCAAGAGTATCTAGAGAAATCATCTACAACAACCAAAATGTACTTCTTGCCACCTATACTAGCAGTTTGCATAGGACCCATTAAGTCAATATGGAGAAGTTCAAGGACTCTCTTAGTGTAGATTTGACTTATACCTTTGTGAATACTCTTAGTCTATTTGCCAACTGCACAGTCACCACAGACACTTTGAGTTTTAGTACTCAGTTTAGGAATATCTCTTATCAATTCTCCTTTAACCAGCTTATCTAAAGTTTTATAATTAACATGACCCAGCCTTTTATGCCAAATATCAACATTATTAGTGATAGCTTGACAACACCTATTCTGAGGCAATTCTTTTTCAGCTTTTTCAAAAACATAGCAGCTGTTAGTAGATCTAACTCCAGTCATGACCAAATCATTGTTAAGATCAGTAATTAAACACCTATCTTTGTTGAATTTAACAATCATCTTGTTGTCACATAGTTGACTAATACTAATAAGATTAGCTTTTAGTCCATCCACAAGAAAAACATCATCAATACTAGACATTCCAGGTTTGTTTAAGGTACCTTTACCAACAATTTTACATGTATCTCCACCTCCAAACACAATAGTGTTTCCTTTAAGATTGATGACATTTTTTAGGAAACTTGCAGTACCTGTCATGTGCTTAGAGCAACCACTGTCAAAGTACCAATCATTAGAAGTAACATCATTTAAAGAGGTAATCACAACTTTGTTATTAGAAATTAAGGTAGATTTTTCTTTAACTTTCCAGACCCATTTCAAATTTTTATTAACAGAAGCCAACCAGGTTTTCTGAGAAATATACTTTCTGTTCCTTTTTAAATAACACTGGATTTCTGAATGACCAGGTTTCTTACAGAAATTACACAGCTTCAACCTAAAGTTAGTTTTATCCCTAAAGCTATTCAGTTTATTACTGGTTGCACCTTTGGTTATAACATAGCTTCCAACCTTCTTCTCAAAAACATGAGTTTTATTCTTGGTTGCAAATCTGGTTTCAACTGAGCTTCCAACCGTATTGTCAAAATCATGAGTTTTAGCTTTAGCAACAGCTTCAATAAAGGTGGTTTTTCCTGTACTTTTACAACCATAGTAACCTAGACCACTGATATCTTTAGAGCCTCTAGAATAGGACAGCATGTCATCTAATTTCTCTGAAGCAGAAACATTCAGCAGTTTTATTTTCTTTTTAGTTTCAGTAAGTTCAGCTAGTTGTATATTCAGCTTCTCAGTAAGACTTTTAACCTCTTCCTTTAGATTAACATTAAGTTTGTTTATGATCAAGGATTGTTTACTCAGACATTTATACTTTTCATAAAGGACGAGATATTGCTGAGTAATGTTTTCATCAGAAGGTTCTTCCTCATCACTGCTATAGGTTTCAAGAGCAGTTGTAACTATGGTTGAAACAGGCTCACAGTCACTTTCATAAGTAAGTTCTTTTTCAGTGATTATTCCCATAAAATTAACAAAGTTGGAATCATCCTCTTCATCATTGTTGCTCTCAGAATCACTATCACTATGAGTGGTTATATAAACATTTTTATTTCTTTTTAAAGTATTTGCACACTCAGACTGAATGTGACCAAAACCTCTACATTCTCTGCATTGAATTTCTCTAGGATTATAGTCTTTGTTATCCTTCTCTTTAGGATTCCACTTTCCTGTAGAATTGTTATTAAACCTAGATTCTGACTTACCTTGATAATCCTTTTTCTGAAAGTTATTAGAAATACCAGTATCATCCTGTTTTTTCTTATAGAACTTTTTGTAAACCTTTTTAGCAAAGAAAGCTAGTTGTTCTTCATCACTTATTTTATCACAGACATTAGGTTCTGATTTCTTAGCCTGAAATGCTATTCCCTTTTCTGGTCTTTTATGTTTGAAGAATTTTAGCTCATGAGTGCTTAGATTTCCTATAAGTTCTTCAAGTTTAAGATTATCTAAGTCTGTTGACTCTTCAATAGCTGTGACCTTAATTTCAAACCTTTCTGGAAGAGACCTTAAAGTTTTCTTAACAAGTTTAGCATCACTGTATTTTTCACCTAAGGTTCCAGCTTGATGAGCAATATGACAAATTCTGCCATTAAATTGTTCAATGGTTTCATCTTCATCCATTGTTAAATTTTCAAATTGAGTAGTTAGTTGTTGGAGTTTAAAGGCTTTTACTTTAACAGTTCCTTCAAAGGTTACTTGGAAAATATCCCATGCCTCTTTGGCAGTTTCACAGTGAGAAATATACCTGAACACACTGAGAGTGACAGCAGCAAAGATCAAGTTTATTGCTGTTGAATTTGCACTTGATTTTCTATCCTCATCATCAGACCATCTGTCTTCAGGTACATACACTAGTTCACCTTCACCATCAGTAACAGTTGGAACCTCCCAACCATACAGTACTGTTTTCCTAGCATGTTCATTTTGCTGTTTAATGAAAGACCTCATTCTGATTTTCCAAACTCCATAGTTGACTCCTCCTTCAAGCAATGGAGGTTTGTTGAATGCGTTTCCTTCCCTCATTAAGTCCATTTTAACAAGAACACAGGATCCACACTAAGTAAGATCTAGTGTGAAGCTCTGATACCAATTGAAATTCTTATCCGCTGTTCTAGTTGCAGTTTTGCAGTTAGGTTCCAAGTGAGGTTGCAACCACAGTTGGAACCAAGTGTTTTAATGGACAGAACTGTGAAAAGTTAAATGTACTTTGAAATAAATCACACGCACATTTAACAACGGAGTTCACCTAACTAGGCTACGTCTCCGGGGCACTTACCCAGATTATGATATTATAAAAAGCTTACAATATAGGACTCAAGTCTTAACGAAAAACACTTAAGACTCCCTCTAGGTTTTTCTGCCTATCTCTATATTGCTCCTACTCTATAACTATCACTTATAAATCGATGGCATCCCACCATTGTTTTCTTATTAAAGCTCTCTGTGTATTCTCTTAAGAATGGGTTCTTTATAATTTAGAACACACACCTTTTACAAGCTAAAGTTATAAACTATTTATACAAGTAAAACAATCTTCTTGCTTCAAGATCTTTTATGATTGCCTTGACTTGTTTTGATTGGCTTCGATCTTTCCATGTATCACAAGACTCTTCAGCGTGGGATTGATCCAATCTTCATAAGTTAATACCTGTTTAATAACTAGCTTGGAAATAGGAGTTAGTCTTTTCCTTTAACAAGGAAACATATAAGATAATATCTTTTAGAGATAATATCTTTAAATATACATATGAAACATTAACTCCATATTTCATTCAATCTTAAACATATCATACTGAATTGATAAGGAACAAAGATTGAAACAAGTGATAAGGATAAACATAATAATAGAGATACATATTAAAAGGAAACCTACCCTTATAAACTAATCTCTTTATATCTTTTAGAAAACATCTTTCCTTAACACTTTGATATTCTCAATATACGCATATTAAACCTTTAAGATCATATGAGAATATATCCTGCATACTGTAGAACAAATAATTAACAATAAAGAACAGTTATGCAGATTTACAGAACTAGACAGAATACTGCTGAGCAGCAGGTTGGAACTGTGGTTGCAACTAAGGTTGCAACTGGTACTTGAAACCTAACACTACTGACTTAGTAGGTTGTAACAGAGGTTGCAACTGGTACTTGAAACCTAACACTACTGACTTAGTAGGTTGTAACTGAGGTTGCAACTGGTACTTGAAACCTGTCAATACTGTCTTAGTTCTTAACAAACAGTTATGATTATTTAGTGAAAACCAATAGACAACAAATAAAATTTAGATCAGAAATCTGATCCTAACAATTTTGGAAATACATCATATCACATGCGTTATTCAGCTTAAAATTGCTCGAAGTATGACAGAAGCCATTCACACACAAAAAAAAGCGTTAAAATTTCTACATAATTAATGAAAAAACGCGTACGCCATACACAAACAGTTACTTGTGCATCGACTTTTGCAATCCGAAAGATTTAAATTAAATAGATACTGCTAACAATCCGGTGCTTTCAAATTCTTCAGCTAAGCAAGCCCATCATTATCCATTTTCGCCATTGTGTTCGTGTTTTTCGCACAATTTAGATCCGTTCTTCTCCTATAGCTTTTCAGAGCCATACATTTACATTGTAAATATAATACATTTACACCGTACATATACATACTCAACGTTTGGTGAGATAGCTCTTTGTAAATAATGAAATAATAATTAGAATTTTCATTGTAATTATCATACATTTACACCGTATTTATACATACTCATCGACCTACGACATTTGTGAAAGATACAGTATTCATGGACAATTTCTTTAATTGAGTACGTAGGTCCGAGTACATCAAGCCTTGATAGAACGTGGGTTGTTTTGGTTGAGGAATATTTGTGTCGCCCGTTAACATGAGAACTACAGTCGACATTGTTGGTCTATCTATCACGTGATCTTGTACACAAAGGAGACCAATTTGCATAAAATTTGTAAAATCTTCTGATGAACACGCATCGGGTAATTCTTTGTTCATGAACTCTTGGCACTTGTCCTCATTCCATAAGAACCATGCCTGAAAATCGATTTTTTTTTCATGAGTAAAGCTATAAATCACAACCTTAATTCCTAATTTTTTTCATCAATATGAATGATCAAGAAAATATTGAAGAGTAGATAATAGTAATTAATACCGATACAAACTTACATAACCAAGAAGGTTTAGATATTTCTCTTCGTAAAGGAAGCTCGAATTTCTCTCACCGCTAATAATCTCTAGTATCATAACACCGAAACTGAACACGTCTGATTTTTCCGAAAGTAACCCTCCCATTGCATATTCAGGTGACATATAACCACTGCATTTTGGAAAATACAAGAGTTACGTGCTGCTATTCAAATACTGTAATATATGGATATAAAGGCTATTGACTACTGCTTTAAAATTTCTAGTTTTCCCGGATATATGCCTTAATTTGCATATAGGGGGGTAACGAAAGAAAAAGGCGAAGGCTTACAATGTTCCGACAACTCTGTGAGTATTTGCCAGGTCTTGAGTGACTTGAAAAGCTCTGGCTAATCCGAAATCAGAAATTTTTGGATTCATATTATCGTCCAATAGGATATTACTTGGCTTTAAATCTCTGTGAATAATCCGCAAGCAAGAATCGCGGTGAAGATAAAGTAGTCCTCTTGCAATACCCTCAATAATACTAAATCGTTTTTCCCAATTGAGTTGTAATCCCATCCTTATATCTGCACAAACACAACATATCAAAGAAACATTTTAAATAGTTAGTTGAGATAACAAGAAGGTTTAAAACAGCATTTTTGTTTTTTAGCATATCTGTTGCTTAGCATTTGGTTAGTCAAGGTTTAAAACTGGGGTGTTCTTGGTTTTGGCTTGATGTTTTAAAGTTTAAACTGGCTTAAAAGCGACAGCAAAACAAGTTTTAAGACATCGAAATTATTGGAGAAAAAAATGACCAAAAGCCCTTGTGTATCGAGTACACCCTTTAATCTTTACGGAACTGTCTTTCACCAATTTACTGAATTTATGGAGAACAGAAAGGGCATTAGAAATAGCTGAATATTATAAACTGGCTTCATCTTTTTTTAGCTTATGAGCTGCCGAATATTTAGTTAGTCGGCTTTATGGCTTTAAAGGCACAGTTTTTTTGTTTTCTGGATTTTAAAGGCTGGAAGGTATAAGCTGGACAAACCCATGTAATATATTTTCAAGACTCTGCAAGCTAAAAAAAGCTACAACTTAGAACTTTAGAGTGACCCAAATATACCGAAAAGAAACGCGTCCAGGCTATTGTTTTTCAAGTACTCATAGATCAACAGCTTCTCATCCCCTTTGATACAGTAACCGAGAAGCCTTATGAGATTTCTGTGCTGAAGTTTTGAAATCAATAATATTTCATTTTTAAATTCTACCAACCCTTGTCCTGAATGGCTCGAAAGCCTTTTTACTGCTATCTCTTGCCCATCTTCTAGCTTTCCCTACATAATCCACAAGACAATGAAAAATTTCGTTTAACCTCACTTATATTGAAATTAAAAACTTTTGAAACTAAACCACAAACCAATGCTAGTTTTGTATCTTGAAATAGCACTATCTTTTTAGAGTACTGAACTATATGTCTTGTTGGTTTTCGAGTATACTTTTTGATTTATATCCTCAACTTCACAATTTTCTGCTTCAAATCCCCAGGTTCTACGGGATTACATAATTGGCTTGCTTGGTTAAGACTTTTATGAACACAAACTAAATAATTTAAGTTTGAGGGAACTGGATTCATCTTAGCTTAAAGATCTAATCTATGATCTGGTTAACCAATTACAATCAATTTTTTTGGACGAAAAATATCAGCTTAAGAGCTCTTAACAGAACAAGGTTATTATTTGCATTCTAATTAATACAAAGGGAAATTGTTTGTAGTATACCTTATAAACTGGACCAAATCCTCCGGCCCCAAGTTTGTTAGACTCGTCAAAATTGTTTGTTGCGATTGCCAATGTGGCAAAGTCAAGCATCGGTAGTAAATCCGAGGGGCCTTGTTGCGAAGCGTGTGGGCCCCACATGTCTTGCACTGGGCTTCCATTTAACGGAGCCAGTTTATCAGACAAATCCATTTGCTGTATCCGCCGTCTTTTTAGAGCTGATTAAAGGGAAATCAGGTCAGCAAACCAAAATACCAATCACTTTATTAATTGATAGATTAAGGATTATTATGTAAAGAGCAAGAAAAAGTTGTGCAGCTTTTGAACTGCAAAAATGAGAATGAGATACAATCTCTATAAATGTTTGGCTGACAAAAAAAAAAGAAGCATCCAGCTTATATCTTTTAGATATTCCAGGATAATGAAATTCAGCACAAGTTGTAAGTTGCAACCACGCAAGACCTATAATTAGAAGTGTATGTCCGATTAACAATTCTGGTGATCCATTAACTATAGGTAGCATATTACTTTAAAAAAATTATCGGTAGCAATTCGCTCAAAAACTCAAAACTATTGTTTAAATACTTTGCCCAAGAAGCTAAAGGGCGATTAATCAGTTAATTATTCGAGACAAATAGTTTCACACCTTTTCGATTTTGTATGCACCTGTAAATGCCATACATAAAAGCACCCAAGAATGAAGCACCAAATATCGATACCAAGATAGCTATGAGATCAATGTTTTTCTTACCTTCATCTGGAGAAAAGAATCATGTTAGAGCAAATCAACTTTGTACAACCAGTTTTATGACTTTCCAACAAAAAAAAAAGTAAAATCAAAACAAAGTTAATACAACGATACCTAATTCTGATTGCGCAAGGCGCAAGTAAACATCGGTTCCGGAGATTGCAAATTTCTGAATATCGAGAAGATCTCCAGCCCAAGTCAAGCAACCAATTTCATCCACGTATGCATACGCAATACACAAACAGTTACTTGTGCATTGACTTTTGCAGTCCGAAGAATTCACATTAAATAGATACGAGTATTGATCCGGTACTTTCATATTCTTAAGCTTAGCAAACCCATCACTATCCGTTTTCGATAACGTGCTGGTGCTCTTCGCACATTCTAGATCGGTTCTTCTCCTACACCCTCTTGTCCAATTCCCATTTTTCCAATCTTGTTTTGAATTTGGGATAAACCCTTTTAAGCACTCGCAAGTAGCTTTAGCTCTATTACAAACACCAAAAGGCCCGCAAGAATTGTAAACGTCGCAAAAAACATTAATCGCTTCCCACTTCGAAACTCTTGCACATGTCTCTATATCCCACCGTGTCATTTCTAAGTTACCATCCGGGGTTAGTAACTCCACCATGATCTGTATTAAAATATTAAAAATTAGACTGAGGGCTAGTTTGCTTGTATCTTATTAGCGAATAAGCTAGATTTCTTGAGATTGAGAGAGAAAAAGAAAACTAAGTTCATCCAGTTTAAAGCTTATTCATTCCAGAAAGACCATAAAAACCAAACATCAGGCCTTAACATGGGAATCAAATATGGTCACGTTTTAAGTGAAACGCAAAAAACTAAACGTATAAGCTGCAATCAAACTAGGCATACGGCTAGTTTTTTGCAGCTTTCAAACAATGAAACATGATTTCTTAGGTTCAACCACCTTAAAACTTCGAGCATCTTCAGGCCAAATGAACTAAATACAGCACATTTTTCATCACCATAATTCCAAAAAACAGTCCAACTTAGACAAACAAGAAGAGCTCAAAAGGTACAACCAAACATTGATTAGTTCATATTTCATAAAGCATACTTAATATCCAAAAATTCACATTCTCAATTCTTATTGAAGATTTGGTACATTTCAACGTAGCATCATCAAAAAACATCAAAAATAAAACAAATAGTAAAAAGAAGTAGCGTCAGTGAGAATATGTACCTAAGTTTATTAAGATTTTAATCATCAATACCTGCGACGTGCTGGCCGGGTTAAAGGACGCGAAAACAGACCCCTGCTGAATATCTCGCGTGATTGTGAACCCGCTCGAGTAACCTGTAGTTGTTTGGTGCAACCCAATGAACTGTGAACCATCCCATGGCCCGCTTCGCCAGTGCGGGTGTCCGTTCTTCCACACGATGTTTTGTGGCGGCGAATCCATCGTAAATCCCATAGTAAACTCTCCCGGCGACGGATCCTCTTCCGATCTCCACGAGTTTAGGGTAAGATTTTCACCTGTCCGATTGTTTTGCCCAATTCTTATACCCGCTGTTAAAGTGTCCGAAGGAACGTCGAAGCTCTCCCATAAAATATTTTCCGATACATTATCTTTGAGGGAAAGTTCACCTCTGTTGGAAATCATCGCAATCGTGTTGTTAGAGTTTGAGGTAACGTTCGTCGACCAGACCGTTTTTCTTGTTCCGTCGAGTAATTTTAAGTTCCCGTTACGCATGATGGTGAGAACTGAACTTGCATCCGAAGCGTCTAGCGGATTTTCTCGGTTCGCCACCCAAAAGGGTTTGCTTGAGGAGATGTTCTTGTACCATATCCCGATATACCGTTTAATAGAATTGTTCGGTGTGAAGAAACCTAGCTCAAACATGTTATCCGTAGAGACAAGAGTTTGTCCGATGGTGAGATCTTGAAACTGGGTTAAAGTATCCGTCGCAACGGACTTTTCCACGGAAATGATAAGTGTAGCAAACAGGATGAGCCTAAATAAAACAAAAGCTACATTCCGTCTTTCCATTTTACCCATCAAGAAACATATACAACCTCTTCGAAAACCTTTTCAAGTTAGGTCTTTTTTGTATCTTGGCATCTATTTTAGCTAGTCTCTTGAGTTCCTAATAATATTTATAGTGATTTGTTTTGGTGTTTGAATTTGCCAAGAAAATAATGTAGAAAACTTGAATATTATGTGGTGCATAAATTTTGAGTTCCCACTGGATTGACTTTTCTTTTATATGTTAAAAATCAAAGTAAAAGCCGCCCTAAAACTCGTGCTTATTTTCTATAATTTCAACCTACAATAAATTCCCTGATTTCTAAGAAAACTATGAAAATAGTCTTTGATATTTTTTATATGGAGCTTAACCTTACCCTTATTTACTAATATTAGTGCATTTTGTAAATACATTTTATTGTTTTTGAATTACATAATTTTTCCGCTGTTGGTTTATTGGAAATGTCCACCTAGTGGTAGACTTAAACTTAACATTGATGGTTCTGCTATTGAGGGCGCAAGAACAGGATGTGGTGGGATATTAAGAGATAGTAATGGTATTTTTATCATTGTATTTTCTTTTAATCTAGACACTAATAATTACATATATGCAGAACTGGTTGCTTTATTAAATGGACTTCTCATTATGTTTTCTATGGGTTTTAATGAACTATTAATTGAATCAGATTCAGAATTAATAGTGAATTGGTGGAAAAAGGGAAAAAGTCCTGGTCCTAAATTTGCTAAAATCTGGTATGATATTTGTTATATGATGCCTTATGGGTTTTAATGAACTATTAATTGAATCAGATTCAGAATTAATAGTGAATTGGTGGAAAAAGGGGAAAAGTCCTGGTCCTAAATTTGCTAAAATCTGGTATGATATTTGTTATATGATGCCTTATGTTTGCTCTAACTTTGATCATATATTTAGAGAGCAAAATCAGGTAGCTGATGGTCTTGCTAAACTTGGTGCTAAAGGTATAAATTTCTCTACTATGGACATACAGTGGTTGCCAAAGAAAATCAAAGCCATCTATTCATTAGATCAAAAAGAGACTCCCTGTTTTAGGGGGAAATTTATTTGATCTTTAGCCATTTATTGGCTGTTTTTCAGAGTTACTTGACCTTATATTTGGCTTCTAAGATGGCTCTAAGCTGGAGAAGTTGATTCATGCAGTTGCAAAGCTGCAATTTAGTGATTTCCCCCTCACTAGAATTGGATTTAATTTTTCTTCTAGGATAGCATTTCTTTGTGAAATGGCTGGAGATTTGGAATTTTTTACGATTTAGCAGTTGCGAAGCTGTTTTGGTCAATTAGCCTTTGTGGCTTTTAGAATCTGCTTTGATAAAAAGAATGAAGGTTCTTGCGTAATCAAGAGACAGGCCTTGAAATTTGGCTGTTTTTATTTCGAAATTTTAAGTAATGGTTCTGAGGATATGAAAGTATAGTTCTTTTATAAAAGAATGTTGCTGAAGAAGAATGAAGGTTCTTGAGTAATCAAAAGACAAAGCCTTGACCCTTGGCTGTTTTTTTTCTTTCGAAAGTTTAAGTAATGGTTCTGAGTTCTTTTATAAGAGAATGTTGCTGAAGAAGAATGAAGTTTCTTGCGTAATCAAGAGACAGGCTTTTCCCTTGGCTGTTTTTCTTTCGAATGTTGCTGAAGAAGATTGAAGGTTCCTACGTAATCAAAGAGACAGGCCTTGATGTTTTTATATCCCTTGGCTGTTTTTCTTTCGAAATTTTAAGTAATGGTTCTAAGGTTATAGGAGAATGTTGCTGAAGAAGAATGAAGTTTCTTGCCAATGAGGGTATGAAAAGAATAGTTCTTTTAAGAGAATGTTGCTAGTTGTGCTGAAATTTGTTTTCTTTTCTCTTTTAAAAGCTATGTTTCCTAGTAAAAGCAGGTAACTATGCCTTGCTTGTGTTTTTTAGATTTCAATGTTAAAGGATTTAGACGTTAGTCATCGTGAGGGCTTAGCTCACGAGATGTTACTTTTTATTAATAAAGGTTTTGTTGGTATTGAAAAAAAAAAGAATTACATAATTTTTACGAACATGTACTTAGAGCGGAATAGCCTTTTGTACAATTTTTGTTTACCGAAGCTCGATAGAGACCATCAAAATTCTTGATGAGGGTTTTTTGCCAACACTTTTCCATGGTTTTTTCATACTTACTATATATTATCTTTTTCCAATACGTCCACACAATACTACATTCGGAAGAGGTGAATTTCATATTTCAAGGAAAATATCTTTTCGGATTTTTCGGACAATAATAAAATATGACAAAATGATTTTAATTAAAGAGACACTAATAAAATATAAGAGTTACGTCATGCCAACTGCATTATTCAGCTTAAAATTGTTCGAAATATGACAGAAGCCATTCATGAGTAACCGCGTACGCCATTCACAAACAGTTACATGTGCATCGACTTTTGCAATCCGAAGGAATTAAATTAAATAGATACTAATTAACGATCCGGTGCTTTCACATTCTTTAGCTAAGCAAACCCATCACTATCCATTTTCGCCAATGTGTTCGTGTTTTTCGCACATTCTAGATTCGTTCTTCTCCTATAGCTTTTCAGAACCATAGGCTATCATATATTTACACCGTACATACACATACTCATCGATTGGTGGAATAGCTGTTCATTCAAATAACGAAATAATAATTAGAATTTTCATTGTAACTGTTTTTTTTCCTTCATTGTAACTATCATACATTAACATTTACATCGTATTTACATACTCATCGACCTACGATATTTGTGAAAGATACAGCATTCATGGACAATTTCTTGAATTGGGTACGTAGGTCCGAGTACATCAAGCCTTGATAAAACGTGGGTTGTTTTGGTTGAGGAATATTTGTGTCGCCCGTTAACATGAGAACTACAGTTGACATTGTTGGCCTATCTATCACGTGATCTTGTACACAAAGGAGGCCGATTTGCATAAATTTTGTAAAATCTTCAGATGAACACGAATCGGGTAAATTTTTATTCATGAACTCTTGACACTTATCCTCGTTCCATAATCCCCATGCCTGATAATCACAATTTTTTTTATGAGTAAAGCTATATATCACAGACAGATAACCGTCTATTCTTTTAATGTTACTCGTAAAACCAAGATTTGTATGAATGCAAATGTTAGTCGTAAAATACCACCTCAAAAATCATTACCCGATTTTGGAAATATAACATAGATAGTCTTTTGATCTGTCTAATTATATATATTCATTAATATGAATGATCAAGAAAAGAAAAGCATGCATGAAGGGTGGATGACACTAACAGTAAGATTAGGAACTTACATAACCAAGAAGGTTCAGATAATTCTCTTCGTAGAGGAAGCTCGTATTTCTCTCCCCGCTAATAATTTCTAGTATCATAACACCGAAACTGAACACATCTGATTTCTCTGAAAGTAAACCTCCCATTGCATATTCAGGTGACATATAACCACTGCAATATGGAAAATACAAGAATTAGGTCATTCACTACTCAAAATTTTCTAGTTCTTCCAGATATATCAAGAAATATTTGATTTTAACTTAGGTTAAATTAATGCGTTACACAATTATTATTTTTAAAACAAACATCAAAATTGTATAGCAGGGTATCGAAAAGAAAAAAGTGATGGCTTACAATGTTCCGACAACTCTGTGAGTATTTGCCAGCTCTTGAGTGACATGAAAAGATCTGGCTAAACCGAAATCAGAAATTTTTGGATTCATATTATCATCCAATAGAATATTACTTGGCTTTAAATCTCTGTGGATAATCCTCAAGCAAGAATCGCGGTGAAGATAAAGTAGTCCTCTAGCAATACCCTCAATAATACTAAATCGTTTTTCCCAATTGAGTTGTAATCCCATCCTTATATCTGCGCAAACACAACATATCGAAAGAAACATTCAGAAAAGTTAGTTGCGATAAGAAGAACAAGAAGGCGGCTTATTTTGTCGAGACTTAGAAATGTAGCCTTTTTGTTTTTAAGCATATAAGTTTAGGAGCATTTGGTTAGTCAAGGTTTATGAACTCAAGTTTTCTCGTTTTTGGCCTAAATACACGACTTGATGTTTTATACTAGACCAACCCAATATCTTTTTCTGTAAGACAAATTGTTTGCATAAAAGCCTTGTGTATCGAATACCATCTTAGAGTTAAACTTTAAGGAACTATGTCTTTCACCTATTTTACTGAATTTATGGAGAACAAGATGGCATTAAAATTATTTGTTTTCCAGCTTATAAGCTGCCGACCATTTAGTTAGTCAGCTTTAAGGCTTAAAGCTGTCCGTTTTTTTTTTTTTGGTTTTCTGGATGTAAAAGGTGGGAAGTTATAAGCCGGATAGACCCAATTATTTTATCAAGACTCTGCAAACCAGCCTATCTGCTAAAAAAGCTACAACTAACAACTTTTGAGTGACCAAAATTACCGAAAAGAAACGTGTCCAAGCTCTTATTTTTTAAGTACTCGTAGACCAACAACTTCTCGTCCCCTTTGATACAGTAACCGAGGAGCCTGACGAGATTTCTGTGCTGAAGTTTCGAAATCAACAATATTTCATTTTTGAACTCTACTGCCCCTTGTCCTGAAAGGCTCGAAAGCCTTTTAACTGCTATTTCTTGACCGTCTTCTAGCTTTCCCTACATAATCAACAACAGAAAAAAAATTCGATTAATCTGAGTCACGGAGTATATAGGAATCAAAAACTTTTAGAAGCTAAACCACAAACCAGTGCTAATTTTATATCTTGAGATAGCACTATCTTTTTATGAGTACTCAACTACATGTTTGTTGATTTATACGTTGTTTAATGTACTGTACTATCAGTTGCTAACAATTAAGTTACAAGACTATCAGTTTAAACAAGTGAGATACTTATGTATAAATTTTCGTACAAGTAAGAGTGTGACAGCATGCAGTCACGTTATCTTACATTTGGGATCAATACTGTGTTGACATATTTGCACTCCCTGTGTGATATGTGAGAAAACGTGACTGCAATTCCGTTAATTTGTTCTACGTTAGGTCATGAATTGTGACAGAATTTGTGATCAGTATTATCTCAATTGTTAAAAGTACTACTCCATTACATTTGAACCACTGGCAGTACCAGGGGCGGCCCAGATGGTAGTCCAATAAGGCTGAAACTTTGGGCAAAAAAGCTCAAATATTATTTATAGGGCAACCCCGTAAATCCAAATATCTAATTATTAGAATATTAAAAAGTAGTTCAATAAACATTATAATAATCGTTAGTGGTGGAGTGGTTAACAATACAATATATAGTGTTTAATACCCAGGTGGAATGAATACCGTTCGATCAAAAAACTTAATTAGGTTGCTTGGTTAAAAACCGAAATCCTTTACAATTTACAATTTATTTTTTAGAACGAGAAATCCCAGCTTAAGAGCTCTGACCAAAACAAGGTTATTACTAACATTCTAAACAAAACAAATACCTTATAAACTGGACCAAATCCTCCGGCCCCGAGTTTATTAGACTCATCAAAATTGTTGGTTGCGACTGCCAGAGTAGCAAAGTCAATCATTGGGAGTAAATCCGAGGACTCTTGTTGAGAACCGTGTGGGCCCCACATGTCTTGTAGCGGAGTGCCATTTAACGGAGCCATTTTGTCAGACAAATCCATTTGCTGTATCCGCAGTCTTTTTAAAACTGATTAATGGGAAATCAGGTCAGCAAACCAAAATGACAATCACTTCATTAATTTTCAGATTAAGGATTATTTTGCAAAGAGCAAGAAAAGTTGTTCAGCTTTTGAAATAGTATCTTATGAATGTTTTGCTAACAAAAAATAACATCAAGATTTAGTCTTTTAGATTTCCACGATAATAAAACTAAATAAATTGTTTTAAGTTGCAACCATGCAAGACCTATAATTGACACTATTGTTAGATTAACATTTTGTTTAAAGAGTTTGCTCAAAAAGCTAGTTTCTCACCTTTTCGATTTTGTATGCACCTATAAACGCCATACATAAAAGCACCCAAGACTAGACCACCAAATATCGACACCAAGATAGCAATGAGTACAATGTTTTTCTTGCCTTCATCTGATAAGGAAAAAAATAAACGGATTAGAGCTAATAAACTTTGTACGACAAGTTTTACGACTTTTCAAAAAAAGAATAGATAAGTTAATATGTGGATACCTAATTCTGATTGCGCAAGGCGCAAGTAAACGTCAGTTCCTGAGATTGTAAACTTCTGCATATCGAGAAGATCTCCAGACCAAGTCAAGCAATTTATTCCTTCCACGTATGCATACGCAATACATAAACAGTCACTTGTGCATTGACTTTTGCAATCCGAAGAATTCACATTAAAAAAATACGAGTAATGATCAGGTGCTTTCATATTATTAAGCTTAGCAAACCCATCACCATCCATTTTTGATAAAGCGCTGGTGTTTTTCGCACATTCTAGATCGGTTCTTCTCCTACACCCTTTTGTCCAATTCCCTTCTTTCCATTCTTGTTCCGAATTTGGGATAAACCCTTTTAAGCACTCGCAAGTAGCTTTAGCTCTATTACAAACACCAAAAGGACCGCAAGAATTATAAACGTCGCAAAAAACCGCAATCGCTTGAAACGCCACACCTCCTGCACGTGTCTCGATATCCCACCGTGTAAATTTCAAGTTCCCATCCGGGGTTACGAACTCCACCATGATCTGTATCAGAATATTAATAAAAATAACAATTTTTTAATAACATGTTAAAACCTGTCGATTCCTCAGGAGAGGAACATGTATTAATAATTGGATATATCGATGCTCAAGCGATATGGAATAATTCCCAAAGGTAGTTTGGTTGCATCTTATAGACAAATAAGCTCATCCAGTTCAAAGCTTCTAGCTTATTCATGCCAGAAAAACCATAAAAACCAAAAATTCGGCCTTTAACATAGGACTCACATGCTGTGCAGTTTTAAGCAAAAAACTTAGCTTATAAGCTGCAACCAATCTAGGCCTAGGGCTATTTTTCGCAGCTTTCAAGCAAATAAGCATGATTTTTTAGGCTCATCATCAAATCACGCCATAATCTAAAAAATAGCTTAATTTTAAACAAACAAAAAGAGCTCAAACTGTACAGCCAAACAAGCATGCACTAAATCGTTCATACTTATATTTCATCTAACCTGCGACGTGCTGGGCGGGTTATAAGACGCGAAAACGGACCCCTTCTCAATATCCTGCGTGATTATGAACCCGTTCGAGTAACCCGTATTCGTCTGGGACAACCCAATGAATTGTGAACCATCCCACGGCCCGCTTCGCCAGTGCGGTTGACCATTCCTCCACACGATGTTTTGTGGCGGCGAATCCATCGTTAATCCCGAAACAAACTCTCCGGGCGACGGATCATCTTCCGTCCTCCACGAGGTTAAGACATATTTTTCACCTGTCTGATTATTTTGCCCAACTATGATACCCGCTATTAAAGAGTCCGATGGCACTTTGAAGCTCTCCCATAAAAAAGTTTCTGACACGTTATCTTTGAGTGAGAGTTCGCCCTCGTTGGAAATCACGGCGATGGTGTTGTTAGGGGTTGAGGTAACGTTCGTCGACCACACCGTTTTTCTTGTTCCGTCGAGTAATTTCAAGTTCCCATCATTCGTGAGGGTGAGAACCGCACTTGCATCTGAAGAGTTTAGCGGATTTTCTCGGTTCGCCACCCAAACAGGTTTGCTATAATCGATATTCTTGTACCAAATCCCAATATACCGTCTAGTAGCGTTGTTGGAAGTGAAGAAACCTAGCTCGAAGGTTTCATCTGCAGAGTGAAGAGTTTGTCCGATGGAGAGCTCTTGATTGCGGGTCAAAGTATCGGTTGCGACAGACTTTTCCATGAATATTATGAATGTAACAAACAAGATGAGTCTAAATGAAGCAAAAGCAACATTCGATCTTTCCATTCTTCCCAGAAAAATAAGTATAACCTTAAATTTATATGATTTTTAGATTATGATTCCGCCACTGCTCTAAAAAATAGTGGCTATCTTCAAGTTATATAGGCCTTCTTTATTTGTAAGTTGGTAATATGATAAGTGAGTTGTAAAATGATTGTGCATGTATGCTATTAATTGCATATATAATTCAACTAGAATGTTTTTATTCTTTTCTACTAAATCAGTTTTTGTGTTTGACTTTGCCAAGTCTGGTTCCTTTTCAGCTGCTGAAGAAAAATAATGTTGAAAAATCACTTATTTTGATGTTGAAAAAATACTTATTTTTTAATAATGCCGTTTGATTATATCCTGTCATGTGAAAGCTCTATGAATTTTAGGACTAATTCTTTCTTCAACACCTCATCATCATTAAACAATATTTGTCTTTTTCCCAATAGTTTTAACATTTTTTTGGGTAAAAATTTGTTCATTTCTCAACTAGTATTTGCTTATTTGAATTAAACTCCTAATAAAATTTGCAAATCAACAATGAACATGTAGAAATAATAGGTGATTGAACCTACCTATTTCTCTTATTAAATAATTAAACACAACTATATAGCATATAACCGAACCTCTTAATTATGAAACTACTATAGCCAGAAATCAAATGAATATTTAAATGTTTTGAAACGGTAATTAAGAATATTAGTGCTTTAAGTTTTTTTAAGGGGTAAAGATGATTGATGAATACGGTACAAGAAATACATAGAAAACGAATATATTGTTAGGGTCGATACAGGCGAATCAATGAAAGACAGAAATACTAAACCGAGCACACACTCTTTGATAACGGAGTTCACCCAAATTGGCTACGTCTCCGGATCGCTATACGTGGCACTTAATATTATTAAGAGGATTACAATCGTAATCTAGCCTAGTTACAAACTATGATTCTCTCGCAAATAGAACTCTCTCTTTATAATATAGAGGTGTTGAGTAAATGTGTAATTAAAATACAAGATATTGAAGCATATAAATAGAACCCTTAGTGGGTCATATTACAATTCCAAGTGATGTGGGATAATTAGAAAACATGGTCAAACCACATTTGGCTCCACAACTGAAGAATCTCCCACTTCGAGTCAAATGTCGAGTGCTTCAAAAGAACTCCAATTAACCCCGACCACCGAATTCACTGTGCTCCACCGAGCAGAATGCTCCCATCGGTATCCTTGTATAGTAATTGATACTCTGCCGTCATCGGCGAGTTTCGTTCTTCCAGTATAGCGGCGACCCTGAGCCTCAAGCTCGGAGCCCTACTGAGGTTGCACACAGCCTCAGTTTGTCGATTGTAACAGTCTTCGTTAGCATATCGGCGGGGTTCTTAGCGCCCTCAATCTTTTCTAGCGCGAAGATTCCATCTTCCAGAACAGCCCGGATAAAATGGTAACGAATCTGTATGTGCTTGGTGCGTGAATGGAATACAGGGTTCTTAGCTAGCTGAACTGCATTTTGACTATCACAGTGCAAAACTCCCTTGTCGGTTTTCTGACCGAGCTCCTTTAAGAAACCTTGCAACCAAATCATCTCTTTGCTTGCTTCCGTCATCGCGACGTACTCAGCCTCTGTGGTCGACAATGCAACAATCTTTTGCAGCTTCGATGTCCAACTCACAGCAGTACCACCGTAGGTACAAACACATCCCGTTGTGCTCTTTCGGCTGTCCAGATCACCGGCCATGTCAGCATCCACATAGCCGTGCAGGCATTCCGAGGTCTTCCGGAAACATAATGCCAAACTCACGGTACCCGAGAGATATCTCAATATCCACTTCACAGCTTCCCAATGGTGCTTGCCCGGGTTACTCATGTAACGACTGACAACTCCCACTGCATGGGCAATGTCCGGTCTTGTACACACCATAGCGTACATCAGGCTACCAATTGCTGAAGCATAGGGTATGTTCGACATACGATCTTTTCCTTCCTCGTCCAAGGGTGATTGTTCATTCGACAAGCTAAAGTGTGCGGCTAGCGGTGAGCCTACAGCTTTGGCATCACTCATGCTAAGTCGTGCCAACACTTTCTTCACATACTCGGCTTGTGACAGAAACAGGGACCCATCCCTTCCACGAGATATCCTCATACCGAGGATCTGATTTGCGGCACCCAAATCTTTCATCTCGAACTGTTTCGCCAACTGTTGCTTGACCTTGTTAATCTCAACAAGGCTCGACCCGGCAAGCAACATGTCATCTACGTACAACAGTAGTATGACGTACGAAGAGTTCGCAAATCTCTTCACGAAACAGCAGTGATCACTATCACTTCTTTCGAACCCGGTATCCGCTATGAAACTGTCAAACTTCTTATACCACTGCCGTGGTGCTTGTTTTAGCCCGTACAAGCTCTTCCTCAGTTTGCAGACCAGTTTCCCTTTTCCCTTTTCGGCAAACCCTTCAGGTTGGAGCATGTAAATTTCTTCATCAAGATCTCCATGGAGAAAGGCAGTTTTCACATCTAACTGCTCAAGATGAAGACTCGTATTTACAACAATGCTCAACAATAGCCGAATAGTCGTCAACTTTACGACTGGTGAAAAGATCTCGGTGTAGTCAATTCCTGCCTTTTGCTGGAACCCTTTGACTACTAGGCGTGCCTTATACCGTTTCGTGCCGTCTTGTTCCTCCTTCAGTCGGAACACCCATTTATTGCTCAGTGCCCTCTTCCCATTGGGCAGTTCGGCTAACTGCCAAGTCACATTCTTCTCGAGCGACTTCATCTCATCCTTCATCGCGAGCTCCCACTTGCTCGAGTCTTTCAGCTCCAGAGCTTCTTCTCTACTTTCGGGCTCTCCTGCATCACTGAGCAATATGTAATGCAGGGAAGGAGAATATCGGGCAGGAGGTCTCCTCATGCGATGACCTCGGCCTAATTCAGGTCGGGGAGTTTGGGGCAGCTCCTCGGCCTCTTCAGCCTCTGCTGGTGGGTTGTCGAGCACCACTGGCTCATCTTCAGTGTCATTTTCCAAGTCCAATCTTGGAAACGCATTCATGTCGACCATACCACTTTCCTCGGACGGGAGCGCTTGTTCTTCCACATTTTGTCGATCTTTGTACAAAATGCTTTCGTTGAAGATGACATCTTTACTGCGAATGATCCTCTTTGCTTGACCATCCCAAAAGCGATATCCAAACTCAGCTCCACCGTACCCCACAAAGTAACACACTTTGGATTTCGAGTCAAGCTTGGTACGTTCATTTATGTCGACATGGATATATGACAGACAACCGAACACTCGCAAGTGTTCATACGAGATAGGCTTTCCTATCCATACCTCCTCGGGAATCCTCCTTTCTAGGGGCACTGAGGGTCCGCGGTTAATGAGATAAACCGCCGTGCTTACTGCATGTGCCCACAAGGCTTTGGGCAACCCACTTTGCAGTCTCATACTCCTAGCACGCTCATTGATTGTTCGGTTCATGCGCTCGGCCACGCCATTTTGCTGTGGCGTTCTTCGGATGGTCTTCTCCATTCGAATGCCTCTTTGAGCACAGAACTCTACGAACTTCGCATCAATGTACTCTCCGCCGTTATCAGACCTCAAACATTTGAGTTTATTCCCGGTCTCTAGTTCGACCATGGCCTTCCATTCTTGAAATTTCTTAAACACCTCAGACTTGTGTTTTAAGAAATAGACCCATGTTTTCCTCGTCGAATCATCGATGAAGGTCACATAGTACTGAGCTCCTCCCAGTGAGGTTACTGGAGATGGTCCCCATACGTCTGAGTGGACCAGTCCTAGCTTCTCCTCCTTGGCAGCTTTTCCATCCTTCCGGAAGCTTACTTTCTTCTGCTTCCCGAAGATGCAACCTTCGCACATGTCGAGGTTGACAGACTTCAAGCCTGGAAGTTTGCTGTCCTTCGCTAACACCTTCATCCCCTTCTCACTCATGTGACCCAGCCGTCGATGCCACAGTTCAGAGCAGTCTTGTGACACAGCTGCCGCTACTGTACACTCCTCATCGGTCGTCATGTACAGCGTACCGACCTTGCTCCCTCGGGCTATCACCATAGCTCCTCGTGAAACTTTCCAAGCTTCACAGATGAACGAAATGGAGTGCCTTTCGGCATCGAGTTGACCTACTGAGATCAGATTCTTGGTCAACCTCGGGACATGCCTCACTTTCGTCAGCTTCCATACCGATCCATTTGGAATGCGAATCTTCACATCGCCCATTCCAACAACCTCCAACGCTTCTCCGTCGGCTAGATACACTTTACCGAAATTACCCGCAGTGTAATTTTCAAATAAATCCTTCTGAGAGGTTGTGTGAAATGATGCTCCAGAGTCTAGAATCCACGATTCTATATTTCTCTGCTCGGCAAGCATTAAACAGTCACCCGAATCCTCGTCGCTCGCAATATTAACCACGTGATCATGGCCGGTACTCTTCTTCGGCTGCTTGCACTCATGACTGAAGTGCCCCATACCCTGGCAGTTATAGCATCGAAGATTCTTCTTACTTCTATCGCTATCTTTGCCACCTCGGCTTTACCCTCTTCTACCTCGGGATTGCGAACGTCCTCTAACGTCCCATACCCTGGCCTTACCCCGGTCTCTTGAACCCATGTTCAAGGCTGCTCCATCACTTGAGCATTCACCCATATCTAATCTCCTGAGTTCCTCAGCGAGTATTTGATCTCGGATGCCATTGTAAGTCAGTTTATCCTTTCCAATTGAGTTGCTAACAGCAGCTCGCATGAATTCCCAATTGTTCGGTAAAGATGCTAGCAGTATAAGGGCTCTCACTTTGTCTTGAAAAGTTATCTCCACCGCATCCAACTGATTTACGGTGTCGATGAACTTGTTCACGTGACTCGCGACAGGTGTCCCCTCAGTCATGCGTAGGTTGAACAACTTACGCATGAGATGTATCTTGTTGTTCGCGGATGGTTTCTCATACATGTCGGTGAGGATCTTCATCATCCCCATCGTCGTCGTCTCTCTTGCGACGTTATGTGCTACACTCCTAGATAGTGTTAGGCGGATCACTCCCAACACTTGACGGTCTAAGTGTTTCCACGCCTCCTCGGTGGTCGTGGTCGGCCTTTCCTCAAGGAGAAGAGGCTGATGCATCTTCCTCCCGTAGAGGTAGTCCTCTATTTGCATTCTCCAGAATGCGAAGTCCTTCCCGTCGAACTTCTCGATCCCGTGTGCGGTTCTGTCTTCTTTCGCCATCGATCTTCCTCAGCCCTGATACCACTTGTTATGGTCGATACAGGCGAACAATAAGAAAGACAGAAAGATAAACCGAGCACACCCACTTTGATAACGGAGTTCACCCAAATTGGCTACGTCTCCGGGCCGCTATACGTGGCACTTAATATTATTAAGAGGATTACAATCGTAATCTAGCCTAGTTACAAGATATGGTTCTCTCGCAAATAGAACTCTCTCTTTATAATATAGAGGTGTTGAGTAAAGGTGTAATTAAAATACAAGATATTAGAGCATATAAATAGAACCCTTAGTAAGTCATATTACAATTCCAAGTGACGTGGGATAATTAGAAAATATGGTCAAACCACATTTGGCTCCACAACTCAACATATATTATCGAGACGAAATGAAAAGAAAATAAGAATCAATGATCCATTTCATAGATATGCGTCCTCACCAATGATCCATTGAAAAGCAAAAGTATTTACCACAAAAAAAACCGAGAAATTGTCCAAAATCCAAACTATATATATATATATTTACCACAAAAAAAGAGTAAAATAGTAGTAAAAATTAAAAAAAAAATACATAGAATGGTGACTCATGGTTTTTTATAGTATTTATTTTTATATTCTGGATATTTATTCTGTTAAGTCCCCATCGTGTTGACTTCCTTAATTTTATTATCTTAGAATGTCAAAGTAAATGTCGCCCTAAAACTTCTGTCTAACTATGCAACTGTAGACAGAACTTTTCAACTCATAATACCAACAAAAAAACTCATAATACCGAATTGAGCCGACGAAAAATTACATCGATCGTATATAGTCCTGTCTACTATATAAGTGTAGCTGGTAAAAAAAATTTAATTTACGTTAATTCTTATTTTGGATTACAGAAACTTATACTAACGTGTAGTTGGAGGGAAAAAAGTCTACTAAACTTTGTAACACCGGATGTAACATCCCGTATTTTTAAAAATGGTTTTTATTATGATTTAATTTATCCAAAAACGTTTTATTCAAAATTTTACCAAAAACCGGTCACTCGACTAATTTTTAGCCAAAAACCGAAACTCTTCCGAAAAACTTTATTTTAAAAACCTGTTACTAATTTTTACTAATAAAAATGACCCAATAGTTTTGTTTCTAAAGATTTGTTATTTTTGAGTAGTAAAACTATATTTTTGGATTAAGAGTTAACTATTAGAACTTTGGGGACCAAATAGTTCGTTATCTCAAACTTTATCAAAACAGCTTTTATAAACTCTTTTCAGCCACTTTCTACAGAGAAGATTCAGTAAACTAGTAAGAAGAGAGAGAAAGAGAGAAGAAGAAGGAGAAGAAGAGGAAGAAGAGGAAAAGGAAACTACCATTAGCGGGTTTATACCGGAAGCATCTCCTCTACGCTCTAAGGTAACGGGGGTTATCTATAGCGACTAGACGAGGGTGTATGTTAGGATTAGGTTTTACGTTTATTATAAATTGGGGGTTTTTGCCTTTTATATTAATTATGTTCTTATATTGTTAATTGGGGTTAGTTGCTACACTTTTAATTCCATTTATTTGAATGGTAGAGGTTGAGACCTTAGATATATAAAATTTGGATTGATGAGAATATTGATGGGTTTGCGTGTTTTATGCGTTAAATATATGTTATGATGGTTGTTGATAGAGTTGGGTAAAATATTGTTGAAAAGAGATGAGTTTTAGATTGTGCATACAAGGTGTTTGTTAAAATGCCCGAATGGGATTTTACGTTATTGGAGTTGTTTGGCTAGTTGCGAATTTAGTACATATGGTTATGTGTTATGTTGATTGACGTTATAGTGACGTTTGAGAATGTTGGTATTATGAGAATGTGTTATTTGCGTGGATTTATATTATTGGCCGAGGCCGTATGAGAATGTGTTATTTGCGTGGATTTATATTATTGGCCGAGGCCGTATGAGAATGTGTTAATTGCGTGGATTTATATTATTGGCCGAGGCCGTATGAGAATGTGTTATTTGCGTGGATTTATATTATTGGCCGAGGCCGTATGAGAATGTGTTATTTGCATGGATTTATATTATTGGCCGAGGCCTTGTGATTTAGCTGTAGTGGCAATGGTCTCTGTCTCTCCCTAATTCCGGGGACAGAAGACGGCCGAGGGGATAGGGAATGACCTACCTTACGGACCGGGGTAGGTGGCGTGAGAGGTCCCAGTGTGCACTATTTACTTTTATGTTAGCAATGGTCTATGTCTCTCCCTAATTCCGGGGACATATGACGGCCGAAGGGATAGGGAATGACTCGTCTTACGGACTGGGGCGAGTGGCGTGAGAGGTCCAATTGCGCACTATAAATCTACTTTTATGTTGCAATGGTCTCTGTCTCTCCCTAATTCCGGGAACAGAAGACGGCCGAAGGGATAGGGAATGACCTACCTTCCGGACCGGGGTAGGTGGCGTGAGAGGTCCATGTATGGTTTAGATGTGTGTTGATGTTAGTTAATTTATTTAATTTATCGTAGTTGTAGAATGTCGTTATATTCTTTTTATTCGTAGATTATCGTAGTTGTAGAATGTCATTATATTACGTTTTATACGTCGTTTATCGTAGTTGTAGAATTTGTGAGTTCTTGCATTTAAGGGATGGAGTGACGGTATTTGTGGTGCCGTCCCGTCTAGTTATGTGCGTGGGACTCACCGTTACAATTTTTGTCTTTCAGGTACAAATTAGCTTGAGGCGTTGGCTAGGTGCATTAGCGCGGTATTGCATGGGTTCGGGGATTCTTTAGTCACTTTCTTTTTAGTTAGTTCATTTTTGAGGTTGTAGCCTACGGGCAATTTACATTCGTTTATTTTATCTCGCCTTGTAGCCGCGTTTGGTCAATACTTTTGTTTCTTGTTTAATAGTTCCTTTAGCTCGCTTGTGTTTTCTTTTAAAATTTTTTTAATTTTGTACCAACAGGTTCTATTTCCTTTTGTTTTAAAAAGGTCATGCCTCGATATCCATGTCCTTTATGGATTTTGGGGCGTGACAAGTTGGTATCAGAGCTAACTAGGTTCTTGTATACTTTGGGACGACGGGAAGATGGGTAACCATTGGACCAAGATCCATCGTATCATTTTTACAAAACTTTTTCCTAAAACTCAAACTTTTTCTTAAACGGGGGGTTGCATTTAGCTTTAGTCATGTAGCTAGAATTTAGTAGTAGTTGATGGAAGGAAAGTCCACATGTGAGGCAAGTTGGGGACAATGAGGACGCTTGTCGTTCCCGGCTCGCCAAACTAGTGGGTTGACCTCTCGTCTGTATGTGTGAAGAAATGCCTTAGCGATGTGGAACTCTAGAGTATGCGAGGACGCTCGGATGCTTTAGGATAACGTATCGTGACGGGTTGTCCCTCGCACTTTTGTGTTGTTTGGATGCGTGTGTGAATTGTTATGGTGTATATGAGGTGTAAGTTGTATGTCAAGTAGTAACGATGTATTAAAGTGCGAGAATTGTGAAGTTGATGATTTTACGTAGTACGTTTTCATATTATTAACATGTGTGTTAATGTACATTTTATGCGAATGGATGTTGATCGTAATAAGTTTGTGGACTTAAATGGGTTATTTGTGTAATATATGCCATGTAGGATTTTACGAGTGTTGAGAAATTTTGCGTTTTTGAATCTTTATTTTCTGCAGTTAAACGATCGGTCGACCGTAAAAACAATCGGTCGAAATTTTTCTGACCTCTCTGGAAGAAATTGCACCCAAAACGATCGGTCGTTTTCCCAAAACGATCGGTCGAAATTTTTCTGACTCACTGGAAGAATTTTTACCAAAAACGATCGGTCGTTTTCCCAAAACGATCGGTCGAAATTTTGGTGATCTCACTGGAAGAATCTTGATCCAAAACGATCGGTCGTGTTCTGGCAATTTTGCTATTTTTCTCGTTATACTTCAAACGCTCATAACTTCTTCGTTTTAACTCCGATTCTGATTCCGCTCGAAGCGTTGGCTTCGTTTTTCAGTACTCTATCTTTCTAGCGTTTCGGAATTTTCATTTTCTATTTTTGGAAAAGTCGAAGCGTTATATCGTCGAAATTGAGAATTCGTAAAAATCGGTTTCTGAACCTTAGAAAGCCTGATAAAGTGATTGATTTGTAAACCGAGCTTTTATCATGTATGAATATACATGTATGAGTAGTAGTGTCGAGTAAGACAACTAAAGTGTCGGTTTTAAATGTATGTAGTAATGGCTATTACTACAAGGACTGGTGGAAGGAGACCAGCTACACGCGGGGGCGCATCACCATCAAGCGGTGCGGCTATCCGAGGTGGAGCAAATGTAAGAGGAGGAAGAGCTCCAAGGGGACGGGGAACAACTCGAGGAAGAAGGGCTACTAGAGGTCGTGGGGGAAGAGGTAACACTAATGCCCTACTACCTGAGCAACCCGAGGCGGAGGTAGAGGTTGAGAATGTTTATGAGGAAGTGAATGTGGAAGAAGAAGAGACCTCTGCACCGGAACCGGAAACGGTCAATGCTAATCAAGTGATGACCGACCTTCAGAAGGTGGTGCAAATGATGGTGCAGAATGCACAAGCTGGGAGTTCAAGCAACAATGGATTGCTTAACTTCACCCGATTGGGGGCTCCGACTTTCGATGGGTTAGGTGAACCATCCATAGCTGAGGGATGGGTGGATGAAATGGAGAAATATTTATCGGCTGCAGGAATAGTAAATGAGGAGCAAAGGATGAATATGGCTCAGTTTCACCTAAAGGGTGAAGCACGGAAGTGGTGGTTGGGAATTGTGGATACATACGACATAAGCAACTTCGAATGGAACGAGTTCATCGAATTGTTTAATCGACAGTTCCTTCCAAATTCTTATAAGGACGAAATGAGAAGGCGTTTCGAGGAGCTATATCAAGGGGGTATGACCGTTCAAGCATACCAACTGAAGTTTATCTCACTCTCGAGGTATGCCCCAGAATCAGTTATAGGGGGTGCAGAAAGATGTAGGAGATTCATGAAGGGTTTGAATCCGACCATCTCGTTACAATTGGCATCGGCTTGACATGTCAACTATAACGAATTGGTAAAATCAGCCCAAGCTGTGGAAGGAGCTCTGCTCCATAACAAGCGAATCTCGGAGAAGTCGAAAATCGGAAATGCTCTGAGGGAAGAGAAGAAGCGGAGTTGGGATATGGCGAATAGTTCGCGATTTCAACAACCGGGAAGAGGAGAGAGGAGTTTTAATCCACCGCCGACAAACATCGTGATAAGGGGAGCGTGTTTCCACTGTGGAGACGCGAACCATCGACAATTCGAGTGCCCTAGGGTCCAATGTAGGACATGCAACCGAATGGGACATACGGCAAGGGTTTGTCCCGGGGGACGAGGAAGAATCGACACCAACCGACCCTTTAACCAACCTAGGTTGCCACCACCACCACCAAGAGGACCAGGATTCGTACCACCACACCAATTACCTGGGAACCAAGGGGGAGGGTTTCGAGGTAACCACCAAGGAGGGGGAAACCGTGGGAACTACCGAGGAGGCTATCAGGGCCCGGGGAACCGAGGGAATCATGGGGGAAATCGAGGACCGCAAGGAAACCCACCAAATCAAGCTCGTCTATTTGTCTTGCCACAGTTGCCAAGCCAAGGAGATCCGGCAAATGTACAAGGTATGGTTCTTGTGTGCTCGTCTTGGTCACATGTTCTTTTCGATACGGGAGCTTCGCATTCTTTTATATCTAGAAGTCTAGTTGAGTCTTTGTTGTTAGACATTGGGGTTCTAGAGAACCCGATTGTTGTAGAGACTCCTGTTGGGGGTCGAGTTATGTTGGACCGAGTGTGTCGGTCTTGTCAGATGGTGGTCGCAGACCACGTGTTTATATTTGATTTAATTGTTATAGAGATGTCGGGGTTCGACGTGATTTTTGGAATGGACTGGTTGGTTCATTTCAACTCTTTCATCGATTGTGTTCGACGAAAAGTTTTCCTTACTACTTCATCCGGAGATGAGGTGTTCTTTCGTGGGGAAAGGGACGCTACCCTTTCTTCAATTCCTTACTATTCCAAGCGGGTTGTGGGCAACCTTTCTTGTCTTTTGGCTAGTCTCTCGATAGTGGATAATGATGAGGAAGTGGAAATATGGCCACGTGTAGTGGACGATTTTAGAGATGTGTTTCCAAAGGATCTACCGGGGTTGCCACCGAAGAGAGGGTTAGACTTTTCTATCGACTTGGTACCGGGAACGGCACCCATAGCCATTTCCCCGTACCGTTTGGCACCAGCAGAGTTGAGGGAGTTAAGTAAGCAGTTAGAAGAACTGCGAGAGAAGGGGTTTATTAGGCGGAGTACGTCACCGTGGGCGGCACCGGCCTTATTCGTGCAAAAGAAAGATGGATCGATGAGGATGTGCATCGACTATCGAAAGCTAAATAGGGTGACTATTAAGAATAAGTACCCATTACCTCGAATTGACGATTTGTTTGACCAACTGAAAGGAGCGACGTTCTTTTCAAAAATCGACTTGCGATCAGGCTATCACCAATTGAGGGTGAAAGACGAGGATATTTCGAAAACGGCCTTTAGGACCCGGTATGGTCACTATGAGTTTGTGGTCATGCCGTTCGGGTTAACTAATGCGCCGGCAGCATTTATGGAGTTAATGAACCGAATCTTTAAGGAGTATCTCGACAAGTTTGTGATGGTCTTCGTCGACGATATCTTGATTTACTCGAGTTCAAGAGAGGAACACGAGGAGCATCTCCGTTTAGCGTTGCTCACGTTGAGAGAGCATCAACTTTACGGAAAATTTAGCAAATATGAGTTTTGGCTAAATGAGGTGAAATTTCTTGGACATGTGATCTCGGAAAAAGGGGTCAAGGTGGACGCGACGAAAGTTGAGGCGGTTTCGAAATGGGCACAACCGAAGAATGTGTTCGAGATTCGAAGTTTCTTGGGATTAGCGGAATACTATCGACGGTTCGTCAAGGATTTCTCTAAGTTGGCGACTCCAATGACTTACCTTACCAAGAAAGGGGTGAAGTTCGTGTGGAGTGAGGCTTGCGAGAAAGCTTTCCTAGAGCTCAAAAAGCGGTTGACTAGTTCTCCCATACTAGTTATTCCCGAGCAAGGAAAGGGTTATCAAGTGTATTGCGATGCTTCGAAGGAAGGCTTGGGTTGCGTCTTGATGCAAGACGAAAAGGTTATCGCATATGCTTCGCGACAATTAAAGGTTCACGAAAAGAACTATCCGACTCATGACCTAGAGCTAGCAGCAATAGTTCATGCGTTGAAGATATGGAGACATTATCTGTTCGGGGAAAAGTTTGAAGTGTTCTCGGATCACAAGAGCTTAGGGCATATTTTTACCCAACGTGATCTAAATATGCGACAACGACGATGGATGGAATATTTGGAACAGTACGACTATGACTTGCACTATCATCCGGGAAAGGCCAATGTAGTGGCGGATGCTTTGAGTCGAAAGTCTCATGCGACCTTAGCGCATGTGGCGATCGAGGAATGGAGGATGATGGGAAAAGTGAACGAGTTCGACTTGGAGTTGGGACATGTTGATGTGGGGACCTTGTACACAGTAGTGGTACAACCGGAACTTGTGAGTAGGGTTCTGGAAGCACAAGATGGGGGCGAGAAAGTGGAGAGCTATGAGAAACAGATGAGTTCTAGCGAAGGATTAGATGGTTGGACGAAAGGAACCGATGGAGGACTACGATTTAAGGGAAGGACTTACGTGACGGAAAATATAAGGAATGAGGTATTAAAGGAGTTTCACCACTCCCGATTAGCCGTTCATCCCGGCGGGACGAAAATGTATCACGATGTGAAGAGACAATTTTGGTGGCCCGGAATGAAACGAGATGTAGCTTCATATGTTAGCAAGTGCCTAACTTGCCAACAAGTGAAGGCGGAACACCAAAGGCCGGCGGGTATGCTCCAACCCTTACCGGTAGCGGAATGGAAGTGGGAAAGGATAGCAATGGATTTTGTGACCAACTTACCTAAGTCGGTAGGTGGGAATGACGCTGTGTGGGTTGTGGTCGACCGTTTGACCAAATCCGCACACTTCATTGCGATTAAGATGACAAATTCGGTGGAAATTTTGGGACGGAAGTATATTAAGGAAATTGTTAGACTTCATGGGGTGACGATTTCGATAGTATCGGATCGAGACGCGAGGTTTGTGTCAAGGTTCTGGGGCGCATTGCAAAATTCCTTAGGGACCAAATTGACAATGAGCACGGCGTTTCATCCTCAAACGGATGGACAATCGGAGCGGACTATCCAAGTGTTAGAGGATATGTTGCGCGCATGTGTGAGTGACTTCAAGGGAGGCTGGGAGAGCCATCTACCCTTGGTTGAGTTTGCGTATAATAATAGTTTCCAAGCTAGTATTGGCATGACACCTTTTGAGGCTTTATACGGGCGGCCGTGTAGGTCTCCGGTGTGTTGGACCGAGGTGGGGGAAGCGGAAATGTTAGGACCGCAATTGGTTCAAGAAACGACAGAAAAGATTAAGTTAATTCGACAAAGGCTTGAGACGGCCCGAAGTAGACAAAAGAGTTATGCGGATAAGAGGAGGAGACCTTTGGAGTTCAAAAAGGGGGATCAAGTATTTTTGCGGGTTTCGCCCAGGAAGGGGATTATGAGGTTTGGCTCAAAAGGAAAGTTGAGCCCGAGATTTATCGGACCATTTGAGATCGTGGACCGAGTTGGAGAAGTTGCTTACCGGTTGGACTTGACACCAAAGTTGGCGGGGGTTCATCCGGTTTTCCATGTGTCAATGTTGAAAAAGTATCATCACGACCCTTCACACGTGGTGGACTTTGAGGACATTGAGGTTAGTGCGGATGTGACCTACGAAGTGGGACCTATGAGGATTATCGATGTGCAAGAGAAGGAACTTCGAGGAAAAACGATTAGATTGGTAAAGGTGGTTTGGAAACACCACGGGGCTGAGGAGGCAACTTGGGAACGTGAGGATGAGATGAAGAGGAAATATCCTAATCTCGACTTTTCTTTAGGTACTTTTCTTTAGATACATTCTAATTTCGGGACGAAATTTCTTTATCGGGGAAGGGTTGTAACGCCTAGAGTTTGGAGTTTATTTTTGGTTGGAACGCCTAGAGTTACGGAGTTGTTGAGTTGTCTTTTATTATGTTTGATATTACAAATAAGTGTTTACCTTATTTGAGATTCTTACATGTTGTTCATGTATTGAATTATGGAGTTGTTACGGGTTGTGAAACCTTATGTTTGATATTGCATATTTACCTTATTTGAGATTCTTACATGTTGTTCATGTATTGAATTATGGAGTTGTTACGGGTTGTGAACCCTGTGTATTTTATTTTTGAATTATCACACGAATTGAGCGTTTACATTCTTATGGTCTTATTGTAATTTTATCATTTCTGGGTATAATTGTTTAGATAGGAAATTTCGGGACGAAATTCTTTTAAGGAGGGTTAGTTGTAACATCCCGTATTTTTAAAAATGGTTTTTATTATGATTTAATTTATCCAAAAGCGTTTTATTCAAAATTTTACCAAAAACCGGTCACTCGACTAATTTTTAGCCAAAAACCGAAACTCTTCCGAAAAACTTTATTTTAAAACCTGTTACTAATTTTTACTAATAAAAAGGACCCAATAGTCTTGTTTCTAAAGATTTGTTATTTTTGAGTAGTAAAACTATATTTTTGGATTAAGAGTTAACTATTAGAACTTTGGGGACCAAATAGTTCGTTATCTCAAACTTTATCAAAACAGCTTTTATAAACTCTTTTCAGCCACTTTCTACAGATAAGATTCAGTAAACTAGTAAGAAGAGAGAGAAAGAGAGAAGAAGAAGGAGAAGAAGAGGAAGAAGAGGAAAAGGAAACTACCATTAGCGGGTTTATACCGGAACCATCTCCTCTACGCTCTAAGGTAACGGGGGTTATCTATAGCGACTAGACGAGGGTGTATGTTAGGATTAGGTTTTACGTTTATTATAAATTGGGGGTTTTTGCCTTTTATATTAATTATGTTCTTATATTGTTAATTGGGGTTAGTTGCTACACTTTTAATTCCATTTATTTGAATGGTAGAGGTTGAGACCTTAGATATATAAAATTTGGATTGATGAGAATATTGATGGGTTTGCGTGTTTTATGCGTTAAATATATGTTATGATGGTTGTTGATAGAGTTGAGTAAAATATTGTTGAAAAGAGATGAGTTTTAGATTGTGCATACAAGGTGTTTGTTAAAATGCCCGAATGGGATTTTACGTTATTGGAGTTGTTTGGCTAGTTGCGAATTTAGTACATATGGTTATGTGTTATGTTGATTGACGTTATAGTGACGTTTGAGAATGTTGGTATTATGAGAATGTGTTATTTGCGTGGATTTATATTATTGGCCGAGGCCGTATGTAAATGTGTTATTTGCGTGGATTTATATTATTGGCCGAGGCCGTATGAGAATGTGTTAATTGCGTGGATTTATATTATTGGCCGAGGCCGTATGAGAATGTGTTATTTGCGTGGATTTATATTATTGGCCGAGGCCGTATGAGAATGTGTTATTTGCATGGATTTATATTATTGGCCGAGGCCTTGTGATTTAGCTGTAGTGGCAATGGTCTCTGTCTCTCCCTAATTCCGGGGACAGAAGACGGCCGAGTGGATAGGGAATGACCTACCTTACGGACTGGGGTAGGTGGCGTGAGAGGTCCCAGTGTGCACTATTTACTTTTATGTTAGCAATGGTCTATGTCTCTCCCTAATTCCGGGGACATATGACGGCCGAAGGGATAGGGAATGACTCGTCTTACGGACTGGGGCGAGTGGCGTGAGAGGTCCAAGTGCGCACTATAAATCTACTTTTATGTTGCAATGGTCTCTGTCTCTCCCTAATTCCGGGGACAGAAGACGGCCGAAGGGATAGGGAATGACCTACCTTCCGGACCGGGGTAGGTGGCGTGAGAGGTCCATGTATGCTTTAGATGTGTGTTGATGTTAGTTAATTTATTTAATTTATCGTAGTTGTAGAATGTCGTTATATTCTTTTTATTCGTAGATTATCGTAGTTGTAGAATGTCATTATATTACGTTTTATACGTCGTTTATCGTAGTTGTAGAATTTGTGAGTTTTTGCATTTAAGGGATGGAGTGACGGTATTTGTGGTGCCGTCCCGTCTAGTTATGTGCGTGGGACTCACCGTTACAATTTTTGTCTTTCAGGTACAAATTAGCTTGAGGCGTTGGCTAGGTGCATTAGCGCGGTATTGCATGGGTTCGGGGCTTCTTTAGTCACTTTCTTTTTAGTTAGTTCATTTTTGAGGTTGTAGCCTACGGGCAATTTACATTCGTTTATTTTATCTCCCCTTGTAGCCGCGTTTGGTCAATACTTTTGTTTCTTGTTTAATAGTTCCTTTAGCTCGCTTGTGTTTTCTTTTAAAATTTTTTTAATTTTGTACCAACATGTTCTATTTCCTTTTGTTTTAAAAAGGTCATGCCTCGATATCCATGTCCTTTATGGATTTTGGGGCGTGACACCGGAATCCGGATTCGGACAGAAAACATCTAAACACTTATTGAAGGTTTCTTTTAGACACATTTATATCTTATTTTGGTTTTTTCCTTTATAGCAGTCGATTGTTTGGTTTTTGCCAGTAATTTGTGGATTTTTAAAAAGAAGAGACAGTATCCGTGTATTCTGTTTGTGTAAGAAAAAATTACGAATAATCTTTAAAAAAAAAAGGCTTTTTACAGTCATTCGAATTTTGTTATAATTACTATCATATACATGTACTCATCGCCCTACAATAGTTGTTGAAGAAACGGCATTCAATGACAAATTCTTTAATTGAGAACGCAGGTTCGAGTACAACAATCCTTGATAAAACGTGGGTTGTTTTGGTTGAGGAACAACTGTATCGCCTGTTAACATGTGAACTATAGCCGACATTGTCGGCCTATCTGTCGTGTGATCTTGAACACAAAGCAGACCAATTTTCATAAACTTCAAAAAATCTTCTGATGAACACGAATCTGGCAAATCTTTGTTCATGAACTCTAGGCACTTATCCTCATTCCATAAGCACCATGCCTGGAAAAAACAAAATATTTGTTTCCTAAGATTTGCACGAATATGTATATTATGTTCTCACTGATAAAAACATAGGTAGATTAAAATAAACAATGTGCTTCTGGCACTTCAGAGCTCGAAATCAGTGCCATGTTTTTTACCTTCCGTGAAAACCGCTTCAAAAGCATTTTTGAGAAAAAACGATAAATACTAAATTCAGTATGAAAATGCCATATAAAGAACTTTAAGATGATCAGAACTTACATAACCAAGAAGGTTTAGATACTTTTCTTCGTAAACGGAGCTCGTATTTCTCTCCCCGCTAATAATCTCTAGTATCATAACACCGAAACTGAACACATCTGATTTCTCTGAAAGTAAACCTCCCATTGCATATTCAGGTGACATATAACCACTGCAATATGGACAATACAAGAGTTACGTCACGCCACACGCTACCATCCAGATACTATAATAGCTATAAAGGTCATTCACTACTCAAAAATTTCTAGTTCTTCCAGACATATCAAGAAATATTTGATTTTAACTTAGGTTGAATTAATGCGTTACACAATTATTATTTTTAAGACAAACATCAAAATTGTATAGCAGGGTATCGAAAAGAAAAAAGTGATGGCTTACAATGTTCCGACAACTCTGTGAGTATTTGCCAGCTCTTGAGTGACATGAAAAGATCTGGCTAAACCGAAATCAGAAATTTTTGGATTCATATTATCGTCCAATAGAATATTACTTGGCTTTAAATCTCTGTGGATAATCCTCAAGCAAGAATCGCGGTGAAGATAAAGAAGCCCTCTAGCGATACCCTCGATGATGCTGAATCGTTTAGCCCAATCGAGTTGTAATCCCATCCTTATATCTGCGCAAACACAACATATCGAAAGAAACATTCAAAAAAGTTAGTTGAGATAAGGAGAACAATAAGGCGGCTTATTTTATCGAGACTTAGAAATGTAGCCTTTTTGTTTTTAAGCATATAAGTTTAGGAGCATTTGGTTAGTCAAGGTTTATGAACTCAAGTTTTCTCGTTTTTGGCCTAAATACACGACTTGATGTTTTATACTAGACCAACCCAATATCTTTTTCTGTAAGACGAATTGTTTGCATAAAAGCCTTGTGTATCGAATACCCTCTTAGAGTTAAACTTTATGGAACTGTGTCTTTCACCTATTTTACTGAATTTATGGAGAACAAGATGGCATTAAAATTATTCGTTTTCCAGCTTATAAGCTGCCGACCATTTAGTTAGTCAGCTTTAAGGCTTAAAGCTGTCCGTTTTTTTTTTTGGTTTTCTGGATGTAAAAGGTGGGAAGTTATAAGCCGGATAGACCCAATTATTTTATCAAGACTCTGCAAGCCAGCCTATCTGCTAAAAAAGCTACAACTAACAACTTTTGAGTGACCAAAATTACCGAAAAGAAACGTGTCCAAGCTCTTATTTTTTAAGTACTCGTAGACCAACAACTTCTCGTCCCCTTTGATACAGTAACCGAGGAGCCTGACGAGATTTCTGTGCTGAAGTTTCGAAATCAACAATATTTCATTTTTGAATTCTACTGCCCCTTGTCCTGAAAGGCTCGAAAGCCTTTTAACTGCTATTTCTTGACCGTCTTCTAGCTTTCCCTACATAATCAACAACAGAAAAAAAATTCGATTAATCTGAGTCACGGAGTATATAAGAATTAAAAACTTTTAGAAGTTAAACCACAAACCAGTGCTAATTTTATATCTTGAGATAGCACTATCTTTTTATGAGTACTCAACTACATGTTTGTTGATTTTATACGCTGTTTAATGTACTGTGCTATCAGTTGCTAACAATTAAGATACAAGACTATCAGTTTAAACAAGTGAGATACTTATGTATAATTTTTCGTACAAGTAAGAGTGTGACAGCATGCAGTCACGTTATCTCACATTTGGGATCAATAGTGTGTTGACATATTTGCAATCCCTGTGTGATGTGTGAGAAAACGTGACTGCAATTCCGTCAATTTGTTCTATGTTAGGTCATGAATTGTGACAGAATTTGTGATCAATAAACATTATAATAATCGTTAGTGGTGGAGTGGTTAACAATACAATATATAGTGTTTAATACCCAGGTGGAATGAATACCGTTCGATCAAAAAACTTAATGAGGTTGCTGAGGTTAAAAACCGAAATCCTTTACAATTTACAATTTATTTTTTAGAACGAGAAATCCCAGCTTAAGAGCTCTGAGCAAAACAAGGTTATTACTAACATTCTAAACAAAACAAATACCTTATAAACTGGACCAAATCCTCCGGCCCCGAGTTTATTAGACTCATCAAAATTGTTGGTTGCGACTGCCAGAGTGGCAAAGTCAATCATTGGGAGTAAATCCGAGGACTCTTGTTGAGAACCGTGTGGGCCCCACATGTCTTGCAGCGGAGTGCCATTTAACGGAGCCATTTTGTCACACAAATCCATTTGCTGTATCCGCAGTCTTTTTAAAGCTGATTAATGGGAAATCAGGTCAGCAAACCAAAATGACAATCACTTCATTAATTTTCAGATTAAGGATTATTTTCCAAAGAGCAAGAAAATTTGTTCAGCTTTTGAAATAGTATGAGGATGAAAGCCAAAAAAACAATTCTTATGAATGTTTTGCTAACAAAAAAAAAACATCAAGATTTAGTCTTTTAGATTTCCACGATAATAAAACTAAATAAATTGTTTTAAGTTGCAACCATTCAAGACCTATAATTGACAATATTGTTGGATTAACATTTTGTTTAAATAGTTTGCTCAAAAAGCTAGTTTCTCACCTTTTCGATTTTGTATGCACCTATAAACGCCATACATAAAAGCACCCAAGACTAGACCACCAAATATCGACACCAAGATAGCAATGAGTACAATGTTTTTCTTGCCTTCATCTGAAAAGGAAAAAAAAATACGGATTAGAGTTAATAAACTTTGTACAACAAGTTTTACGACTTTTCATAAAAAGAATAGATAAGTTAATATGTGGATACCTAATTCTGATTGCGCAAGGCGCAAGTAAACGTCAGTTCCTGAGGTTGCAAACTTCTGCATATCGAGAAGATCTCCGGACCAAGTCAAGCAATTTATTCCTTCCACGTATGCATACGCAATACATAAACAGTCACTTGTGCATTGACTTTTGCAATCCGAAGAATTCACATTAAAAAAATACGAGTAATGATCAGGTGCTTTCATATTAATAAGCTTAGCAAACCCATCACCATTCGTTTTTGATAAAGCGCTGGTGTTTTTCGCACATTCTAGATCGGTTCTTCTCCTACACCCTTTTGTCCAATTCCCTTCTTTCCATTCTTGTTCCGAATTTGGGATAAACCCTTTTAAGCACTCACAAGTAGCTTTAGCTCTATTACAAACACCAAAAGGACCGCAAGAATTATAAACGTCGCAAAAAACCTCAATCGCTTGAAACCTCACACCTCCTGCACGTGTCTCGATATCCCACCGTATAGATTTCAAGTTCCCATCCGGGGTAACGAACACCATGATCTGTATCAGAATATTAATAAAAATAACAATTTTTTAATAACATGTTAAAACCTGTCGATTCCTCACGCCTAATAGTAGAGAAGGAGAGGAACATACATTAATATATATCGATCCTCAAGCGATATGGAATAATTCCCAAAGGTAGTTTGGTTGCATCTTATAGACAAATAAGCTCATCCAGTTCAAAGCTTCTAGCTTATTCATGCCAGAAAAGCCATAAAAACCAAAAATTTGGCCTTTATCATAGGACTCACATGCTGTGCAGTTTTAAGCAAAAAACTTAGCTTATAAGCTGCAACCAATCTAGGCCTAGGGCTATTTTTCGCAGCTTTCAAGCAAATAAGCATGATTTTTTAGGCTCATCATCAAATTACGCCATAATCTCAAAAATAGTTTAATTTTAAACAAACAAAAAGAGCTCAAACTGTGCAGCCAAACAAGCATGCACTAAATCGTTCATACTTATATTTCATCTAACCTGCGACGTGCTGGGCGGGTTATAAGACGCGAAAACGGACCCCTTCTCAATATCCTGTGTGATTATGAACCCGTTCGAGTAACCCGTATTCGTCTGGGACAACCCAATGAATTGTGAACCATCCCACGGCCCGCTTCGCCAGTGCGGTTGACCATTCCTCCACACGATGTTTTGTGGCGGCGAATCCATCGTTAATCCCGAAACAAACTCTCCGGGCGACGGATCATCTTCCGTCCTCCACGAGGTTAAGACATATTTTTCACCTGTCTGATTATTTTGCCCAACTATGATACCCGCTATTAAAGAGTCCGATGGCACTTTGAAGCTCTCCCATAAAAAGGTTTCGGCCACGTTATCTTTGAGTGAGAGTTCGCCCTTGTTGGAAATCATGGCGATGGTGTTGTTAGGGTTTGAGGTAACGTTCGTCGACCACACCGTTTTTCTTGTTCCGTCGAGTAATTTCAAGTTCCCATCATTCGTGAGGGTGAGAACCGCACTTGCATCTGAAGAGTTTAGCGGATTTTCTCGGTTCGCCACCCAAACAGGTTTGCTATAATCGATATTCTTGTACCAAATCCCAATATACCGTCTAGTAGCGTTGTTGGAAGTGAAGAAACCTAGCTCGAAGGTTTCATCTGCAGAGTGAAGAGTTTGTCCGATGGAGAGCTCTTGATTGCGGGTCAAAGTATCGGTTGCGACAGACTTTTCCATGAATATTATGAGTGTAACAAACAAGATGAGTCTAAATGAAGCAAAAGCAACATTCGATCTTTCCATTCTTCCCAGCAAAATAAGTATAACCTTAAATTTATATGATTTTTAGATTATGATTCCGCCACTGCTCTAAAAAATAGTGGCTTTCTTCAAGTTATATAGGCCTTTTTTGTTTGTAAGTTGGCATCTATTATTATAACTAGTCTCTTGAGTTTTTAATATGATAAGTGAGTTTTTAATATGATAAGTGAGTTGTAAAATGATTGTGCATGTATGCTAATTAATTGCATATATAATTCAACTAGAATGTTTTTCTTCTTTTTCTACTAATCAGTTTTTGTGTTTGGCTTTGCCAAGTCTGGTTCCTTTTCAGCTGCTGAAGAAAATTAGTGTTGAAAATTCACTTATTTTGATGTTGAAAAAATACTTATTTTTTAATAATGCCGTTTGATTATATCCTGTCATGTGAAAGCTCTATGAATTTTAGGACTAATTCTTTCTTCAACACCTCATCATCATTAAACAATATTTGTCTTTTTCCCAATAGTTTTAACATTTTTTGGGTAAAAATTTGTTCATTTCTCAACTAGTATTTGCTTATTTGAATTAAACTCCTAATAAAATTTGCAAATCAACAATGAACATGTAGAAATAATAGGTGATTGAACCTACCTATTTCTCTTATTAAATAATTAAACACAACTATATAGCATATAACCGAACCTCTTAATTATGAAACTACTATAGCCAGAAATCAAATGAATATTTAAATGTTTTGAAACGGTAATTAAGAATATTAGTGCTTTAAGTTTTTTTAAGGGGTAAAGATGATTGATGAATACGGTACAAGAAATACATAGAAAACGAATATATTATCGAGACGAAATGAAAAGAAAATAAGAATCAATGATCCATTTCATAGATATGCGTCCTCACCAATGATCCATTGAAAAGCAAAAGTATTTACCACAAAAAAAACTGAGAAATTGTCCAAAATCCAAACTATATATATATATATTTACCACAAAAAAAGAGTAAAATAGTAGTAAAAATTAAAAAAAAAATGCATAGAATGGTGACTCATAGTTTTTTATAGTATTTATTTTTATATTCTGGATATTTATTCTGTTAAGTCCCCATCGTGTTGACTTCCTTAATTTTATTATCTTAGAATGTCAAAGTAAATGTCGCCCTAAAACTTCTGTCTACTATATATGCAAGTGTAGCTGGTAAAAAAAATTTAATTTATGTTAATTCTTATTTTGGATTACAGAAACTTATACGAACGTGTAGTTGGAGGGAAAAAAGTCTACTAAACTTTGTAACACCGCAATCCGGATTCGGACAGAAAACATCAAAACACTTATTGAAGGTTTCTTTTAGGCACATTTATATCTTATTTTGGTTTTTTCCTTTATAGCAGTCGATTGTTTGGTTTTTGCCAGTAATTTGTGGATTTTTAAAAAGAAGAGACAGTATCCGTGTATTCTGTTTGTGTAAGAAAAAATTACGAATAATCTTTAAAAAAAAAAGGCTTTTTACAGTCATTCGAATTTTGTTATAATTACTATCATATACATGTACTCATCGCCCTACAATAGTTGTTGAAGAAACGGCATTCAATGACAAATTCTTTAATTGAGAACGCAGGTTCGAGTACAACAATCCTTGATAAAACGTGGGTTGTTTTGGTTGAGGAACAACTCTATCGCCTGTTAACATGAGAACTATAGCCGACATTGTCGGCCTATCTGTCGCGTGATCTTGAACACAAAGCAGACCAATTTTCATAAACTTCAAAAAATCTTCTGATGAACATGAATCTGGCAAATCTTTGTTCATGAACTCTAGGCACTTATCCTCATTCCATAAGCACCATGCCTGGAAAAAACAAAATATTTGTTTCCTAAGATTTGCACGAATATGTATATTATGTTCTCACTGATAAAAACATAGGTAGATTAAAATAAACAATGTGCTTCTGGCACTTCAGAGCTCGAAATCAGTGCCCTTTTTTTTACCTTCCGTGAAAACCGCTTCAAAAGCATTTTTAAGAAAAAAGGATAAATACTAAATTCAGTATGAAAATGCCATATAAAGAACTTTAAGATTATCAGAACTTACATAACCAAGAAGGTTTAGATACTTTTCTTCGTAAACGGAGCTCGTATTTCTCTCTCCGCTAATAATCTCTAGTATCATGACACCGAAACTGAACACATCTGATTTTTCAGACAACAATCCCCCCGTCACATATTCAGGTGACATATAACCACTGCATTTAATAAAAATAGAAAAGTTTCGTCATGCCACATGCATTATTCAGCTAAAAATTACTCAAAATATGATGAAGTCATTCACGGTAAAGCGAGCACAAGTTTTTCATATAGTGGGTATTAAAAGAAAAATGTGAATACTTACAATGTTCCGACAACTTTGTGAGTATTTGCAAGCTCTTGAGTGACTTGAAAGGCTCTGGCTAATCCAAAATCAGAAATTTTCGGATTCATATTATCGTCCAATAGAATATTACTTGGCTTCAAATCCCTATGAATAATCCTCAAACAAGAATCCCGGTGAAGATAAAGAAGCCCTCTAGCGATACCCTCGATGATGCTGAATCGTTTAGCCCAATCGAGTTGTAATCCCATCCCCGTGTCTGTAAAATACAACATTTCGGAAGGGCTGAGTAAACCTTTTTCTTCTTAATTATTGCCAAAATTCCAAGGAGAACAAGAAGGTGACTTATTTGGTGAGAGATTTAAAGTCCTGCTAATTTGTTTCTTAGTTATAATATGCAGACCATTTTGTTAATCAGCTTTTAAGCTTAAAACTGGAGTTTACCAGTCTTCCGACTTTAAAAAGCTAGAAAATGTAAGCTGGATGAACCCTATTTGTCGTCAATCTATAAGACAGTTTATCTTTTTCAAAAGTAGCATCAGGAACAAATTTCAGTTATAGAAATTACCAAAAAGAAACGTGTCCAAGCTCTTGTTTTTCAAATACTCGTAGATTAGCAATTTCTCGTCCCCTTTGATACAACAACCGAGCAGCCTCACCAGGTTCCTGTGCTGAAGTTTAGAAATTAATAAGATTTCATTTTTAAACTCGAGATCCCCTTGTCCTGAATTGATCGAAAGCCTTTTTACGGCTATTTCTTGCCCATCTTCTAGCTTTCCCTGAAAATTCCACAATATATGCAAAACTGTTAAATCCCACTGTCAAGAGTGTAATAATCTTTTATACACAAAACTACTAGTCAATCACAATTTAGTATATTAAACTATTATTTTTACTCATAGTGTAATGAGCTCTACGCTTTTTGGTTTATTTTGTGTATCGTCATCAAGTTTGTTTCCTCAAATTAGATTATTTTTTCATATGCTAGGGGAATTTGTGTCACTTGTCGAAAAATGGGCGATCGTTCAGTGTTCAATATTTTCATAGTTTAGTCTATAATTGAGTTATGTATCAGTGCTTGTCTGGATGCAAATTTTAGGACCAAATAAGCTGAATTTGTTTAGCCTGAGAAAAATAATGGAACCAGCAAGTTTAATACCTACCTATACCTTTTTTTGAAGCCAAAAAACCATAAGAACTTGTATTTTAAGCTGGTCTACTAAAACCCAGGCCAGGGTTTCAACAAACATATTAAAATTTAAAGTTGCAACCAACCAAGGCCATATTTACATTACTAAAAAAGCAAAACGCAATAAGAATAAACATAACCTTATAAACAGGACCGAAACCTCCGACCCCAAGTTTATTCGACTCGTCAAAATTGTTGGTAGCGACTGCCAACATGGCAAAATCAACCATTGGGAGTAAGTCTGAGGAGTCTGGTTGTGAAGCGTGTTGTGGCCCCCACATGCTGTCCATTTGCTTTAACCGCAGTCCATTTAAAGCTAATTAATGGAAATTTAAAGTCAAAAAACAGAAAACAAACCTTCTTATCACTTATCAGATTAAGGATTGTTATGCAAGTAGCATAAGTAAAGAAAATTATTGGTGCTAATTATAAACAAATACACGATAGTTTCATTCTCACTTTTTCTTAAAGAACGAATGCGTTTTGGTTTGAGAGTAACAACAAATTGATCACTAAACCTGATTTTGTATACATCTGACCTTTTCGATTTAAGTAGCAAATTTCTGACCTTTTCGATTTTGTATGCATCTGTAACCACCATAGATAAAAGCGCCCAAGATTAAAGCACCAAAAACTGATGTCAAGATGATCATGAGTTTAATGAATTTTTTGCCTTCGTCTGAAAGAAAAAAATTGGATTAAAACAAATACAACAAAAAAATATTAACATGAACCATACACACTGCCAGTAAAATGTGGTCTTAAATTTTTTACCTAATTCCGATTGTGCAAGGCGCAAGTAGAAATCGGTTCCAGAAGAATCAAATTTCTGAATATCGAGAAGCTCTCCTACCCAAGTAAAGCATCCAATCCCATCCAGGTGTGCATAGGCGTTACATGAACAGTTACTCGAGCATTGTTTTTTGCAATCCGAAGAGTTCACATTAAATAAATACGAGTAATGATCCGGCGCCTTCATATTCCTTAGCTTTGCAAACCCGTCACTATCTGTCTTCCGTAATGTGCTTGTGTTTTTCGCACACTCTAGCTCGATTCTTCTCCTACACCCTCTCGTCCAATTCCCGTTTTTCCACTCTTGTTCCGAGTTGGGGACAAACCCTTTTAATTAAGAAATTGAAATGTTTGTCAGGAAACATGATATGATCTCATAAGTAAAGGAACTCATTGAACAACAAATGATCATCAAGGCGCGAAAATCATATATAAGTGGAGGCATTGTAACCAAACGAAGGAATGCATTAAATTCACATATCTCTCTTTTTAGATTGCTTTATATAGTACCTTTTAAGCATTCGCATGTAGCCTTAGGTCTATTACATACACCGAAAGGCCCGCAAGAATTGTAAACGTCGCAAAAAACCTCGATCGCTACCCACTTCACACCCCCATCCCGTGTCTCGATATCCCACCGCGTAATTTCCAAGTTCCCATCCGAGGTTAGTATCTCCACCATGATCTGTATCCGAACATAAAGAAATTAATGAAAAAAATATGCTGTTGCAAGCTTTCAAGAAAATAAGTAGAATTCATATGATCAGAAAGGTCAAGTTTTCTTGCAAATCCGGGTTTTACTTACTAGTTGGATTGCAATTCTTTGATCAACTTAAGAGTTGAACTTTATGGTATATTTTCTTGAAAAATTTAATAGTATCAAATGTAGAGTTGTGGAACTAAATTTGGTTGTCTTTATTTTCTCTTATCCAAACTAGATTATTATATCATGGATTTCTTTCCTTTTGCTGCATTTCCGAATTTGGTCAACTCGGTAACAGATATCGTATGATCTGTTCTCTACATTTGAATTTGTGTGTTTCTCTAATTCGATTAATAGTTTCGTCGTAATTTAGACTGAAAAGACGTAGGAGGTGCCTTGATCCCTAACATTAGCCAAAATTGATGCAAACTTTCTCAAAATCTCTAAAAGATTAAGCCTGTTTTCTTATAAAGTGCAAAAAGACAATCTCAATTTCTCAAGACAAATGAATGTGTTATTGGCTATAGAAGAATCTTTCTTTTTAGGTACAAAAAACAGTTACATTTTGAGGCAAGGTGATCATATAACTATAAGCCACAACTAGACAAGCCATAATTAAATCAATCTAGTATTAAATTATGAATATTCAGAAAAACCTGGGATGTGCTGGGCGGGTTGTAAGATGCGAACACGGAACCCTCGCGATTATCCTGCGTGACCATCAACCCGTTCAAGTACCCAGTCCTCGACTGTGACAACCCGATGAACTTCCCTCCGTCCCATGGCCCACTCCGCCAGTGCGTCTCTCCGTTTTTCCACATTATATTTTGTGGCGGCGAATCCTTCGTGTATCCCAGAACAAACTGTCCGGGTGAGGGATCATCCTCCGCTCGCCACGAATTTAGCTCGTACTTCTCCCCCGTCCTATTATTATGCCCGATCTTCATACCCGCTATGAAAGAATCTGATACTTTGTCAAAACTCTCCCATAAGACTGTCCCCGTGACGTTATCCTTGAGAGATAGTTCGCCTTTGTCGGAGATCACCGCAATCGTGTTATTCGCGTTTGACGTAACATTTGTAGACCATAAAATGTTTTTGTTTCCATCGATTAAGTTCAGGTTACCGTCGCTCGCGATTGTCAGAACAGGAGCGGCGTCTGATACCTCTAGCGGATTCTCTCGGTTCGCTACCCATATAGGTCTAGACCAATCGATGTTCTTGTACCATATCCCAATATACCGTTTGCTAGAATTACCAGGAGTGAAAAAACCTAGCTCGAAGGTCTTATCAGAAGAGATGAGGGTTTTTCCGATGGAGAGCTCTTGGGATCGACTTAACGTATCCAATGCGAACGAGTTCTCCGTCATTAAGATAGTAAATAAGAATAATCCAAATGAAAAAATGGTAGCATATGATATATTGTCTTTACCCATCAAAATGTTATACGAAATCCTGATTCCGCCACGGCTCTCTAAACAGTTGTTTTATTTCAAGAATCCTTCAAGTAAATGCGTTATCGATATCTTCTAGTTCCAATCATGAGTTCTTGTACATCTATTCACGTCTCTTAATTTCCAAATATGAAAAATGTGAATTATAAATGAACTTATATATGTACGTTTGTTGTATACAATTTAAGTATGATTTTGTTAATGGTGTTTGATTTTTCCAAGTATCTTCCTCTTCAGCTTCATGCTTGTTGAGATTAATGCAATTTTTAAATTTGTTATAATATATATAAATAAATATATATATATATATATAATTGGGCTGTTGTACAGTAGAATTCATTTTTTGTATGACCGACTTAGCTTCTTTTTTTTTTTTTGACAAAACAAGCCACCCAAATTGACGATTCTATTTTATGTCAAGGAAAAAAAAAGATTAGATTATTTAATATCTTCACCTTCCCATCACTTCCCAATCCGTCCGTTCCTATTTAATTGTTTATTACGAAACTACGTGTAATTTTGATCGGTCAAAAACTTGTATCAAAATTATCGGAATGAAATTTTCAAAAGTTGACCATATAGTTCAAATGTTAAACTTTATGATTAGATTTTAAAAAAAAAATCATTTTGACAATTTTGATATAAATTATAAACCGATCAAAATTACATATAGTTTCGTAATAGACAATTAAATAGGAACGGATAGACTATTATTCACCCAATACATTAATTAATTAATCATTCTTCTCGTGTAGTTTCATTTTTTCTCAAAATATAAAGTGTTCCTTATTTTTTTAATAGTGGTAGGCCAAAGCTCTTTGAAAGACAGAACGATATCCTTATAATCATGAAAATTATGAATTTTTCTATTTTTGACCATGTAATTTCAGAATAATACGTTAAAACCGATGATTTATCACATCTTATTTTTATACTCTAAATTTTGACAGCCGATATACCATTTGTGGCTCCTCCCAACTGTGGGCACAAAGAGCATATTAGACCTTTGTTTTTGTCTCTTTGTCGCCCAAGATTTGAAATACTAAAATACAATGAGAACAACCCACAAACATGCACGATTAATTTTTTATATATATACACACCCATCTGCTGTCTGCTTGATATAGACGACGGTTGTATTAGTGGGATGGGGTATAAGTCACGCCACGTAATAAAAACTCAATCTACTAAAAATAAAAATAAAAAATAAAAAATATTAATTAATATTAATTAAATTTAGAATAGACTCAAACTAGGGTTACAAGATATTTATTTTGATTTTTAGTAGGTTGAGTTTTTATTACGTGACGTGATTTGTACCATTACCGTCTGTCTTAATCAAAAACGTCTGCATAAAGCAAAAGCCATATATACACATATGTGTCCCATCATTTTATTTGCTTTAACAATATACTTATTAATAAGGCTGAATAACATTTTTACGTTTATGGATAAATACGTTATTACAATGATCATTGGATGTAATATTGCATAAAATAGTGGGATAAACAGAAAGGCTTATTCAAGAAATAAAATGTTGGAACACAACTATTGTGATATAAGTGAAAACCCGTAATCGAACTCTTTACCGTGTGCAGTTCGCAATGTGTTAATTTGCACGAAACAAGATGTTTTCGGTACTATTTTAGTAAGTATATCCACTAAAATAAAATACAAACATTGGAAACGTTGGGGAATAATAACTTTTTTTTATAACAAAGAAAGCGAACAATATTAAATATTGTTGTAACTTTAAATAATTATACACCGGAATGGAAGAAATGGGCCATGGGTGTGATATTAATATTAACTTTTACTTTAAAAAAGAAAAAAGAAAAAAGAATTAACTTTATAAAAAGTAGGTATTGGATATTAGGTTGGATCATCAATTAAAGTAATATGACATGTAAACATATAAATTTATTTAAAAAAGACCAATCCTAATCAAAGATGTTGATTATAAGCTACACACCATTAATAGTTGGTCATTAATTGGCAACTTTAAAAAATAATGTTGAATAACTTTTCCTGTTTTTCTAGCTAATTAATAATTTCAGACGGCTCTTTGAAAAATCATTACTTACCCATCAAATATAAATTCTATTTTTCTGGTCATAATTGCATTACCTCAGGTGAACCATTTTTATGATATTAATAACATAGATATAATAATTACATGTTTGTTTTACGTCAAATTAGCTCAATAACATATGTAAGAGAGAGAGAGATAATGAGGGCCAAAACATATGTATTCAAGTGTGTTGTTGGTGTACCAAACTCCATAGCCATAAGCTCTTTATATAGGCTAGAGGATTGGAGGTTACAAGCTAAATGTTAATGACAAGAAACTCAAAGGTTGTAACATACAAAAGCAAATGAAATGATATGTAACTCTTATACTAATGGACAATCCATTATCTACAACACTCCCCCTTGGATGTCCAAAAATATATTTAATCACATTTGAGCTTCTCCGTCTTGTAGCTTGTTGGTACGAACTAACCACTAACAAACGTCTCGTTAAAACCTTGCAAGAGAAAACCCATTGGGAAAAAACCTCTAGGCGAAGGACAAAAAGAGTACGATTTGGTTAGAACAATAGGGGTAACCACATACATAAAGTGCCTCATCAAAACCTTGTCAGAGTAAACCCAATGGGAAAAACCTCTGATCGAGGAAAAAAAAGTACACTGTGATTAGAAGTATTCGACTGGATACTCCCCCTGATTTAGGCCATCATTAGTGAGGATTTTCTCGATTTAGTGTCTGAGAAATCGATCATACATCAGGATGCTCCCCCTCACTTGCACACGACAGGGTGCAAGGACATGTCACTTTAGGATAGCTAAGAAAACTTCCTAAGACCAATTGCTTTGACATGTTTCTGAAATGAATACTTTGGCAGTGACTTAGTCAACAAGTCTGCGTGATTATTCTATGATCCAATATGCTTAACTTCAATCTTTTGAAGCGCTTGTTGCTCATGTGTAAAGAACAACTTTGGCGAGATATGTTTGGTGGCATCACCTTTGATGTAACCATGTTTTGCTTGATCAATAACAACGGTGTTGTCCTCATAAATAACAACTGGTTCATCAGGATCATAAGCTAGGTCACACGTACTTCGAATATGGCCAATAACTGCTCGAAGCCATACACACTCTCTAGTCGCCTCATAGAGCGCGAGTAGATCAGAGTGGTTCGTCGAAGTAGCCACCAAGGTCTGTTTACGAGACCTCCACGATATCGCCGTGTTCCCAATGGTAAAGACATAACCAGATTGGGAACGTCCCTTGTGCGGGTCTGATAAGTAACCCGCATCGGCGTAACCGACAAGGGTCGCGTTATTTCGAGTGCCAAGGGGGTTGGACTAACTCGTTGACACGTAGGGATAGAACAAACCCATATCCGTAGTACCCTTAAGGTAATGGAAGATGTCTTTAATGCCATTCCAGTGGCGGCGTGTTGGCGCGGTGCTGTGTCGAGCTAGACAATTCACAGCAAACGAGATGTCCGGTCTAGTACATTGAGCCAAGTACAATAGTGCGCCTATTGCACCCAGATATGAGCACTCAGGACTCAATATCTCTTCATCGTCCTCCTTTGGACGGAAGGGGTCCTTATTAATGTCTAGAGAGCGGACGACCATGGGAGTGGATGACGGTTTTGCGTCATGATGACTAAACCGTCTCAACACCTTCTGGGTGTAATTTTCTTGATGGACTAAAATTCCATCTTTACGGTGCTCGATCTGCAGGCCGAGGCAATACCGTGTCTTCCCAAGATTTTTCATCTCGAATTCCTTTTTCAGGAGTTCAGCAGTTTCGAACAACTCTTTCGAGGTTCCTATGAGATTCATATCATCTACATAGACTGCGATAATAGCGTATCCTGAAGTGGATTTCTTTATGAACACGCATGGGCATAATTCATCATTAACATATCCCAAGCCGATCAAGTATTCACTTAGACGGTTATACCACATCCGTCCGGATTGTTTCAATCCATATAGTGAACGTCTCAGCCTAATAGAGAATGTGTTCCGTGGCCGGGAACTACTTGATTCAGGCAACTTAAGTCCTTCAGGGACTTTCATGTATATCTTTGTGTCCAGATCCCCGTAGAGATAAGCTGTGACCACATCCATGAGTTGCATATTCAGTTTTTCGGAAACTACTAAACTGATTAAGTAGCGGAACGTTATAACGTCCATTACGGGAAAATACGTCTCCTCATAATCAATTCCAGGGCGTTGAGAGAAGCCTTGCGCCACTAGGCGAGCTTTGTATCTAACAATCTCATTACTCTCATTACGCTTCCTTACGAAAACCCATTTATAACCAACTGGTTTAACATTGGGTGGTGTTGGAACGACAGGTCCAAACACTCTTCGTTTCGTGAAGGAATCTAATTCAGCCTGGATTGCTTGTTTCCATTGAGGCCAGTCCGTTCTTCGCTGACAATCAGCAACGGTACATGGTTCCATGTCATCATTGCTCATAATGTCAGTGGCCACTGCGTATATAAACACATCATCGATGACAGTTTCGTTTCGCTTCAAAATATCGTCTAAACTAGTATACTCAACGGATATTTCGAGGTTATCGGGATGATTAGGAACTGGTGTTACATCAGGAACACGCTCCTCTAATACATCACCGTGATCCTTAATGATCTCATGTGGCAAAACGGATGCAACATGATTTCTCCTCCTCCGAGGCAGAACATCCTTGGAACCAACCGATCTTCCTCTTTTCTTGGGAAGAGCGGCGGACTGGACGGCCGACGGCAGCGTCCTTTGCTCGGTGGGTACAACCGGAGCAACATGTTCAACATGAACATGGCGTCTCACAGGAACGTCTATCCTTGCAGGCACATTTGCAGCATGTATATGTGATCTCGTGACATTCGCTAGGTCATTAAATGCGTCTGACATTTGATTTGCAACATTTTGCAGACCTAGGATTCTCTGCACTTCCTTATCACTATGTGCAGTTGGGGGATCTAGATGAGACATAGTGGGTACATGCCACGTTAATTCACGTCGTTCCTTATCAACGTTAACGTGCATTTCTCCCCCTAATGACGGGAAGAGTGTCTCATCAAAGTCACAATCCGCATGTCTAGCGGTAAAGAGATCGCCCGTCAAGGGCTCTAAATAGCGTATTATGGACGGGGATTCATAACCGACATATATTCCCCGTCGTTTCTGAGGTCCAAATTTTGAACGCTTTGGCGGCTCAATTGGAACATTTACTAAGCACTCAAACACGCGTAAATGTGAGACATCGGGCTCATATCCAGTTACCAACTGGTACGCAGATAGTGGTTGGGTGGCCATGGGCCTCAGACGAACCAACGCAGCAGCATGCAAAATTGCATAGCGCCATGCAGAAATTGGAAGTTTGGTGCGCATTACCAAAGTTCGCGCAATCATTTGCAAACACTTAATGAAAGCTTCTGCAAGACCATTTTGGGTGTGAACATAAGCAACTGGATGTTCAAGATCAATTCCCAACGTCATGCAATAATCATCGAAAGTTCTCGATGTGAACTCCGCGGCATTATCAAGTCTAATAGACTTTATTGGATAATCCGGATGGTGAGCCCTCAACTTAATGATCTGGGCAAGGAGTTTAGGAAACGCTGCGTTTCTTGTGGACAACAAAGCTACGTGTGACCATCTTGTCGATGCATCAACCAAAACCATGAAATATTTAAATGGTCCGCATGTTGGTTGGATTGGTCCACAAATATCTCCTTGAATTCGTTCAAGGAATTGGGAAACCAATTTTGTAGGTTTCACGTGAATTGGTTTGAGATTTGTCTTTCCAATAGAGCATGCTTGGCATAGGCTTTTCGGATTGATCACGAAAATTTTTCCTCCAAGAGGATGCCCATGTGATGCATTCATCGTTCGAAGCATCGTATTTTGACCCGGGTGTCCCAGCCGGTCATGCCATAACATATAAATGCTCTCATCAATCGGCGCCCGCCGAATGATTAGATTGCTTTCAATGTTTCGTATCGTGGTAACATACAAACCACTTGAAATACATCTCAACTTCTCCAAAATACGCTTTTGGTCGTATTGAGTGGAGGTGATGTAAAGGTATTCAATACCATTTTCACGAGCAGTTTCAATATGAAACTTGTTTTCTCAGATATCCTTAAAACTCAACAAGGTTCGACTGGACCTCGGAGAATATAAGGCCTCAGATATGGTCAAAAGAGTACCATTTGACAACAAGACTTGGGCTTTACCAAAGCCTTCAACAAGGGTCGACGGGCCCGAAATTGTTGTCACTGAGGTTACTTTAGGCGTAAAGTTGATAAAATAGCATTTATCTTTTAAGATAGTGTGTGTAGTACCACTATCAGCCAGACAATCAACTGCCCCACAATTCATGCCTAAAAGTAAAATAATTTAAAGTTGGTCACACTAATAAAGGAATCGCTTAACGAAATAACTTTAAATTATTGCGAGAAAAATTTATTCATAATGCAAAACAACTTAATCCAAAAGAAACAAAATCCAAGGAAAAAGCATAATCCGAATGGAAATTAAAAACATAATCCAAGAGCTAAACAAGTGCTCAATTATTAACGAAAAATGAAGAAAAATATATATTTTATTCTTCCATTTGAGCCACGAAGTCCGGGGTCTCAAGAATGTCCTTTCCGCTCGCTTCAACCATATTTGCTTTGGCATTTCTACCCCTATGATAGTTTTGAACTTCTTGGGGAGTTGCCTTGCAGGTCCTTTGCATATGACCATAAACACCACATTTGTAGCACAGAATTTGCGCTTGAGCATTTTCTGTTGCTTTGGGACGACTGGCCCTGTTGTTGTTTTTCCTACCACGAGACTGCCTAGGAGCCAAAGGTCTTCGGTTCGGACGATTATCCAAACCTCACTTGGCTGGGCGAGCATTACGCTCCCCATGATTCCTTGGCTGACGGGACGACTGGCCCTTGTCTCGGTTCCCATATCGTGGAGGTGGTCCACGAACAGTATAAACATCAGGCCTTGGAATAGCCTTTGTCCCAGCAGGACGAGAATTGTTGTTCCTCATTAAAACGAGGCTATTTTTCTCGTCCAATAACAGCTGGGTGATGAGCTCAGGGAACTTGGTATACTTAGACTGACGATATTGCTTTTGGAGCAAGTTGTCAGAGGTAGGAAATGTGGTGTAGGTCTTCTCCAGCAAGTCATTGTCGGTTAATGTTTCACCACAATACTGGAGAAGAGCACGAATCCTGCATACTTCAGCATTATATTTCATAACGCTTTCGAAGTCCTGAAAACGCAGATTCAGCCAATCATGGCGGGCTTCAGGAAGCCATATGGTCTTTTGGTGGTCGAAGCGCTCTCTGAGAGAGTCCCACAACATCTTCGGTGAGGTGATCGCTATGAACTCAGACTTCATTGCATCTGATAAGTGGCGGCGGAACAGAATCATCGCCCTTGCATTCATTTCACGCGACACTTCCACTTCACGTTCATCCTCAGCGTAGATGACGTCCAACAAGCCTTGGGCATCTAGATGGTTCTGGATATCTTGAGTCCAGTCCAAGTAGTTCTTGCCAGCGGCATCGAGGATCGGAAAGTCAAGTTTGATTGACATTTTTCTACAACGGGAGAAAAATACTGGATTAGTTATCATATAAATCAACAGGTTTATATGTTTATGGTTTGCATAAGCACAAACTTGTTTCGAATCGACAGGTTCGAAAAATACTAGTTTTGCTTTCAATTGAATAGGTTCTCTTTAATCGAACAACGGACCGATACTGAGACACCAATTCAGCGAAAATACACCTATATAGACATATTCGGGGAACTTATTATTTACTCAACCCCTTTCGGTAGCTCTATTTGGACACGACCAGGAAAGACGGTGAGGGGGTGGGCACGAATGCCTCTTAAAAACCGACCTCATTAGGAGAGCGACTTCCGCCTTTATCTTTCCTAGACATCGTAGCCAAATAGGTGAGCCTATTTGGGGAAGATTCATAATTATTCCAACTTAAATATGAATACATATACCGGATTTCGCAAATTTTCAACTCAAAAGCTATATCTAAATGTTTAAGCTTGACGAAAATTTCTACTCAAAAAAAAATACATAGTAAAATGTTCAAATTCGAGGCAATTTATAAGCTCACGTAACATATAAATGTCTACGGGCTTTTATGTGACAAGATAAAATAGCATTCAACAATATCGTAATATAAAAGGGCATGCCATACTCATGTAAACTAGTCCTAACATAGAGTAGTAATATTAAACCACATGAGTTATTATTAAATCCAACACTAAAGTGTGATTTTTGCCATTTTCTATGGGTAATTAATACATCTCATATGTTATATCAATTCATATGCAATAAATTGTGGCATGCTAAGAGGCTAAATTAAGTTAATGCCACACAAGCAATTAATACTATCATGCAAGAGGTATTTTCTACAAGATTTCTATAAATTTTAGAAGTTGTAGCAATTAAATCTTACATCATTTGCATGTAAATAAGTATTTTCGGACTAAACAATGGGTAAACTCGTACATATATACTATTCTGTGTATAGGGAGTAACTACATGGACTAAGAGGGTAAATACAGGAAACTATATGCATTTTAAGGGTAATTATAGCTCTGGTCCTATAGTTTACAGAGAGTTACAGCGAAGTATTACAGTTTCAGAAAATTTCAGAATGGTCCTGCAGTGTTCTAAAAGTGACAGTTTTGGTCGGACAGATTCACATACAAGTTTTAACTTGTTTTATAAGTGATATACATGGGTTATAATAGCCATTGTTTATCAAAATAAACCATCTATCATATGATATACATCCTAAACATGAAATTTCCGGTTTTATTCTTGATTAATCATGCAATTTCTACGTTTTATTACAAGTAGAAATATATGTACCTTAATTCGGAAATGCGAAAGGATGATCGATATGTAATCTAACAACCCAATAAATCCTCTTCCTAACTCTTCGAAGAAGAAATAGATCCGTATACTCACTTATTATGAAACTATCTAGCTATTTCTCTATTCCGTCGTGAAACAAAGTGCTGATAACGTGTTTTACCCCAAATTAGCTCAATAACATATGTAAGAGAGAGAGAGATAATGAGGGCCAAAACATATGTATTCAAGTGTGTTGTTGGTATACCAAACTCCATAGCCATAAGCTCTTTATATAGGCTAGAGGATTGGAGGTTACAAGATAAATGTTAATGACAAGAAACTCAAAGGTTGTAGCATACAAAAGCAAATGAAATGATATGTAACTCTTATACTAATGGACAATCCATTATCTACAACAATGTTTAAGTTTTAATTATCTAGCAAAAAAAGATCCAGTTATCTCGCTTCCACAACCGATACCGAAACATCGTTGACGGAATAACTAGAGCTAGATTGTGGCCTAATATCCAATCCATAAAAAGTTTGATAAAAAGTAATCGGTTTAGGATGAGGAAGTTCCATTTCACTCGTAAGCATGAGAGCTATTTCGGACATGTTAGGCCTATCCGCCGCATGGTCTTGAATACACAGAAGCCCTATATGCATACACTGTATAAATTCTGTATCGGGACACGAATTACTCAATGATTCATCCATTAACTCTAGCGGTCGCCCTTCTTTCCACAAGTTCCATGCCTGGTAAAAAAACGTTACATTTAATTCAAAAAATGTTATATGGAGAAGATAATGTGTACAAGTAATGTTCGGATTTGGTACTTACATAACCAAGAAGATTGTATTTCCCTTCAATGTAGAAACTGGTATTTCGTTTGCCGCTAATGATCTCTAGAAGCAAAATGCCGAAGCTGAATACGTCAGATTTCTCTGAGAAGAGTCCTCCCATTGCGTACTCTGGTGACATATAACCGCTGCGTTTTGAAGAAAATACTTATATTTATCATGCATGTCGTAATATTTGGCAAACTATCTATGAACAAGTTAGTTGCATTTTTGCACGTCCGAAATAATTTTTTTTGCACATCTCTAGCTAATTTTCGACACTGGATGCTGTTTGAAGCTGGAATCGAATTTGTTACGATTATTTCAGTTTGCAATTTCTTGCAAAGGCAGTAATAGTTTTGCTCTCAAGTCTCTGTGGTTAACTGGTTAATTGCAGCTTTTGAGCTCATTTTTTGCTAACAAACTGCACTAGTGCACTGTATTTGGTTTGACCAACTAAAAAGCACAGTTCTTTTGTTTTTTCGGCCTAAACAAGCCAGCTTCTTCGCATACAAAGTGCGACAAAAAAATCCATATTTTATATTTTATAATAACGTTCTAAAACAAAAGCAAGATATTGATAGAACACAATCGGAAAAACAAAGAATGCTTACAATGTTCCAACAACACGATGAGTATTTGCCAACTCTTGAGTAATTTGAAAAGCTCTAGCTAAACCAAAGTCTGAGATTTTCGGATCCATATTATCATCCAAAAGAATATTACTCGCCTTCAAATCTCTGTGAATAATCCTCAGACGTGAATCACGGTGAAGATAAAGAAGCCCTCTAGCAATACCTTGGATGATATTTAAACGTTTGTCCCAATCAAGAAGCACTCCATTCTCTGTATGTATCCGCATCATTAAAACACGTACGAAATTTTCCAATTTTATTCATTATGTTCTACTCCTAATCTTTGCGTGTTCGCAGTTTCTTAATTCAGCTTATTCGTTTCCTGCCGTATAATTCCGTCGTCGTGAAAACTGAGATTTTTTGTTTTTCACGGCTTGGAAAAACCAGAAATCTAACAGAAGGAATTAATTTTTTTTTAAAAACTCAGATGGACATAAGCCAGCTTATTGAGCTTAAATCTGCAGTTTTACTTAATAAGGACTTATTTTGTTGCAGTTTAAACACTCAACTTATTTGTGTTTTTCTTTATTGTTTATAACTTGCACATTTGAACTGTGCTTGGCTTAAACCTCCAAAGCCATGTCTATTTTGTTCTTTACCTGAAAGAAATTTTAGCTGAAATGACCCATTGTTCGGGACTCAAATAAGCCATTTTTTTAAAAACCTGCAGCCAAACAAGCTCTAAGATCATAGAAAATATGAAGTACTACCAAGTCATAGAATGTACCAAATAAGAAATTATCCAAGCTTCTATTTTTCAAATACTCGTAAATTAACAACTTCTCGTCCCCTTTGATGCAGTAACCAAGAAGCCTGACTAGGTTCCTATGCTGAAGCTTCGAAATAAGTAATATCTCGTTCTTGAATTCTTGTGCCCCTTGCCCAGATAAGCTAGAAAGCCTTTTCACCGCTATTTCTCGTCCGTCTTCAAGATTTCCCTACACAAGTACACAGCCTCACATAAACTAAGCTCGTTAACTCTTGTGGTTTTTGCTTAGCCAATTTAAAGAAGTTCCGTTTTTCTGTTCTTATTAAGAATTTGATTGGGTGCAACTTTTCAGCAAGTAATACGCTTTCTTTTAGGTTTACAGGAAAAAGGTTTGGTTCACACGCTTTCTTAATCAGGCCTTTAACCAGAAAAATCTCAGGTTTTCAAGGTGATCACCAAAATGTGTTCCAAGTTTTAAAGGAAAGAAAACAGAAATAATAACAGTAGCTTAAAAGCTGATACCAAGCAAGGTTGTTATTTTCTGTCCTTTTTCAAATTGTCTGTGTTTTAATTCTGACTTGAAAAGGCTGGAAAACTTAATTTGAAGAAGTCCAGCTTATCCCTTAGTCTCAAACTAACCAGCTTATTGGGTCGATGAAATTAAGCTCCCTTAATAGCTTTTTTGCCATAAGTTGTACTGTATTGCATTGGCTATCTTTTTTTCAAATCCTGCCCTGGAAAAGGCTAGAAGAATTAAGTTGGATGAGCCAACCAAATTTATCCGCCTCAAATAACCCAACATACATTTATTTAATAACTGCGACCAAACAGGCCCTCTTCTACACATAAATGCTAGCATGGAACTTAGGAAAATGATAAAATACCAATAAAAACAATACTTATATGATTAACTAAACCTTATAAACAGGGCCGAAACCTCCACCGCCGAGTTTGTTAGTTTCATCAAAGTTCTTAGTAGCAATGGCTAAAGTGTCAAAGTTAAATATTGGTAGGTCCGATGATTCCGCTTGCCTCGTCAACAACTGCTCCCGAGAACTTTGTGGTGGATTTCCTGTCACATGAGTCCAAATTAGCCGACAAGTCGCATTCAATACTTACTAGCAAAGTTTGGAAGGTAATGACTCCTCTACCGCCATCCCAACTCTTACAAAACAAAGGTTATAATCTATGTTTGAAAAAGCAAAAACATAGATAAAGCGTTTTTTTTTGCAAAAGCTACCTAAAAGCATAAGCTTTATCATTTCAGTTTTTCTAAGCATTTAATCGAGGTCTAAATATATTCAAAATGAGCTTTTCTTTTATTTATTTTACTTAAAAGCTAGAACTGGAATGTAGGTTAAAACAGTGGTTAGAACTGGAATGTAGCGCGTAGTCTAGTAAAATGAAAGAGCTTTTACCAATTGCATCATTTAAGCTTTTCTTTTATTTATTTTATTTAAAAGCTAGACTGCAATTTGTTAACCAGCTTAAACATGAACCTTCCTGTATTTTGGTATGAAATTGCTAAAAACAGCTAGATACCGCAGCTTTTTTGTGTTCCTCGACAAGTCTAGCGTAATTCCTACAAAGCTGCGACCAAACGAGCCCTTAATTTGGTTTCTTCAAAACAAAGGGCTAATTCCTTACCTTTTCGACGAGCTTTCCACCAGCACAAACCGAACAAGACGACACTCAAGAAGATAACGCATGAGACCGTGGTTAAACTAATGACGAGTTTCCTGTTCTTTTTCTCTTTTTCTAAAAACAAAGAAATAATTAAACAAGCTGTTAAAAATAGTATCAGAAAAGTAATAAAAAATCATGTTCATTTCCCAGAAAATAAATACTACCAAAAAAATAAATATACCTAGTTCAGAATATGCAACACGCAAGAAAACATCTTCTCCGGTCGACGAAAAACGCTCAGTGTCGATCAAATCACCTGACCAAACTAAACACCCAATCCCAGGTGGAAAAGCATACGCCCTACACGAGCAATTACTCGAACACAATTCTTTGCACCCAGAATTATCAACGTTATATACATATGCGTAATTATCCGGAAGTTTCATCGAGCTTAACTTCAAAAACCCGTCATTTTTACCTTTACTAGAGAACAAAGCACTCCCGTTTTTTTCACAGTGTAACTCAGATCGTCTCACGCACCCATCCGCCCAGTTTCCATTTTTCCACTCGTTTATCGACTTTGGTACAAACCCTTTTAAGCACTCGCATGAATTTGTCCCATTTCTATCACAAAACCCGAAAGGCCCACAAGACCCGTACACGTCACAAGGCACTTTTATCGATTTCCACGTAAGACCATCTTGTGCCCCGCTACTAATATCCCAATGCGACATTTCTAGAATCCCATCCGGCGTTAGATCTATAAGCGTTATTCGTAACAATGTTGGCGGATTATACGTTAGATATGCAGACCCTTTTTGATTATCTTGCGTCACCATTAGTCCGTTCGAGTACCCTACCCCCGTGTTGGGTATTCCCGTAAAACGCCAACCATCCCATGGCCCGCTCCGCCAATATGGCTTTGTAGACTTATATATGAATGCTTGTGGGGGAGTCTCGGTCGTAAGCCCACCTATGAAGATACCAACTGAAGGGTCGGATTCGGTTCGCCACGAGGAGAGAGAGATTCTCTCTCCTGTCCGATCGTCGGCCCCTAGAGACATACCCGCGACGAATGTACCACCGGGCTTACTAAAACTTTCCCATAAACTTGACCCTGACTTATTATCGAAAAGACTAAAATCCCCTTTATCGGAAAGTACAGCGATCGAAGTACTCGAGGCAGCCGAAACATTAGTTGACCAAATCGTGTTGTTAACACCATCTAATAATATCAAGTTTCCATCTTTACCTATTGATAAACTTGAACTTGTATCTAATGCACTAATCGGATTATCTCTATTAGCTACCCAAACAATTTTATGATCAGATATGTTTCTATACCAAATACCAACATATTGTTTACTAGAGTTTTTAGGACTAAAAAAGCCTAACTCAAACATTTCACCTGAGGATATTAAAGTTTGCCCAACTGAAATTCCTTCGGACTGAGTTATAGTATCGGTTCCAGTGGATTTTCCTGATAAAAATACCAAGATCGATACAAGAAACTGAAAAGTAAGAAAATCACCTGCATTTTTGTTTACTTTAACCATATTAATGCTTTGAAGGCAGTGACGGAACTATAACTTTTTTTTTCCCGTAATCATGAGGATGCTGAAATGCTAAAATCGATTAAAAGAATTCAAGAAACATGGTAGAAGATCAGTTTTTCCTCGAGACGGAGATGCTGGAGTCTATTTTAGCCTGTTACTAGTTCCTCACATGTTTGAAGGTTTCTCAACTATTGAGAATTGAAAAACCATTTGTTTCTTCACTATTCATGAACAAAAGGCTTATGTGAAACTCTGAGAGAAAAACTAGATTCATTTGGCTGGCTTAGAACAGGTTAAACTTGGATACCGACATGATAAAATATATAGTTTTATTTTTGAACAAGTACAAAATTTGAAGCTTCTTGCTGGGATAGAAAGATATAAATTTGGATACTATATTACTATATAAGTTGTCTTTTTTTCCTTGAATTATTGAAAAAGAAAGGAAAACATCTCAATCAAGATATTACAAAGTTGGAGTAGGTAATATTGACTGTGGCCCCAAAAATAAGAAAATGACTAGTTGGACATTTATTGTTGTTGTTGTCAGGTGAGTCAAGAAATGGAAACTTCTGAGTTGGAGGTAATATTTGAAAACTTCAAAATGAAAATTGTTAAAATTGAAATTAAAGGACTAAAAATGCTATTATTGAAACTATGAGGACTATAATATAAAATGTAGTAACTTCCTTTGGTTGTGTATTTGATTCTAGAACTAAATTAATTTTATTGAGAGTTGAACTTTATTTTGGAGTTTTGTAGTTTATTTGTAACTGATTTTTGTACCTGACTCATAATATTCAATAACAAACTTAGATCAGCTTTGTGATGTGCCAAAATATTCAAATGTTCTCATAATTACTGTTTTTCAATTCAACTTTTACATCATGTTTCTAATGCAATCCCTCTTTTACCAACTGATTAATTATTCTGTATTTTATTTGGTATTAAAGACTAAAAGTTCAGTGAGAAATAATATAAGACATTTATTTTATAAATATATATACTTTATGGACCATGGTAAGATTCTGAGAGTATTTTGTTTAAAAAATTAAAGCAAATTGTGAAAGTCTTAAATCTTAATACAATCACCAAAGCATACCTTTCATGATGACATTAATATTTTTTATTTTGATTGTAATTAAGTTAATGATCCAACTGTTATTATTATAACCACCATTAATTTAATTACAATCAAAATTATAAAGACCAGTTGACTTTTTCCTAAGATATTAAAGAAGTTTTGTGACCACTCATAAGAAACTTCTTGGAGTGTAAGCGTTTAAAGTTTAATGCTTATCACAAAAATATTTTAATGAAAGATGATAGCAACGTACAATCCACCTTATAAAACCGGTTATATAAATAAGGGTGTCTATAGAGTTATATACAACACAAAATCAACTTAAACTACCGATATGGGATAATGTAGTTTACACTACATCATCTTAGAATCGTTACAATCCATCACGCTCCGCAACCTACGACCACCCAGGCAGGCTTTGCACTGATTTCTAGTCTCGGTCGAACACTGTAATCCCGACGTCACCCCTTTTACGCCCCGTGGGCGGGCTTTGAACTAGAAACTAGCCCCGGTCGAATACTGCAATCCCGACGTCTCCCTTTTGGCTCACTGTGTGACGCACATGTTGGATTGTGGTGTCGGCTCTGATACCAAATGTAACAACCCCATAAAATACACTAATGGATGATTTTAAGATTTATAAATAATCATATAAAGTACATGTTTTTTTTCTTCATAAACTTGATTATTAGCCTAATGGGTCATAGTGAGGCAGAGCAGAGTAGTCTATGAGAAAACCATATTCTTGGTTGTTGTTAATGATGTTTGCCTTTTGTTTTTTCTTTTATTAAACTAATCTTTTCAAATTTATAAAATTAAGGATTTTTTTGCTTTAGTTTAACTTTTTCTTCAAATTTGAAGTTGTATATCATTGGTCGGGCGGCTTAAGAAGTTTGCCCAAAGCTAAATGAGCCAAAAAAGATTTAAACCTTATATATACAGAAACCTTCTCATATCACCCGTGAGTGGTTAACGAACATTGTAGATGATGAGTTGGACAAAAATTAATATACACTTGGAAAATGTTCTTGCACATGCCTTTTCCGACTAAAAAACCTTGCTCGATGATGTGCCAAAACATTTCGACAAATCATCTGTGGGCAAGGTTTTCGAGTAAGTTTTTTGGCAGAATAAATCAATGCTCTCTATACACTTTTACAAGATTTCCAAAGCTGACAAGTAGAAGAATGTCATCGGCCTTCAACTTGTGATATAGTTACGTCCCTTACAGAATTGCCTGAACTGGATTGATTACGGAGATCCGATCCTAGCATTTTTTGGTAAAAAGTAGGAGGTGTCGGGTTGGGAAGATCTGTTTCGCTTGTAAGCATGAGAACGACACTCGACATGGTTGGTCTATCAACCGCATGATCTTGAACACAAAGAATAGCAATATGCAAACATTGTAAAAACTCTTTATTTCGACACGACCCGCTAAATGTTGGGTCTATTAACTCTAGTCCTTTTCCTTCTTTCCATAGTTCCCATGCCTGAACAACATATTTCAATCGTATTAGATTTGACCAATTAAATGCATTACAGCTTATAAGCAAAAACGAAGAGAACGAGCTTAAAAGTTAAAAGTGTACGACCAAAATCTAAATAAAAAAGGAAAATAACAACAAATGTGATTATCTTCTATTTTAGCCAAGATATTGGAATTGAGCAGTACACTGTTTTTAAGTTTAAAATTGATACTTACATAACTAAGGAGGTTGTGCTTTTCGTTGTGGTAAAAAGTGGTATTTTGCCTGCCACTTATGATCTCAAGCAGTAAAATCCCAAAGCTATATACATCAGATTTCTCCGAAAAAAGCCCTCCCATTGCGTATTCAGGAGACATGTAACCACTGCATACAATGGAATTGTCGTTTTATGATTCATACAGTATAATATTTTGCCAAATACTAGTTAAAAGTAACAATTCCTAGATGCGACTACAGTTAAAATGTGACAAGAATGTGAAGGAGAAGAGTATACTAACAATGTTCCAACAACTTTATGAGTATTTGCAAGCTCTTGAGTAACTTCAAATGCTCTAGCTAAACCGAAATCCGAAATTTTTGGATCCATGTTATCGTCCAAGAGAATGTTACCGGATTTTAAATCCCTGTGAATAATCCTTAAACGAGAATCACGATGAAGATACAAAAGTCCCCTGGCAATACCTTGAATGATGTTTAAGCGTTTATCCCAATCTAGCAACGCTCCACTTTTGGTATCTGACCAAGAACATAAGAAGAAGAAAAAACTCTTATATTTAAAAAGCAGTTGTATTCATTTAATTCCGCGAAATTGAAAGGTAAACTTTGAGATATACCGAAAAGGAAATAATCCAAGCTTTTGTTTTTCAAGTACTCGTAAATTAGCAACTTTTCATCCCCTTTGATGCAATACCCAAGGAGCTTGACTAGGTTCCTGTGTTGAAGCTTGGAAATTAATAATATTTCGTTTTTGAACTCGTCGGCCCCTTGTCCCGAATGAGTAGAGAGCCTTTTCACTGCTATCTCCAGCCCATCTTCTAGCTTACCCTACAAAGTCGTAAGTTTTTATCAGTAAAGCAAGGCCGAATATGACAAATGGAGCAAAAGATGATAGTCCCCTACGCAATACTAACTCGCAAATCTGTCACATGTCTAAAAAGAAATATCAGATGTGTAAATAGGTTTCTTACGTAGTATATATGCAAAAATAATAACCATTTACCTTAAAAACTGGGCCAAACCCTCCGCCCCCGAGTTTGTTTCCTTCACTGAAGTGGTTGGTTGCGACTGATAATGTAAAGAAGTCGAACATTGGTAGATCTGATTTTTCTGTTTGTGTCGTGGTATTATTTCCCCACAATGGTTGGCTACCTAGTGGAGTAGTAGGCTCGGATTCTTCAATTTTTCTCAATTTGTGCCGTCTCTTAACTGATACAATGTATAGTACGATTGCTTAACTAGTAGATTTATAAAGGTAAAACGGATTTTGCTGCTTTCAGAAATGATAGGTAAATTTTGCATTAATTTTTTATTCACTCTTTCTTACCTCTTATCTAACATAAGAAAAAATCATATTCGATTTGCAATGGCTAATTACACTATGTTCAAATTGTTGTCATAAAGAGCGTATCACAGTTACAATGTTATTTCGGAATAAGCACGAGAAGAAAAACGAGTACCAATATATGTAGTTCTTCAAGAAAATGCAATTTTTGTTTACCTTTTCTGGTTTTTCTCAACCTATAAAGACCAAATAAGCAGATACCCAACAGGATAGCACCAGAAATGGTAGTAAGGCTAATGACGAGTTTCATATTCGTTTTCTTTTCATCTGCAAGGATATAAAACATTAACTTAAATTAGTATATATTTAGTTTCAAGATATAAACAAAATCAAGCTTAATAACTTCAAAATATATATCTTACTCATTTCAGAATATGCAAGGCGCAGGAAAAGGTCTGTTCCGGTCGATGAGAATTTTTGGGTATCGACAAGATCACCACTCCAAACCAAACAATTAATCCCAGCCGAATATGCATACGCGTTACACGAGCAATTACGTAAACACCATTCTAGACACCCAGATGAGTTGAGACCAAATATGTATGTATGATGATCCGGAAGCTTCATAGACCTTAGTTGAAGAAATTTATCATTTTTCGCGTTACTTGAAGAAAAACTACTCGTATTCATTTCACAAGTTAGCTCGGTCCGTCTCACACACCCACTCGAAAAATTCCCTTTTCCCCACTCTTCTCTCGATTTTGCTACAAACCCTTTTAGACAATTACATGAACGAGTCCCGTTTCTATCACAAACACCAAACGGTCCACAAGATCCGTAAACATCACAAGGCACTAACATTGATTGCCACGCAACACCATCTTGGGTTTGGCTTGGAATATCCCAATGTACCATCTTCAAGATCCCATCTGGGGTCAAAACTACCACCGTGGCACGCGAAGAGGTTGGAGAATTATAAGAAATAGATATGTATCCACGTTGATTGTCTGGCGTAAGTATTAATCCATTTGTGTACCCTCCACCCATATTGGACACTCCTATATAACGGGTCTTAATCATTATCAGTATATATTTCTTTTTACGAAATCAGACTCTAAATTCGACATAAACAAAATAAAAAATTAACCCTGACGTTGTATCAAGATGCATCTTTGGATATAAAAAAAATACCAAAATCAAGTGCCAAGCCTAAATTGCATTCAATAAATTTTGTTCAGAAGGTCCTAATTATGGTGATCTTAATAACACAACTTTTGAACCTTGAAATGCACTAAAATAGGAAAAGGCGTCATCTTAGAAACGGATAGAAACCATTTTATTCGAAAAAAAGAAAATTCCAAATCAAAACAAATAATAAAATATGAATCACCTATAAAATTCCAACCATCCCATGGTCCAGTTCTCCAATATGGCTTTGAAGATTTCCAAATGAAAACTTGCGGGGGCGTTTCCATCGTTAGCCCACAAACATATATTCCTGGTGTAGGGTCGTTTTCGTCTTTCCAAGATGAGAGAAAACGACTTCCTCCCGCTATATTGCTAGTTCCTATAGACATACCCGAGATAAGACTATCACCAGGAGTATTAAAACTCTCCCATAATGTCGATTTCGATACATTATCGTAGAGAGTGAAATCGCCCTTATTCGAAAGAACCGCAATAGTGTTGTTGGGTCGAGAAGAAACATTTGTTGACCAGACAACATTGTTTAAACCGTTAACTAGTCTCAAATTTCCATCTTCTCCGATTTCTAGGCTTGAATTTTTGTCATTAGTACCAAGGGGATTTTCTCTATTCGCCACCCACACAATATTACTGTTTAATACGCTTTTGAACCATATGCCTATAAAACTAGAGTTTCCTCGGCTAAAAAATCCTAATTCGAACATTTGATCCTCTGAAACGAGAGTTTGCCCGACTGATATACCTTGAGACTGAGTTACAGTATCGATCGCAATGCATTTCCTTGAAAAAATCATCAACATCAGAAAAATTAGTCGGAAAGAAAAAGAAATACCAGATCTTTTCGGTTCAGTACTCATTCCGCTAAAAGGGCTTGTTTGGCTGCAGCTTTTAGGCAAACAAGCTTGATTCGTTAGAGTTGAGAAAGAAGAGGGGTTCATCCAGCCTAAAGCTTCTAGCTTTTTCGGGCTAAAAAAAACAAGAAAAGTTCAACTTTTAAGCTGATCAACCTAAACCAGCCTAGCTTTTAAGCAAAAGAGTTGAGCTTCAGTGCTGCAACCAAACAAAGCCTTAAGTTGATTCCTTTTGTAATTTCTATTTTAGGAGTCTAGTAAGTAAAAAACCATATCTCCACAGTTTATCTTTTATCTGTCAAATTATTCTTTAAGAGCAAGGCAAATATCATCATCATAGTATTTAATGATGAATTTTAAAAATCCATTCTATGCTTATATAGTATATAATATATATAATTCCAAGTGTTCAAAAGCATGGTTTGACTATATAAGGACTACTTTTATTAAAGACTTTTTTGTTATATTTCATTCAATTATGTAACAAAGGAAAGAGCTACTAACTTTCCTAGTAAATGAATACCATCTCAGACAAGCATTAACATACATAAATATTACTATCAAACAAAAAGAATCTTAGAGTTGACTTGTCTTAGAGTTGACTATTTCTTTGCTTCTTCTTGTTGCTGAAGTTTATATAAATTATCTGCAAAATCTTTTAAAAATTATTTTTAAGCTCAAGCTCGGCTCGTTTAGAAATAACCTGAGCTCCTGCGGATTTTATATCAAGCTGACGCGAGACATGATGAGACTTAACTTTATTTATGTAATAACTGTGTAATATCATCCATGTGTAACGAACTCGGATCGATTCACAATGGATTAGTGAGTTCGTTAAGCAAGTATCAAATATAACCAACAATTGTGACTACTTTTGGTGGGACTTTATCATATAGTTCTGATAACAAAATCGAGAGTTAACTTATGAAAAATAATAGAAAATTAAAGACCAATTCAAAAGTTAAATTACTGATTAAAGGAAATTAACAAAAGATAGATAGATAACAATCATTCTTTTCTTCATAATCCTAGTTTTTTTTTCATTTAACTACAAAAGAGGTCTCTTGAATATCCACTATTTGCATTAGGCTCTTGTAGTATTCAATTGTTGCTATCAAACCTATAAAATTTTCCTTCTCTCTTTTTCTTACACCATGGTAATCAGATAAAATTGCTGTTAATCAAACTTCTAAAATTCGGAATTATTGGTCGCAAAGTTGTGTAGTTTTTTTTTCATTTCTTTATTTTTGTATTTCAATTTGTTCACATATTATTAATATGATTTTTAAACTAAATTACACATTAACAATATGTAGACATACAGTGATGTAACCATGATCCAATAAATGTTCAAAAACCAATATTGGACATAAATCAAATTTAGGAAAATTGTTACCACAAAGGCACAAACAAAGTTAAAATGTCAATCAAAATCAAACAATCACCAAACGTGCATAGCAGTAAGGATTTTAATAGATCTTCCACTAAAAGTTTCTTCTGTATATTTATATATTCGGTTTGGCTAACGAGAGCCACGTGGCATCGTTTTAAGTAATTAATATTATTCCAAAATGAACTAAATTATATCTTGCATAAAAAAGTCATGGAAACAATATTAATAAGTTATCATATTTAACATTTGAAAACAAAATCTAAACATATATACTTAACCAATTAATTCATTTACATAATAGTTTGATAAGGTAACTAAGTAGTTCTCAACAATTAAGGAAGCATAAAACGAATTAAATTGATTTCATCTTTGTTTCAAGATCTGGTGTCATATGCATATCCTTGCCTTCACCTCTTTGCAATCCAGTGTGCCGATACGTAGGATATTGTTGATTATGTACATGTGTATGACCATTTAAAGTTAACAATGTATCAGCATCAACTTTATCATCGACGTTATTATCGACTTCGATGTAGAATTTAGGAGAAGATTGTGAATTTAGCCAATAGCGAAACATAGTTTTGTAAAACGCAGGTTGTTTTCGTTGTGGAGGATCCATCTCGCTGGTAAGCATAAGAACTACAGTTGACATAGTCGGCCTATCATTGGTGTGATCTTGAACACAAAGAAGCCCGATATGCATACATTGTATAAAATCTGTATCTGGGCATGAATTAATTAATGTTTTGTCCATTAAATCCATCGCTTTTCCTTCCTCCCACAAATTCCATGCCTGGTAAATCACAAATTATATGTCAATAAGCACTTAATAAAATAAATTAAAGTTAAATCATTATGCTCATACAAAGATTGTATCCCTTTAACTTTACAAACATTTATTTTGCTTACTTAAATGAAACTTTAAGAAAATTACCAAGCTCCTCCGAAGTTGACAACAAATTTTGGCTTTTCAAAATCAAAACTAGGCAATAAGCTATTCTGGGACAAGCATATATAACAAAAAAAGCGACAAAACAACAAATATGTAGGATCAAAACTTACATAACAAAGAAGGTTGTACTTTCCATCTTCATATATGCTGGTAATTCTCATGCCACTAATGATTTCTAGAAGCAATACTCCAAAGCTGTACACGTCAGATTTCTCCGAAACTACCCCTCCCATTGCATATTCAGGCGAAATGTATCCACTGCATTTAATTAAATATGAAGTCAAACTTATTTCCTTATTTTTTTCGTTACAAAGCCACATTTTCGAACAGGTTACTTTGTATAGGTGATATTAGTATCCTCCAATGTTTAAACACCGACATTTATGATGTTAGTAGTGCACTTACAATGTTCCGACGACATGGTTGGTATTGGCTTGCTCTTGAGTAATTTGAAAAGATCTTGCCAAGCCAAAGTCGGAAATTTTCGGATTCATATTTTCATCCAATAGAATGTTACTAGCCTTCAAATCTCTGTGAATAATCCTTAAACGAGAATCTCGGTGTAAATAAAGGAGCCCTCTAGCAATACCATGAATGATGTTTAAGCGTTTAGCCCAATCGAGATGCTCTGCGCTCTTCGTATCTAACAGCAACCATAACACATGAACAGACTAAATATTTTTCTGATTATTTGTATAGAATTTCTTAGAGTTGACTTGTCTTAGAGTTGACTATTTCTTTGCTTCTTCTTGTTGCTGAAGTTTATATAAATTATCTGCAAAATCTTTTAAAATTATTTTTAAGCTCGAGCTCGGCTCGTTTAGAAATAACCTGAGCTCCTGCGGATTTTATATCAAGCTGACGCGAGACATGATGAGACTTAACTTTATTTATGTAATATCATCCATGTGTAAGGAACTCGGATCGATTGGCAATGGATCAGTGAGTTCGTTAAGCAAGTATCAAATAAAACCAACAATTATGACTACTTTTGGTGGGATTTGATCATATAGTTCTGATAACAAAATCAAGAGTTAACTTATGAAAAATAATAGAAAATTAAAGACCAATTCAAAAGTTAAATTACTGACTAAAGTAAATTAACATAGATAGATAGATAACAATCATTCTTTTCTTCATAATCCTAGTTTTTTTTTTCATTTAACTACAAAAGAAGTCTCTTGAATATCCACTATTTGCATTAGGCTCTTGTAGTATTCAATTGTTGCTATCAAACCTATAAAATTTTCCTTCTCTCTTTTTCTTACACCATGGCAATCAGATAAAATTGCTGTTAATCAAACTTCTAAAATTCGGAATTATTGGTCGCAAAGTTGTGTAGTTTTTTTTTCATTTCTTTATTTTCGTATTTCAATTTGTTCACGTATAATTAATATGATTTTTAAACTAAATTACACATTAACAATATGTAGACATACAGTGATGTAAACAAGATCGAATAAATGTTCAAAAACCAATATTGGACATAAATGAAATTTAGGAAAATTGTAACCACAAAGGCACAAACAAAGTTTAATTGTCACGCCCCGGATTTTGGATAAACCCGGGTCGTGAATGTAAATTAAAATAAAAAGGAAAAAGTTAAAATAACGAAACATGCAGAAAGTCATTCGATAATATGCTAATCAATAGAACCAAATAAATACTTCAGGTCATGCCGATAATCACATTTGATTCACTAAATTGGCCTAAGGGTAGCCAACGGTGTTCAAATGTGACAACACAAACAAGACAAAACGTTTTAGAAAATTTCGGCATGAGCTTCGCGTATCTATTTGTTTCCAATAAATTAGACCTGCCTGAAACAACACATAACAAAATCGCAACACGATTACCAAATAATCCAACAAGGATAAATCAAATCCAACCCAGCTGACATTCTATAAAATAGCGTAATCTAAAATATACTTGCGTTAAACGCCTATTAGGTCCACAAGGCTCAAAATGAGGTAATACAAAAATGAATAAAAACAAGTCTGACGTGCGCACGATCACGTGTAATATGATAATGAGCCCCATGCAAGCATTCTAAACTTCGTCACAGTCTACATCAACACCTGTACATCGATCATGAACAAAATGTACAGAAAACAAAGAAAGGAGGTAAGAAAACAATCTCGCATTAAAAACGGCGCGTGCTACTAAGCACGCACACACACACAATCCTAACATGGCAAATATGATATCTTGGCAAATAATGACAAAGGCAATTGCACGAAAAACACATCAACAAATATAACTCGCAACACAAGTAAATGAACATATAATCAAGATCAACTGAATTAATAATAAAACAAAATAAAATAAAACAAAACAAAACAAAACAAAACAAGACTCAACGAAACACAAAGTCGGGATTGCCTCACATGTACCCACTTTTAGAGCCACTCTGCTCTAGGACCCAAAGTGCAATGGTTCCCTCACCCATATTATGACACTAACATGTGACCAAAAGATATGGGGCCGGCTTTAAGGGCACTAACCCTATGGTACCGATATACCTAATCCTTGCGCAAGTTTCCGGGATCTCACCGTAAGCTGACACAGCTCCGCCTTAACACTTGGTACTGCAATCCCTAAAATAAATATAAAAGACTCCCAAAAACGTAAACGGTAAAGTCCACAAACTGAAAATAAAATAAATAACGCCACACTTTGTAATAGTTTATTGAATCGAATATTAAAAAATCACTTGAACACATCTACGTCACGATATCACCACAATGTTCACACAATATCACCAATTTCACACTTTCACCACTTTCACACTTTCACACTTTTAAAATATTTAATTAAATAACACATTTAAATCATTTTATTCTCCACAATTCATTTTATAATAAAAATAGTAAAATCGCCATACACAATATAATCACCATAAAAATAACGATGCAATACACACTAACCATTTCACATAACCTAGTATACAACAAACAACACACAAAACCGCCTTTAAAGCGAAACCATATTCTTCCCCCTTACCTATACAAACGAGAGCTCGTTTGTAAAAATATCCCAACCTCGAACCGAAAACCCACCGAACAATCAAAGCTAGATATGGACAGCCCACTAATCGCCCTCAAGTAGTCCCTAAACGTAATTAGAACGAGCTACGGATCAATAAAATTGATGTAAATTCGGATTATTAATGAAACCCTAAAAATGGGTTTTGATAAAAGTTAAAATCAGATGAAACGGCTTACACGGATAGATAGCTCTCGAAAAATAGGCTAAGAAAACATATTTGATTGTCGAAAACGGACACCCGATGACCTCGTAATCGGCTCCCGAAGTCGCTGCCCTAAACCGCACCGACTACCGCCACTACCACCACAGCCTGACCAGCCCTTTCCGTCGACCTAAACCCTTTCTCCGACGTTCGTCTCTCTCTCTCTCCTCTTATCTCTCTCTCTTCTATATATGTATCTATGTAATATGTATATGTATATATGTATCTATGTAATATGTATATGTATATATGTATATGTAATATATATATATATATATATATATATATATAGGTTTTAGTAAACTAATTTACTAACTAGGCCACTTAGTTATAAAATAATACAAATCACACCCACCACTATTATATACACCAAAGTTCATATAACACGTGTATATTTCACACAAATACGTAATCACCCACAAAACTAAATATCACTATCGTATTACTAAAATTAATAATAAAATACAAAATTTCCGAGACGTTACATTCTCCCCAACTTAAAAGAATTTCGTCCCGAAATTAAACACATACCCGAATCAATAAATAAGTCTGGATACTTAGCACGAATCTCCAGCTCACGTTCCCATGTTGCCTCTTCGGCCCCATGGTGACTCCACAATACTTTCACCAAATGAATAACGCGCCTTCGTAGTACCTGCTCACGTCTATCAAGTATACGGACCGGACGAACCACATAAGAAACGTCCTCTTGTACTCGAAGATCGGAAAAATTCAGAATATGAGACGGGTCCGGTTCGTACTTCCGGAGCATCGAAACATGGAACACAGGATGTACATTTGCCAATTGCGGTGGCAACGCTAACTGATAGGCCAGATCACCAATTCTTTCCAAGATCAGGAAAGGTCCAATAAAACGCGGGGACAACTTTCCACGCTTCCCAAAACGCATAATGCCCTTACGAGGCGAAATCTTAAGGAACACATGATCACCCACCTCAAACTCCAAAGGTCGCCTTCTTTTATCCGCATAGCTCTTTTGACGGCTTCTTGCTGTCTCAAGCTTTTGCTTTATCAACAAAATCTTCTCTGTAGTCTCTCGAACCACATCTGGTCCTAACAACGCCGATTCACCGACCTCCGTCCAACACACTGGAGACCTACAAGGTCTCCCATATAGGGCCTCATAAGGAGCCATCTCAATGCTCGAATGATAACTATTATTATAAGCGAACTCAATCAATGACACATGTTTCTCCCAACCCCCACCAAAATCAACTACACACGCACGAAGCATATCTTCCAGAGTCTGGATAGTCCTCTCCGACTGCCCATCGGTCTGAGGGTGATAAGCCGTACTCAAATCTAGTTTCGTTCCCAACGCCTTCTGAAGACTCTGCCAGAAACGAGACACAAAGCGAGGATCACGATCAGACACAATAGAAACTGGAACACCATGTAAGCGAACAATCTCACGAACATAAATCTCGCATAACTGTTCAACTGTATCGCTAACACGCATTGGTAGAAAGTGGGCTGATTTGGTCAATCGATCGACAACGACCCACACTGCATCTTTCCCTCTATTAGATCTCGGCAACCCCACTACAAAGTCCATAGTGATACGTTCCCACTTCCACTCCGGTATGGGCAAGGGTTTAAGCAAGCCTCCCGGCTTTTGATGTTCTATCTTCACCTGCTGACAAGTAAGACATTTACTAACAAAGTCTGCCACATCCTTTTTCATTCCACTCCAATAAAACTGTTGAGCTAGGTCGTGGTACATCTTGGTACCACCAGGATGAACTACCAATCGAGAATGGTGGAATTCTCTCATAACCTCCACGTGCATACTCATATGTACAAACAAACGATCCATAAATCTCACTCCGCCATCTGAGCCAATCTTCCCTCTGTTGAGTCTCAACTCGCTCGAAACTTTAACTCGTAAGTCTCTAGATTCCTCGTCCCCTTGTTGGGCCTCAATTACCCTCGAGACTAACGACGGTTGCACCTTCACCGAGAACAACACGGCTGAATTTTCTTCTTCCCCCATCTCCAAGTCGAACTCGTTAAGAACATTTAGCATTCCCCATTCACGAATAGCGACGCATGCCAAAGAACACCTAGTCTTGCGACTCAAGGCGTCTGCCACCATATTTGCTTTACCAGGATAATACTGCAAGTCGAAGTCGTATTGCTCAAGATACTCCATCCACCTCCTTTGTCGTAAGTTTAGATCACGCTGTGTGAAAATATACTTGAGACTCTTGTGATCCGAAAACACGTTGAATCTCTCTCCAAACAAGTAGTGCCGCCAACACTTCAAAGAAAACACAACCGCAGCCAACTCGAGATCATGAGTGGGATAATTCTTCTCATGGACCTTTAACTGCCGAGAAGCATAAGCCACCACCTTGCCCTCTTGCATTAACACAGCGCCGAGGCCTTCCTTCGAGGCATCACAATAAACACAATACTCCACACCTCTCTCTGGGATAATGAGAATAGGAGCAGATGTCAAACGACGCTTCAATTCTTGGAAAGAAAGCTCACATTTCTCGTCCCATTCGAATTTAACACCTTTCTTCGTAAACCGAGTTAGGGGAGCCGCCAGACGAGAAAAATTTTGCACGAACCTTCGATAGTAACCTGCTAGTCCCAAGAAGCTACGGATCTCAAACACACTTTTTGGTTGAGCCCAATCAGTCACCACCTCAATCTTAGAAGGATCAACCGACACTCCATCCGCAGACACTACGTGGCCCAGAAACTTCACCTCTGACATCCAAAACTCGCACTTGGAGAACTTAGCATACAGTTTATGCTTTCTTAAAAGATTAAGCACAACACGAAGGTGCTCGATGTGTTCTTCCTCTGATGAAGAGTACACCAGAATGTCGTCCACAAACACCACGACAAACTTGTCCAGAAAATCTCTAAAGACTCGGTTCATCAAGTCCATAAAAGCAGCAGGTGCATTTGTTAACCCGAATGGCATCACTAGAAACTCATAGTGACCATACCGAGTACGAAATGCAGTCTTAGGAATATCCACCTCACGAACTCGAAGTTGATGGTACCCTGAGCGAAGATCAATCTTTGAAAAACACTTCGACCCTTTCAGCTGATCGAAGAGATCATCGATTCGTGGCAGGGGATACTTATTCTTTATCGTAATTCGATTCAGCTTACGATAATCAATACACATACGCATACTACGTACCATCCTTCTTCTAGACAAATAATGTTGGCGCACCCCATGGAGACACACTAGGACGTATAAAACCCTTACCTAACAGATCATCCAACTGTTCTTTTAACTCTTTCAACTCAGCTGGCGCTAAAAGATAAGGAGCCATAGCAATCGGAGCAGTCCCAGGTGCTAAATCTATGGAAAACTCCACCTCATGCTAAGGAGGAAGTTCGATAAGATCATTAGGAAACACCTCGGGAAACTCACACACCACCGGAGGTAGCTCGACGTCAGTAGACACTTCATCACTAACCGATAAGCTAGCTAATAAACCACCCAAGTCATCAACAATGTTCCACAACGGAGAAAAACGACTACATCGGTCCCCAAAGAAAATAATACGATCACCAGAAGGAGTAATAAAAGATACACGTCTACGCTCACAATCAATAATGGCCTGGAAGAAAGATAACCAGTCCATCCCAAGAATAACATCAAAGCTAGTCATATCAAGCACAAGAAAGTCGAACACAAAAGGGTGCTCAGAAATATAAAGCACACAGTCATGACATATGCGATCAAGCGGAACACAACCATGAATAGGAGTTTCAACCAAAATGGCGGGATCCTGAATACTGAATAATAAACCCATAGATGAAGCAAAACGAGAGGAAATAAATGAACGAGAAGCGCCAGTATCAAATAAGACATTAGCCCAAGAAGAGCAAACGAGTAAGGTACCTCGAATAACTGAAGGTTCACCCCTGTCAGTATTAACTTGAGGCAGGGCGAACACACGAGCTTGAGTACCCTGAGAAGATTGAGAAGACTGGTGCTGCTGATAACCACCACGACTGGAACTCTGAAAACCACCGCGAGTTGCCATAGAATTATGAGGAATAGGAGCCTTAGAACCGGAATAAGAAGGCGCAATAGAATAGTTCTGAGTAGTTGGAGTAGTACGAATAGGAGCTGAGGAAATGGCACTAGTTCCCTTTGACATGCACCGACTCTGAAGATGTCCTAAACCACCACACTTATGACACTTAGCCCTAGGACAGTCTCGAACCCTATGAGCCCGAGAACCACCTTAACACTTAAAAATGATACCATATACACACGGCATACAGAGTACAACGAAAACATGAAACAAACTAAACGCCTACATATCCTACTTGTCTACACAAATATCAATCCTTCTTAACCCGTCATAATTTAGTTTCAGTCACTAACAATCATAAAAACAATCCGTTGGAAGGCACCACCACAATCCACGATCAATACATGTAGCACATAAAAGATATTCATATATAATCACACCACGAGTAACACACAACTGGATACAAAACACGTCCACCAACTAAAACCGTTCACATTCAACAAACACGACACCGTTTAACAAGAACCATATATACACCCATTAAAACGGATCAACTCACAATACAATATAAGTCAACCAAACTTGAATGTAAACAAACAACCAAATACACCACATGGATTTTGAAAAATGCAGATTTTCTTAAAATGTCTTACACCACCAAGTATCACCCGTCCCCGTGTGTGCCTATCCTACCCAACAGGTAACCAAGTTAATCGGAACCCGGTTAGCTCTGATACCAAGCTGTCACGCCCCGGATTTTGGATAAACCCGGGTCGTGAATGTAAATTAAAATAAAAAGGAAAAAGTTAAAATAACGAAACATGCAGAAAGTCATTCGATAATATGCTAATCAATAGAACCAAATAAATACTTCAGGTCATGCCGATAATCACATTTGATTCACTAAATTGGCCTAAGGGTAGCCAACGGTGTTCAAATGTGACAACACAAACAAGACAAAACGTTTTAGAAAATTTCGGCATGAGCTTCGCGTATCTATTTGTTTCCAATAAATTAGACCTGCCTGAAACAACACATAACAAAATCGCAACACGATTACCAAATAATCCAACAAGGATAAATCAAATCCAACCCAGCTGACATTCTATAAAATAGCGTAATCTAAAATATACTTGCGTTAAACGCCTATTAGGTCCACAAGGCTCAAAATGAGGTAATACAAAAATGAATAAAAACAAGTCTGACGTGCGCACGATCACGTGTAATATGATAATGAGCCCCATGCAAGCATTCTAAACTTCGTCACAGTCTACATCAACACCTGTACATCGATCATGAACAAAATGTACAGAAAACAAAGAAAGGAGGTAAGAAAACAATCTCGCATTAAAAACGGCGCGTGCTACTAAGCACGCACACACACACAATCCTAACATGGCAAATATGATATCTTGGCAAATAATGACAAAGGCAATTGCACGAAAAACACATCAACAAATATAACTCGCAACACAAGTAAATGAACATATAATCAAGATCAACTGAATTAATAATAAAACAAAATAAAATAAAACAAAACAAAACAAAACAAAACAAGACTCAACGAAACACAAAGTCGGGATTGCCTCACATGTACCCACTTTTAGAGCCACTCTGCTCTAGGACCCAAAGTGCAATGGTTCCCTCACCCATATTATGACACTAACATGTGACCAAAAGATATGGGGCCGGCTTTAAGGGCACTAACCCTATGGTACCGATATACCTAATCCTTGCGCAAGTTTCCGGGATCTCACCGTAAGCTGACACAGCTCCGCCTTAACACTTGGTACTGCAATCCCTAAAATAAATATAAAAGACTCCCAAAAACGTAAACGGTAAAGTCCACAAACTGAAAATAAAATAAATAACGCCACACTTTGTAATAGTTTATTGAATCGAATATTAAAAAATCACTTGAACACATCTACGTCACGATATCACCACAATGTTCACACAATATCACCAATTTCACACTTTCACCACTTTCACACTTTCACACTTTTAAAATATTTAATTAAATAACACATTTAAATCATTTTATTCTCCACAATTCATTTTATAATAAAAATAGTAAAATCGCCATACACAATATAATCACCATAAAAATAACGATGCAATACACACTAACCATTTCACATAACCTAGTATACAACAAACAACACACAAAACCGCCTTTAAAGCGAAACCATATTCTTCCCCCTTACCTATACAAACGAGAGCTCGTTTGTAAAAATATCCCAACCTCGAACCGAAAACCCACCGAACAATCAAAGCTAGATATGGACAGCCCACTAATCGCCCTCAAGTAGTCCCTAAACGTAATTAGAACGAGCTACGGATCAATAAAATTGATGTAAATTCGGATTATTAATGAAACCCTAAAAATGGGTTTTGATAAAAGTTAAAATCAGATGAAACGGCTTACACGGATAGATAGCTCTCGAAAAATAGGCTAAGAAAACATATTTGATTGTCGAAAACGGACACCCGATGACCTCGTAATCGGCTCCCGAAGTCGCTGCCCTAAACCGCACCGACTACCGCCACTACCACCACAGCCTGACCAGCCCTTTCCGTCGACCTAAACCCTTTCTCCGACGTTCGTCTCTCTCTCTCTCCTCTTATCTCTCTCTCTTCTATATATGTATCTATGTAATATGTATATGTATATATGTATCTATGTAATATGTATATGTATATATGTATATGTAATATATATATATATATATATATATATATATAGGTTTTAGTAAACTAATTTACTAACTAGGCCACTTAGTTATAAAATAATACAAATCACACCCACCACTATTATATACACCAAAGTTCATATAACACGTGTATATTTCACACAAATACGTAATCACCCACAAAACTAAATATCACTATCGTATTACTAAAATTAATAATAAAATACAAAATTTCCGAGACGTTACATTAATAGTTCTTAATAGTTCTTAATTGTCAATCAAATATATTCGGTTTGGCTAACGAGAGCCACGTGGCATCGTTTTAAGTAATTAATATTATTCGATAATTAAGTTATATTAAATGCAAACACAAGTTACAATATTTATAATTCCGCACAATTGAATCATTGTGTTACTTCCAAAATGAACTAAATTATATCTTGCATAAAAAAGTCATGGAAACAATATTAATAAATTATCCTATTTAACATTTGAAAACAAAATCTAAACATATATACTTAACCAATTAATTCATTTACATAATAGTTTGATAAGGTAACTAAGTAGTTCTCAACAATTAAGGAAGCATAAAACGAATCAAATTGATTTCATCTTTGTTTCAAGATCTGGTGTCATATGCATATCCTTGCCTTCACCTCTTTGCAATCCAGTGTGCCGATGCGTAGGATATTGTTGATTATGTACATGTGTATGACCATTTAAAGTTAACAATGTATCAGCATCAACTTTATCATCGACGTTATTATCGACTTCGATGTAGAATTTAGAAGAAGATTGTGAATTTAGCCCATAGCGAAACATAGTTTTGTAAAACGCAGGTTGTTTTGGTTGTGGAAGATCCATCTCGCTGGTAAGCATAAGAACTACAGTTGACATAGTCGGCCTATCATTGGTGTGATCTTGAACACAAAGAAGCCCGATATGCATACATTGTATAAAATCTGTATCTGGGCATGAATTAATTAATGTTTTGTCCATTAAATCCATCGCTTTTCCTTCCTCCCACAGATTCCATGCCTGGTAAATCACAAATTATATGTCGATAAGCACTTCATAAAATACATAAAAGCCAAATCATTACTGCTCATAGAAAGATTGTGTCCCTTTTTATTTTACAAACATTTATTTTGCTGATTTAAATAAAGCTTTTAGAAAATTACCAAGCTCCTCTGAAGTCGACAACAAAATTTTGGCTTTTCAAAGATCAAAACTAGGCAATAAGTTATTCTGGGACAAACATATATAACAAAAAAAGCGATAAAACAACATATAAATGGGATCAAAACCTACATAACAAAGAAGGTTGTACTTTCCATCTTCATATATGCTGGTAATTCTCATGCCGCTAATGATTTCTAAAAGCAATACTCCAAAGCTGTACACGTCAGATTTCTCCGAAACTACCCCTCCCATTGCATATTCAGGCGAAATGTATCCACTGCATTTAATTAAATATGAAATCAAACTTATTTCCTTTACTTCTTTTTTCGTTGCAAAACCGACATTTTTGAATAGATTAATTTATATAGTTGATATTCATATCTTCCAATGTATAAACACCGACAATTCCGAAGTTAATAGTGCACTTACAATGTTCCGACGACATGGTTGGTATTGGCTTGTTCTTGAGTAATTTGAAAAGATCTTGCCAAGCCGAAGTCTGAAATTTTCGGATTCATATTTTCATCCAATAGAATGTTACTAGCCTTCAAATCTCTGTGAATAATCCTTAAACGAGAATCTCGGTGTAAATAAAGGAGCCCTCTAGCAATACCATGAATGATGTTTAAGCGTTTAGCCCAATCGAGTTGCTCTGCACTGTTCGTATCTAACAGCAACCATAACACATGAACAAACTAAATATTTTTCTGATTATTTGTATAGAATTTCTTAAGATGCATAAAAGAGAGTCCTATATAAGTCATCGTTAGTACCGAATAAGTGAGTATCCAAACTTTTATTCTTCATGTACTCGTAAACAATCAACTTTTCATCCTTTTTTATGCAGTAACCAAGTAGCTTGACGAGATTTCTGTGTTGAAGTTTAGAGATCGTTAAAATTTCATTCTTGAACTCTTCAGCTCCTTGTCCTGAAAGACTTGAAAGCCTTTTCACCGCTACAACTTTACCATCTTCAAGTATCCCCTGCATTATTCTTCGTCACACTGCTGTACAATGGCCAATCCATCCATAATAGACAAGAAATCTGCAAATATTATTGAATACGACGAAAAAGAACAACAGTATAAAAGTTTTTAACCTTATAAACAGGACCAAATCCTCCACTCCCGAGTTTGTTTGTTTCGCTGAAGTTGTTTGTTGCAACTTTTAGTGTTTTGAACTGAAACATTGGTATATCTGAAGAATCTGTGTGTGACCTCAGCAATAGTGTAGTCTCTGGATCAGTTCCCTTCCTTTGAAGTCTCTTCTTCACTGAAAATACAGAACTTTAAAGCTATGAAATAATGAAGTTCAGCATATTCCATTTTCGTTATCAAGTCCATGGTACTTGAAAAGGTTAAATACAAAATATTAACCCAAAATATACGGACTAATGAATACTGTAACAATGATTTATCTAAGAATCTGATTCTTGAAAAGAGAAATATACATTTCTTAGCTCTTCGATTTGTTTTCCACCTGTGCCAACCATATAAGAAGACACACACGAGGAAAACCACGAGTGTTGTTATGGTGATTATGATTTCTGTAATCTTTTTCTTTTCGCCTGTCAAACAATATGAATAAAAAGTTAAGTATCACAAGCTTCACGAAACGAATATACGACACAAAATCTGAAGAGAAATATACCCACGTATATGCATATACGGCAAATAAGTATGGATGTGTACCTAGTTCAGAGTTAGCAAGCCTCAAGAAAAGATCAGCTCCCTCGAATGGGAACTGTTGAACGTCAACAAGGTTTCCATACCAAACCATACACCCTATCCCATCAGGGTAAGCATACGCCGCACAAGAACAATTGCTTAAGCATTTTCTTTGGCAACCAGAAGAATCCAGTTCAAAATAACAGTTAAAATTATGTGGAAGCTTCATCGAGCTTAATTTCAAAAAACCATCTTCTTTTGCCCTTCTTGTAACGGTACTTGTGTTCTTTTCACAAAGTAACTCGGTTTGTCTCACACATCCGCTTGTCCAGTTCCCGTTTGCCCACTCTTTCGTCGACTTTGGTACATACCCTTTTAAGCACTCACATGACTTAGACCCTTTTCTGTCACAAAAACCATAAGCGCCACAAGTTCCGTATACATCACAAGGTAGCTCTATTGCTTGCCAATTAATCCCTCCTTCTTCTGTTACGAGATTCCAATCCGACCTTACGATGTTTCCATTAGCTGTTATATGCATTATAGAAACAAGTGATGGACTAGGTGGAATATAGACCGCATATGTGCCTTGTTGAGGATTTTGCGTGACCCTAAATCCTTTTAGATACCCAACAGCTGTACAGGATATGAATTCGATTAGAGCAGATTTATTTGGCATCAGAATTTTTTAGTCAAAAATTTGCTTTTAAAAAGCAAAAACAATAAAATCTTGCTTTAAAAAAATTGCAGTGTACTGTTTGGAATCATTGTAACTTTTCTTACTTATTGCGTGACTTATAACTTATTTTTATCAATAAGTCTTGATCACCTATTTTAACTTATAAGTGAGTTATAGACAAACACATTCGATTAATATGTATTTATTTTTGGAATATTTAACATGAGCTTCTCTGCTTTTGAGACTTTTTGACCCAAAACATAGCATTTAAAAGCTAGAAAAATGATATACCAAGCACTCAAGGATTTTTTAATTAAAAAGCTAAAAGATCTAAGAAAAAAGTTGTTGCCACACATGGACTTAGGTGACGTATATGTAATTGAGTCATTGACAAAAGAACACAATATACGTATCCATTTAAATAACCTGAGTTATGTACGCCGACGAACGTTGACCCATCCCATGGTCCACTTCTCCAGTAGAGCTCTGAAGACTTCTTTAGGGTGAATTGTGGCGGTGTCTCAGTTGTAAACTCATCTAAAAATATCCCGGGAGATGGATCGTCTTCAGTTTTCCAAGACGTGAGAGTATGTTTTCCAGTCGTATAGCTAAGCCCTAAAGTAACGCCTGGAATAATAGTATCTCCCGGATAATTAAAACTCTCCCATAAAACCGATCCTGTCACGTTATCTTTAAGAATCAAATTACCATCGTCCTGAAGAACAACCATATTGTTTTTCATGGGGGAAGTAATATTCGTCGACCAGACAATGTTTTTCCCTGAATCAAGTAATACTAAATTTCCATCTCTTCCGATTCGAAGGCTTGCGGTTATGTCAGAAGCAGCAAGGGGATGTTCTCTATTTGCCACCCACACATTTTTCTGAGAAGCTATATTTTTGTACCATATCCCAATATATTTTTTCGTCGAATTACCAGGACTAAAGAAACCTAGCTCGAATACCTGACCAGAGGAAACGAGTTTTTGTCCATAAGAGATCTCCTCCGACTGAGTTAAAGTATCGGTTGCAACGGCTTTTCCAGAGAAAATCATTAAAACAAACAAAAGGCATGGTAATGATAGAAAAATCTCAATTATTTTTAAAACCGTAAGCTTTTCAAAAACATATTTCATTTTTTCAAGTTCTTCAGGACATTTATTATATTTCATTATTTAAAGAAAAAGGAACGTCGGTTAAGTATTAATATATTATTGCAAGCTTAAATTGACTCAAAAGTCTTTACTTAAAAAGTCATTTATATTACATGATTATAATTCACTCAAGTGTCACTAACAAATATTTCAAGGGAACGTTGACTATTATTTGCAAAATGATTTGACTTTCTTTCACTAAATTTTCCTATTATGACCGATAGCTTGATTGTTCCATTGCGAATAACTAAACTATTAAATAAACCTATTAAACGAGATTATGTTTTGTATAAACAGTCACCGGCTAAATCATTGAAAATATCACATTGGTATTTATAAAAAGCAGTTGTGTTTTTTAGGTTCTACTTCGTTTATTTACATGTACTTTATATTATGCTTTTTTCGATTTTATAAAGCAGTTGTGCTTTTATGTTCTACTTCATTTTATTTTTTTTGGTTACATTGACCCTTTTCTTTGTTTATTTACTCTCGTGTTTTTTTCCTACACAGATATCGTTTGTTTTCTTTTCATTTTTGTAGTCTTAATCCTACTTAAAATTGTTGAAAAGGGATATTTTTGTTTTATGTAGTAAGTAAAGATTAATATGTCTTGTTAGCTGGATTCGTATTTTGGTTGATTTCTAGTTTGTTTGAGCTGGAAAACTAGAAAAGCTCAGCTTTAAATTTGTTTGACCAGTTCAGTTATTGAGATAGAAAACTGAGCTTATAAGCTGCAACCAAACAAGGGCCGTAATAGCGGTATAACAAAGTAACGGTGGATTTTATTTCACATTAAAAAGTAACGGTGGATTTTATTTCGCATTCATTCGTAAACTCCTACTTATAAATATTATGAAATTGCAGCTCTTGAAATTACCATTGAATTAATAAGTAGCTTAAACCTATAAGGTGCCAAAATTATGAAATTACGTTTAAGTAGCATAACCATTGAGTTATATACTTCATTTGATATAGGTTTGGTTTTAAATATCTATAACAAAATTTAGAAGAAAATTGGATTGAGCCATTATGGAGTTGCCTAAAAAAAATTCCAAAAATATATGTGGACATTGTTGAAAACGTATTTTGTACCATTTAGACGACTTGACTAAAAGTATCAAGTCTTTCCTACTATGCTTTTATTCCTACATGAAAGTGAACTATCATATTACATGGGGACACGTAATTCTGATTTTATTAAATCTACAAATTTGAGTAGCTCTTACGACAAATTTCGAAACGGTATATCGTATGATCTATTCGATAACGAGTGTAAATGGAAATTGGTTTCGAAATTGCACCATGCAGAGAGGATAAATGTTGTAAATTGAAAAGAGTGGGAAAAACAAACGGGTGGGAAAATCATCCAAACGTTTATCCTACATCAAAGGAAAAAAATTATTTTGAATGTTTTATATATATACCCAACACTTGTGAGTGCTAAATTGTGTACCCTCATAGGCGTGTGTAGGCAATAACATCACACACGTGCGTGCTCGTTCGGGCTCGGGCATGGGTTCGCGGATGGATGAGATTTCAGCACACGCTATAAATACGCAGCCCCTCTTCCACTCTTCAAATACAACACTACATTTTTTATTCTGAATATACACTACATAGATAGCATATACAAATAGAGAGAATCACCCATCAACAGGTCGAGCTTAACTCGTCGTCAGTTTCCGGCGAGTTATCCGAGACGTTGTATCTGAGAATCGAAACGCTAATGCAACCAGAAAAGTTAAGCTGGTTGGGCGAATATCGGTTAAGACTGTTTAACAGTCGCCTCGTCTTTTATTTTCCTGTCTTTTCTTTTTAGCAATTTACTTTCTGTAATTTCATTTTTGTATTTAAATTTTCTGTATCTAGTTGTAGTATTTCAATTCTGTATTTCTTTTTCTATAATTTATTTAAATTACTATTTTTTATTTCTGTAATTTAGTATAATTTCATTTCAGTCTTCTAATTTCTTTTCCAATCAAAACAGTCCGGCTGTTAAGTTTTCACTTTCCAGTCCGGCAGTTTCTGTCAATTCAGTCCATCATAATCTGACTAACAGTTTATTTTAATTACTAGTAAGACCATACAGTTTGAAATCTGTAATTTCAGTACCATTCTGAATTAATAAAAGATTAAACTGTTTGTTATTTATTACAATTCAATTATTACATTATTTATTTATTGTTATTTCGTATACGAAAACCAATCAATATAAATGTCTCATGGCTTCAATTTGCATTCATTACTATTATGAATGAGGTCTTTATCATAGACAATAGTAACTTTAATAAACGAACAACCAAATAAACCTAGAGAGAGAAAGAGAGAGACGACTAGGGTGAATAACCCTAGCCGCCGCAAATATGGTAGACCGTGATAAGCCTTTTGATGATACAAATGCTCTGCTTATCAAACCGGACCTTCCGGTAAAGTCTTTTGCTGCTATTCTAAAGAAACAAGTCGCTAAACCTAAAATTGATTTGAAAGAAATCGAATCCTATAGAGGAGAACCAATGATACAGTTTTCAAAGGATGAAATTTGCCAATTGTCCGAGTTGTTTAAATATACAATAGTAGGTAAGTTCTCGCACGGTAACCCACAGATTGAAGAAATTAAAAAAGTGTTTCATACTCTTGATCTACAAGCTAATTATCAAATTGGAGTTTTAGACCATAAACATATTCTTATTAGATGCTACCATGAAGATGATTTTCAACGAATATGGTTACGTAAAATCTGGTATATTAAAGGATTTCCTATGCGTACTTTTAAATGGACGTATGATTTTGATCCGGATGTCGACTCTTCATTGACGCCTGTTTGGATATCTTTACCTAAGCTGCCTATTCATCTATATAATATGTCGAGTATTTTTTCTATAGCTTCAGCGTTTGGGTATCCTCTTAAGGTAGATGAGCCTACTTCTAAGCTTTCAAGACCTGGGTTGGTACGTATTTGTGTAGAAATCGATCTAAGAAGGGACTTAATTGAAAGGGTTCGTATTGGATATGGGGATGATGAGGGTTTCTGGCAAGACTGTAAGTATGAAGACGTGCCTGAGTTTTGCTTTTATTGCAGTAAACAAGGGCATAAAGAAGCTCAGTGCCTTATCAAAATGAATGAAAACAAACATAAAGTTAAAGAGATAAATGAAAAAGGCCCAGAACAAGAGCAAAATCAACAAAAGGATGTACAAAATCAACAAAGACCTTATTAAATAAAACTTTACCCCAAAAAAGTATATACAAAAGGATAGAAAGAGAAAGCACTAAGGATTGGGTTAGCAGAAACTTTGGTCCAAGTAAAGCTAGATTGGTGGTGGAAAAGCAATCTTCAGAAGCTGATGCAGAGAAACCTGTAGAAAATATGCAACAAGTTCCAAAATTAGTAAATAATGGGAATGATAATCTATTAGAGAATATTATCATTATTGATGCTACTGAAGGAAACTATACAGATCCATTTATTGAAGAGTTGGAGTACAATGTGCAAGATAAAGATGGGGAAAAATCTGAAAGTGAAAGACAACAACCTTTAAATGCAGAACTAGTGGAAACAAATGAAGACATTGAAGAAGTAGATACTGAGCAACCTGTAATTGTAAGAGAAGATGAAGAAAATATAATTAATAAGGCAGCTGGAAGTGATAAGAAGCAAAATGTAATTGAAGAAAATATTGTTATTGATTATGTGAGAGAATCCAATCTACAAGAGGATTTGAATTTGTCACCAAGAAATATACCCCTAGAACCTGAAGAAGAAATTTGGAAAATTTGCATGTCTAATAGTGCAAAAAGGAAACAGAAGAAAAGAGATTTCAAAATAGCTGAAAAAGAGAGTATGATTCTAAGATCCTCTAATGTAGGGCAAGAAAAGTGTATAAATAATTAATGCACTTATTTGGAATGTCAGAGAAATGGAAGGTAAAGATGCCACTGAGTGAAGGTTTTTTGCAAGTTACACAAGCATGTGTTATTAATATGTGTGGAACCTATGACCTGTAGCAGTAAGATTGATTTTTATAAGTATAAGTTTGAGTTTGATAATGATTTTTCTCAAGACTATAATAAAATATGGGTGTTCTATAACATTGGTATTAATGTGGATGTGTCTAATCAAATGGAGCAAGGTATTAGCTTTGTTATCAAAAGGAGCTTTCTACTGAAGCAAATAAAATTTACAGTTGTGTATGCTAAATGTACAAAAGAAGAAAGAGTACCTTTATGGGATTGGTTGCAGCAAGAAACTACTGGTGATCCTTGGATTATTGGAAGAGATTTCAAAACTGTTTCTAAAGAAGAAGATAAGATAGGTGGCCTTAATTTAAATTTGGGTGTTGCTAATGATTATTTAGAGTGTTTAAATAATGTGAACATGGAAGAGATGAAGTATTATGGTTCTAGATTTACTTGGTGAAATAAGAGGAGTCATGAGGCTGCTATTTTTGAAAGAATTGATAAAGTCCTTATTAATCAAACCTGTATAGATATTTTTCAGCATATTTCCTTAGAACATCTAAATAAAGCCTCTTCAGACCACAGTCCTCTTCTAATTAGATGCAAGACTGAGTTTGATAATAATCCTAAAAGGTTTATTTTTCAGAATTCCTAGACAAAACACCAAGACTACAGTAAGGTAATATCATCAGTTTGGGTGACTTATACTGGAGGTGATGGACTCTATTCTTTAGTCAATAATTTAAAAAGAACAAGGAAAGGATTATCTGAGTGGAATAAAAGAGCTTTTGGGAATATCTTCCAGAAAGTAATTGAAGCTGAGGATGAAGTACTCAAAATGGATAGTATCTTTGTGAACGACCCTACAATGATCAACAAGATTGTGTTAAAAAAAGCTGAAGCAAATCTGAAATATAGAATAAAAATTGCGGAGGATTTCTGGGTTCAAAAAGCCAATTTAAAATGGGTCAATGAAGGAGATGGCAACACCAAGTATTTTCATATTATTGTGAAAAAAAGAAGAGTTAGAAGCTATATTAATATTATTAAAAAGGCTACAGGGGAAGTTCTTACTGAGAAATTAGATATTCAAAATGAAGTTGTTGAGTATTTTAAAGGCATTTTGGATGCTAATAAAGTTTTTAATGGAACTTATAAGAGTCTGGACAACATTTCTAAGCTTATTAAAGATGATGATAATGAAATGTTAAACAAGTTTCCTGATGAAATAGAGATTAAAGAAGCTGTGTGGGGTCTTAATAAGAACAGTGCTCCAAGTGTGGATGGTTTTACTGGTTGTTTTTTTACTACCAACTGGAGTCTAGTTGGTAAAGATGTGTGCTCTGCAATAGTCTCATTTTTTGCTGGGCAATTGCTCCCTAAAAGTATTAGTAGTACTGTTATTGCTCTCTTTCCTAAAAATCAAGCCCCTAATGATTTTTCAGAATATAGACCTATCGGTCTATGCACTTTTATTAATAAAGTGATTTCAAAAATTATGGCTTAGAGGTTATCTACTATCTTGCCATTTATTATATCCTCTAATCAAAGTGCGTTTGTTCAGAACAGAGATATAGTGGAGAATATTCTGTTGGCCCAATAATTTATTGCTACCCTTAATAAGAAAAATAGTGGGGAAAATCTGCCTATTAAGCTTGATATGAAAAAAGCTTATGATAAAGTCTCCTGGCACTTTCTTATCTGTGTACTAAGGAAGTTTGGGTTTTCAGAGATCTATATTGATAGAATATGGAGAATTATTTTATGCAATGGGACCTCTATTTTGGTGAATAGTGTACCTACAGGGTATTTTTTTCCTTCTAATGGGCTGAGACAAGGTGATCCTATTTCATCAAGTCTTTTTATTATTTGTTCAGATGTACTAACTAGAAATCTAAATGCTCTAGTGGATAAGAAAAGTTGGAAAGCTTTCAAATCTCCTCTACATGCTCCTATTATAACTCATCTAGTTTTTGCATATGACATTATCATTTTTAGTGCAGCTGATAAAAGGTCTATTCAAAATGTGAAAAAGGTATTAAAGAGCTATAATGAAGATTCTGGGTAAGAAATTAGCTTGGACAAGAGTTTTTTTTATGTTTCAAAAAGTGTTGATAGAGAACAAAGGAAATATATTAGTGAGAAATTACAAATAGAAGTGAAAAAGACTCCTTTTACTTATCTTGGATGCAGGCTATATTCTGGTCATAAAAAGTGTGTACTCTTCCATGAACTCATCCTGAAAGTAAGAAAAAAATTATCAAATTGGAAAAGCAAGTGGTTAAATATGGGTGGGAGACTTATTTTGATAAGATATGTGCTCCAGTCTATTCCAGTGTATACTTTATCAGCTATGAATCCACCTAAACAGGTAATAAAAAAAATTGATCAAATTTTGGCTAAATTTTTATGGATGTAATGTGGAAGGAATAGAACACTTATTCAGTACTGGGCCTATAGCTACAGAAATGTGGAATTACTTTAATAAATTAATGGGAGTTATAAATACTTCAGAGCCAGTAAGGGGCAAATTTATTTCTTGGTGTCTCAATCAGGTATTGTTATCTCTAAACTACAATGGAAACTCTGCAAAAATCATACCTGTGTTTATTGTTTGGAAAATTTGGAAAGCAAGATGCACTAGTAAATACAATAATAAAAAAATGAATGGAGCAATGATATGTGAGGAAGTCAACAATTTGATTAAAAGGTACTCTAGCAAGGATAATTGATTTCCTTCAAACTTTGATATTAAAGTTGGGATAAATGCAATGGTTAAAAAAAATAAAAAGATGAAAGTGGTAAATCAGTTATGTCCTCCTAAAGGATATAGTAAAATAAATATTGATGGGAGTTTTAGAAGGGACCACTAATAAAAGTGGTGTTGGGAGTCTAATGCGAAATGATCAAAGTAAGTTTCTTTTAGGGTATTATACTTCAATCAAACAGCAACTCTGGTCTTGAATCTGAGATGAAAGCACTATTATTGGGCGTTCAAATTGTTGGGGATACCAATATAGTTTTTGAATCAGATTACTTACAATTGGTGAATATTATCCAAGGAAAGAGTAATTGCCATTGGCACTTAATCTATCTTATGGATCTAATAAGTCAGCAATTCAAAATACGTGAATTAAAAATTATGCATATAGAAAGAGAAGGTAACAAAGGAGCAGATCACCTGGTGAATTTAGGGTGTGAAGAAGACCCAATAATTTCGAATTGCTTAGAAGACTTCTCAGATTATTTCACCGGTGTAATTATCACTGAAGCTCTAGAGATTTCTTATTTACGAATCAAATGAGTTTTGAAGATTTTTGGAATAAGAAAAGAGACAGTCTCTCACTAAAGGAAGAAAGTGATGAGTCAACAGTAGACTAATAGATCACTCTATTTGGTACAGGGACGCGTGTTGAAATTTTTAGTTTTTTATTTTTCAGTCCTCAAGTTTCTGTCGGTTTGCAGTTTGAAGGTTTAGTTTGTAATTGTTACAATTTTCCACCTTTTGCTACTGTTTTTTGTATTATTTAATAAAATTGTGGGTTTTCCCACTGATTATTTAAAAAAAAAGAAGAAGATCTTTAAACTAAAGCTGAAATTAATATCATGATCGGTATAACCTATCCTCGCTCGTTCGATGAAGTACTCTGATGATAAACTAAGATAGAACGACGAATTAGCTCAAGAAGAGGTATATCTTAGCTTTAAGAGCGTTACAAGTTTCACTTTCCTTTCCTTGTAAACACCTAGAATATAGTTTGTAAGAAAAATCAGCTAACTATGAAACAGTGAAAAATCAGGTATGGGAAGAATCATCAAGCACAAGAGAAAATACACACACGTGCGCGCGCGCGCGCACACATATATATGTACATTTTTACCAAGTATTACAGATGAATATTGTATTTCATAAGTTTTAGGCCCCGGCTAATGACAAAAAATATTCACATGAATTTCATCCCCTCCCATTTAGGGATTCTGGTTCCGCCACTATCCAAACATAACTAATATATTTAAAGTAAATAATTACGTATAAAATCCAGTTTGTTTGGATTTAAAAAAAAAAGTTTTACGACTGAAATCAATCAAGTTGATTTCATCATCATTTCCTGCGTTGACGTGGTATTCATATCCTTGCATTCACCTCGTTGTGATCCAGTGTTCCGATGTGTAGGATGACGTGGATCCATTGTCACATGTGTGTAAAGTTTCACAGTGTGCCCACCTCTACATTATCATCAATATTTTTATCAACTTCAATGTAGATTTTAGGCGAAGATTGTGAATTTACACCAAATTTTTGCATACTTTTGTAGAAGATAGGTTGTTTTGGTCGAGGAAGCTCCATGTCACTTGTAAGCATTTGAACTACGATAGACATAGTCGGCCTATCGATGATGTGGTCTTGTACACAAAGAAGCCCAATATGCATACATTGTAGAAATTCTGCATTTGGGCATGAATTGAGTAATGTTTTGTCGATTAAATCCATGGCTTTTCCTTGTTCCCACAAATTCCATGCCTGATAAAATCATAAATTATATATTGATACGAAAAATAGAGAGAAATACTAAAACCAAAAACCGAAGATATTAAAGCCCATTCTGAAGATATCTCACTATTTCCTACTAAAGTTCTTATAAAAGACTATATTCCTTTTCAATAATATAGATTTTTTTTATTCCTAAGTGATTTCTTGAATGAATTTTTTGGCCTCAAAAGTAGTTCGCTTCTCACTCAAAAGATAATAGCTGTTCAGGACTAGCATAACCACAAAGCCGCATCCAACACAGAGATGTGATCGATACTTACGTAACAAAGAAGGTTGTATTTCCCGTCATCATAGATGCTGGTAATCCTTATGCCGCTAATGATTTCCAGAAGCAAAACTCCAAAGCTGTACACATCGGATTTCTCCGAAACTAGCCCACCCATTGCATACTCAGGTGAAATGTGACCACTGTATTGAACAAAAATGAAGTCATGCCTCTTTCTTTTCCAAAGTAAATATTCGTATAGAATTTCTTAAGATGCATGAAAGAAAGTGCTATATAAGTCATCGTTAGTACCGAATAAGTGAGTATCCAAACTTTTATTCTTCATGTACTCGTAAACGATCAACTTTTCATCCTTTTTTATGCAGTAACCAAGGAGCTTGACGAGATTTCTGTGTTGAAGTTTAGAGATCATTAAAATTTCATTTTTGAACTCTTCAGCTCCTTGTCCTGAAAGACTTGAAAGCCTTTTCACCGCTACAACTTTACCATCTTCAAGTATCCCCTGCATTATTCATCGTCACACTGCTGTACAATGGCCAATCTATCCATAATAGACAAGAAATCTGCAAATATTATTGAATACGACGCAAAAGAACAACAATATAAAAGTTTTTAACCTTATAAACAGGACCAAATCCTCCACTCCCGAGTTTGTTTGTTTCGCTGAAGTTGTTTGTAGCAACTTTTAATATTTTGAACTGAAACATTGGTATATCTGAAGAATCGGTATGTGATCCCAGCAATAGTATAGTCTCTGTATCAGTTTCCTTCCTTTGGAGTCTCTTGTTCACTGAAAATACAGAACTTTAAAGCTATGAAATAATGAAGTTCAGCATATTCCATTTTCGTTATCAAGTCCATGGTACTTGAAAAGGTGAAATACAAAATATAATTAAAAGAAAAAGTTGTATGGCTGTATTAACCCAAAAACTTTAACGTGCCCCGGATATTATACTTCATGCTTCAAAACATGATTAAGTATCAACAGCTAAAACTCTACCTAATAACTGGTTTATGTAATAGTTAGCAATTTATCTAAAATATTATAATAGCAGGGATAGATAAGAAAATCCAAGTTTTTACAAAAAAGTAGCTACATTTCTCACCTCTCTGATTTGCTTTCCGCCTACTCAAACCATATAAGAAGACACAAAAGAGGAAGACCCCGAGCGTTGCTGTTAAGCTAATGATTATTTTCTTTCTCTTTCTCTTTCTCTTTCTCCTTTCGCCTGAAAAATAAACTGAAAATTTAACAGAAACTTCAAGAAAAAGCGTAACTCATTACAAAGCTGAAAAAGCACTAACGCACAGATAAATATATGTATTAGTACCTAGTTCAAAATAAGAGAGCCGCAAGAAAAGATCGGCACCACCAAATGAAAACTGTTGAGTGTCAACAAGGTCTCCATACCAAACCATACAGCCTATTCCATCAGGGAAGGCATACACCACACACGAACAATTGTTTAAGCAAAATTTTCTGCAGACTGAAGGATGCAACTGAAAATAATATTTATAATTATTCGGAAGCTTCATAGTGCTAAACTTCAAAAACCCATCTTCTTTTGCTATTCTCAGTACATTACTAGTGTTTCTTCCACAAAGTAACTCGGTTCGTCTAACACACCCACTTGTCCAGTTCCCTTTTGCCCACTCATTCGGAGACTTTGCTACAAACCCTTTCAAGCACTAGCACGAATCTGACATTTTTCTGTTACAAAAACCATTAGGTCCACAAGTTTCATATACATCACAAGGTACGTCTATCGATTGCCATTGATAACCACCTTTCCCGGTAACTATGTCCCAATCCGACCTGACTATAGTTCCGTTAACTGTTAGCTGAATTATAGCACCATGTGATGAGCTAGGTGGACTATAGACCACATATGTATATCCATGTTGACTATTTTGCATGACAGTAATTCCATTTCTATACCCAATACCTCCATAGAATACATATTTGATTAACAAAGAACAAATGAAATCTAAGAATGAAACAAAATTATAGTTTCATTAACGAAGACATGAAATCTAAGAATGAAACAGAATCTACGTAGCCGAAACTACATAACAAGTGCATCCAATCTAATAACCTGTTTTATGTATGCCTAGGAACTTGGACCCATCCCATGGACCACTTCTCCAATAGGTTTTCAAAGATGTCCTTACGGCAATTTGTGGGGGATTCTCAATTGTAAATTCGCAAAGAAATATCCCAGGAGATGGATCATCTTCTGTTTTCCATGATGAAAGAGTGTGATTTCCAGTCATTTGCTTAGGCCCGAGAGTAATGCCTGGAATAGAAGTATCTCCTAGATAGTTGAAACTTTCCCATAGAGCTGATCCGGTGATATCATCCTTAAGAATCAAATTTCCTTTATCCGAAAGAACAGCAGTTGTGTTGTGTATCTGAGAAGAAACGTTTGTCGACCAGACAGTCTTTCTCATGGAATCGGCTAATATTAAGTTTCCATCTTTTCCAATAAAAAAGCGTGCGGTGGTGTCAGAAGCCTTGATGGGATTTTCTCTATTTGCCACCCACACGATTTTCTGAGAAGCTATATTTTTGTACCATATTCCAATATATTTTTTCGACGAATTTCCAGGACTAAAAAATCCTAGCTCGAATACTTGACCTGAGGAGATGAGAGTTTGTCTGAAAGAGATCCCCTCCGATTGAGTTAAAGTATCAGTTGCAATGACTTTTCTTGAGAAAATTATCAAAACAAGCAAAAGAGATGCAAAGAAAAGCGAACAACCAACAGTTTTGTTGCGTTTGGCAACCAAATTATTTGCCAAAACATATCCCATATTGCAACAAGTTTTTTTTTTTAAAGGTTTTTTTTTAATTCTATTTCTGGTATTTTGAATTGTTCCTAACTGAAAAGTGCTTACATTCTATTTTATAGTACAAGTCAAAGACTGGTAAGACGAGTTGCTTAACATTTTTAAAAATAATTGAGGTCATTTTTCAATGGATCATTTTTATTTTTTTTCTATTTCTGGTATAGAAATTCAGAACCTCTATTCTTCACCATTTCTATCTTTCCTTAATAGATAAAAAGAAAATACAGGTTTTACTCATGTTACAAATAATACCAACATTTTTTGGATACAACAAAGTATTTTGACTTGTTCCTAACTGAAAAGTCTTTATTGTACAAATCCTTTATAGTATTTTATAGGTACAAGTCAAAGATGGTAAGTTTTTTTTATGATTTACTTTCACTACCAAAATGCCAACACACAAATTTTAAGGCCAATTTTTGGTTTGAATAATGATGTAAATTTTACCAACAGTTCTGAAAATAATTTTCTTCTGTCACCAAGTTTCCTACTCCCTCCGTTCCCAATTAATTGTCCTCTATGAAATTACGTGCAATTTTGACCGGTTTATAATATGTATCAAAATTGTCGAAATGAAAATTTTCAAAACTAAATCATATAATTTAATGTTTGAACTATATGATTAACTTTTGAAAATTTTCATTCCGACAATTTTGTTACAAATTATTGGCCGGTCAAAATTGCACGTAGTTTCGTAGTGGACAATTAATTGAGAACGGAGGGAGTAGAAAACACCCCCTCTCGGATAGGTGTCTTGATTGTTCAATAATAAGTGAGGGTCTTAATGGACCCTTCGAAGGGAATTCACCTAGGACTAAAAGTACAAAATTCGTAAGACTTTATGTTTAGTTTATAACTTTATATCACCATCTCAATTAATATTATAAACCTAGGACTTGTTTGTACAGTTTTTTAAGCTGGATTTCTAAATTTATGGCAAAGTCTAAATTTATCCAGCTTAAAATTTCTAGCTTATTTGATCTGGAAAACCAGAAAAGCTCAGCTTTAATTCTGGTAAGTACATTGCAGTTCAGTTATTAAGAGAAAAACTGAGCTTTAAAGCTGCAGCCAAACAAGGGCTGTAATAGGGGTATAACAAAGTAACGGTGAATTTTATTTATATAGAAGGCTGTTGAAAAATCTTCAAACTAAAGTCGAAACAGGTACCATGATCAGTATAACTTGTTCTCGACGGTTGGATGAAATACGCTAATGAAATAATTAAGCTAGAAGGATGAATTAGCTCACATGATTTTTGTATGATTTTTGCCCGATTCAAGAAGAGGTTTATCTCCTCATAATATAAGGATTTTTGTATGATTTATGTCGAGCTACATTTTTTATTAAGGAATAGGCGATAAAAACTGGTCAAGTTTTTTAATGTACTTAAATTACTAACTTGTTGGTAAATCTTAGCTTTGAGACCGTTACAAGTTTCACCTTCCTTAACACCTTGCGCACACCTTGAACATAATTCGTAAGAAAATTTCAGTTAATTATGATACAGTAAATGGATATTGCTATGGTTATTTAGTATGTACAAAAGAAGAAACTAAGAAAAAATAGAGAAGGCTATAGCCCTCCACACACACACACACATATTTATATATAATATATACATATTTGAATTTTATTATCTAATACAATTTACAGCTAGATTTTGTTGTTCATAAGTTTTAGAATTATAGTCCCCTCCCTATTAGGGGTTCTGGTTCTGCCACTAGCCAAACATAACTAGTCTACGTATAAAATCCAGTTTGTTTGGATATAAAAAAAAAAAAGTTTTACGACTGAAATCAATCAAGTTGATTTCATCTTCATTTCCTGCGTTGACATGGTATTCATATCCTTGCTTTCACCTCGTTGTGATCCAGTGTTCCGATGTGTAGGATGACGTGGATCCATTGTCACATGTGTGTAAAGTTTCAAAGGTGACGGTGTGCCCACCTCTACATTATCATCAATATTTTTATCAACTTCAATGTAGAATTTAGGTGAAGATTGTGAATTTACACCAAATTTTTGCATACTTTTGTAGAAGATAGGTTGTTTTGGTCGAGGAAGCTCCATGTCACTTGTAAGCATTTGAACTACGATAGACATAGTCGGCCTATCGATGATGTAGTCTTGTACACAAAGAAGCCCAATATGCATACATTGTAGAAATTCTGCATTTGGGCATGAATTGAGTAATGTTTTGTCGATTAAATCCATGGCTTTTCCTTCTTCCCACAAATTCCATGCCTGATAAAATCATAAATTATATACTGGTAGGTAAGATAGAGAGAAACATTAAAACCGAAAATCGGAGATATTAAAGCCCATTCCGAAGATATCTCACTATTTCCTACTAGTTCTTGTAAAAGACTATATTCCTTTTCTATAACATAACATTTACTCCTAAGTGATTTCTTGAATGGATTTTTTGGCCTCAAAAGTAGTTCGCTTCTCGCTCAAAGATAATAGTTGTTCTAGGACTATCATAACCACAAAGCCACATCCAACATAGAGGTGTGATCAATACTTACATAACAAAGAAGGTTGTATTTCCCGTCATCAAAGATACTGGTAATCCTTATGCCGCTAATGATTTCAAGAAGCAAAACTCCAAAGCTGTACACATCAGATTTCTCCGAAACTAGCCCACCCATTGCATACTCAGGTGAAATATAGCCACTGTAATGAACAGGAACAAAGTCATGTTTCTTTCTTATTCTTCATTTTCAATTTTTTTTTGTTATTACTTTTTTTTGTTTGTTGCAAAGCCAAATTTCATAGTGAAAACTAGAAATCCTATTAGTTAGTTAGTTATGTGTTGCAATAAATGGTTGTTCAGCATAATATATTATGATAGCAGTAACTAACTGCAACTTTAATCAAAAAATTTTGTAAAGAAAGGACACTCACTAGGTTCCGACAACTCGATTGGTATTGGCTTGCTCCTGAGTAAAATGAAAAGATCTTGCCAAACCAAAGTCTGAGATTTTTGGATTCATGTTTTCATCCAAAAGAATATTACTGGCCTTCAAATCTCTGTGAATTATCCTTAGACGAGAATCTCGATGCAGATAAAGGAGCCCTCTAGCAATACCATGGATGATGTTTAATCGTTTAGCCCAATTAAGATGCTTTGCACTCGTATCATCTAACAATCAAAAGAAGACGAACCTTTCATTATTTGTCCAGTCGTAACCTTTTAAAAGTTGTAAGTAATCAGACTTGATGACTTACCAAATAATAAGTTGTCTAAACTTTTATTTTTCATGTACTCGTAAACGAGCAACTTTTCATTCCTCTTTATGCAGTAACCGAGGAGCTTGACAAGATTGCGGTGTTGAAGTTTGGAAATCATCAAAATCTCATTTTTGAACTCTACATCTCCTTGTCCTGAAAGACTTGAAAGCCTTTTCACCGCTATATCTTTACCATCTTCTAGTTTCCCCTGCATATTTCACAAATATAAATATTTTTTTTATAAAAGCACATCTATACTGTTGTATAAGGTAATTTCTAACTGCCTGTCTATATAATTAAAATAGATGTATTCGCACACTTTCAAAAATCAACAGAATCTGGTGCCTCTATATATTGAGCATTATGCACTACTTACTACCTTAGTAAGTAATAAAGAAAAGGGAAGAATTTATTTGGTAAAAGAAGAAACGGAGAAATATTAAATAACCTTGTAAACAGGGCCAAATCCTCCAACCCCAAGTTTGTTTGTTTCACTGAAGTTGTTCGTAGCAACTTTTAAGGTTTTGAAGTGAAAAATCGGTATGTCTGAAGAATCTGTTTGTGACCCCAGCAGAAGCGAAGTGTCTGTATCGAATTCATTTCCTCGTAATCTCTTCTTTACTGAAATTAAGATCAATAATTAAAATGAAAGAATCATAAATTAAAGACAGGGACTAATGAATATTGTAACAATGATTTATCTAAGAATCTGATTCTTGAAAAGAAAAAGTTACATTTCTTAGCTCTTCGATTTGCTTTCAACCTGCGCCAACCACATAATAAGACACAGAAGAGGAAAACCACGAGTGTTGTCACGGTGATGATGATTTCTGTAACCTTATTATTTTCGCCTGGCATACAAATGAATAAGAAGTTAAGTATAACACGCTTCACGAAACGAATATACGACACAGAATTTGAAGAGAAAATATACCCACGTATATACATGTACGATAAATAAGTATGGATGTCTACCTAGTTCAGAATTAGCAAGCCTCAAGAAAAGATCAGCTCCCGCGAACGGGAACTGTTGAACATCAACAAGGTTTCCGTACCAAACCATACACCCTATCCCATCTGGGTAAGAATACGCCGCACAAGAACAATCCCTTAAGCATTTTCTTCGGCAACCAGAAGAATCCAATTGAAAATAATAGTTAAAATTATGTGGAAGCTTCATCGAGCTTAGTTTCAAAAACCCATCTTTTTTTGCCCTTCTTGAAATAGTACTTGCGTTCTTTTCACAAAGTAACTCGGTTCGTCTAACACACCCACTAGTCCAGTTCCCATTTGCCCAATCTTTCATCGACTTTGGCACATACCCTTTTAAGCACTCACATGAATTAGACCCTTTTCTGTTACAAAAACCATACGCGCCACAAGTTCCGTATACATCACAAGGTACCTCTATTGCTTGCCAAGTAATCCCTCCTTCTCCTGTTACGAGATTCCAATCCGACCTTACGATGTTTCCATTAGCTGTTATGTGTATTATAGCAACATGTGATGGACTAGGTGGACTATAGACCACATATGTGCCTTGCTGAGTATTTTGCGTGACAATAAGTCCGTTTGCATACCCAACACCTGTACAGAACATGGATTCGATTAGTGCAGATTTAGTTAACTATCAGAAAATGAAATGGGAAAAAATATGTTTAGTACAAAACTGTGTCGCGTGCCATCACACGGCCAAATTAAACTAGTTACCAAAATGAACTTGGCTTTGTAGTTGACACAAGAACACTATATACATTCCCATTTAAATAACCTGATTTATGTAGGCCGATGAACCTCGATCCATCCCATGGGCCACTTCTCCAGTAGAGCTCCGAAGACTTCTTTAGGGTGATTTGTGGCGGTGTTTCAGTTGTAAACTCGTTTAAAAATATCCCGGGAGATGGATCATCTTCAGTTTTCCAAGACGTGACAGTATGTATTCCAGTCGTATAGCTAAGCCCAAAAGTAATGCCTGGAATAACGGTATCGCCGGGATAATTAAAACTCTCCCATAAAACCGATCCTGTCATATTATCCTTAAGAATCAAATTACCATCGTCCCGAATAACAACCATATTGTTTTTCATTGGGGAAGTAATATTCGTCGACCAGACAATATTTTTCATCGAATCGAGTAATACTAAATTTCCATCTCTTCCTATTCGAAGGCTTGCGGTTATGTCAGAAGCAGCAAGGGGATGTTCTCTATTCGCCACCCACACATTTTTCTGAGAAGCTATGTTTTTGTACCATATCCCAATATATTTTTTCGTCGAATTACCAGGACTAAAGAAACCTAGCTCGAATACCTGACCAGAGGAAACGAGTTTTTGTCCATAAGAGATCTCCTCCGACTGAGTTAAAGTATCTGTTGCAACGGCTTTTCCAGAGAAAATCATTAAAACAAACAAAAGGCATGGTAATGATAGAAAAATCTCAATTATTTTTAAAACCGTAAGCTTTTCAAAAACATATTTCATTTTTTCAAGTTCTTCAGGACACTTATTATATTTCATTATTTAAAGAAAAAGGAAAGTCGGCTAAGTATTATATTAGGCGCTTGATGCAGACGGCGGATGTACTAGTGGAGTGGGGTATAAGTCACGCCACGTAATAAAAACTCAATCTACTAAAAATAAAAATAAAAATAAAAATAAATAAATTAATATTAATTAAATTTAGGGTAGACTCAAACTAGGGTTCCAATATATTTATTTGGGTTTTTAATAGGTTGAGTTTTTATTACGTGGCGTGATTTATACCATTACCGTCTGTATTAATCAAAAGGCGTCTACATAAAACAAAAGTCATTATATTATTGCAAGCTTAAATTGACTCAAAAGTCTTTACTTTAAAAAGTCATGTATATTACATGATTATAATTCACTCAAGTGTCACTAACAAATATTTCAAGGGAACGTTGACTATATTTCACTAAATTTTCCTATTAATAAATTCCCTATTATGACCGATATCTTGATTGTTCCATTGCGAATAACTTAACTAATTTTTTTTTATCAATAAATAAACCTATTAGACGAGATTGTGTTTTGTATAAACAGTCACTTGCTAAATCATTGAAAATATCACATTCGTATTTTTACCGTATTTATAATCCTACTGAAATTTGTTGAAAAAGGATATTTTTGTAGTCTTAATAATCCTAGTGAAAATTGTTGAAAAGGGATATTTTTGTAGTCTTAATAATCCTAGTGAAAATTGTTGAAAAGGGATATTTTTGTAGTCTTAATAATCCTAGTGAAAATTGTTGAAAAGGGATATTTTTGTAGTCTTTTAATCCTAGTGAAAATTATTGAAAAGGGATATTTTTGTAGTCTTAATCCTAATGAAAATGGTTGAAAAGGGTTATTTTTGTAGTCTTAATCCACTACGAAATTACGTACAATTTTAACCGGTTTATAACTTATATTAAAATTGTCAAAAAGAATTTTTTTTAAATCTAATCATAAAATTTAACATTTAACATTTTAAACATTTTGACAATTTTAAAACAAATTTTTGACCGATTAAAATTGGATGACGAAGTAGTTCCTTTCATAGTAAACAAGTGGCATCTCAGACAACCATTAACATTTAAATATAATATCAACAAAAAGAATCTTAGATTTGACTTGTCTTTGGTTTTTGTTGGTGCCGAAGTTTATACAAATTATCAGCAAAATCTCTTAAAATTATTTGGTCAAGCTCGGCTCGTTTAGAAAAATAATCTAAACTCCCGTGGATAATGTATCGAGCTGCAAGAGACGTGATGAGACTTGATTTTATTTATGTCATAACATATGTAATATCATCCAACTCATATTGATTCGCAATGGATAAGTAAGTTCGTTAAGCAAGTATCAAAAAAAGCATATCGTGACTATTTTTTGTGGGATTTTATCATATAATTCTGATAACAAAATCGAAAGTTAACTTATGAAATATACTAGAAAATTAAAGAATAATTCAAAAGTTAAGTAACTCATAGATAGGAGCATAAAATGAGAAACTTATATGTGAACAAATTAATAATATGTGGCAAAGTTGTGCAGTTTTTATCCCAATTCTATATTTTCGTATTTCAATTTGTTCACATATTATTAAATTGGTTTTTAAACTAAATTACACATACACAATATGTAGACATACAGTGATGTAACCATGATCCAATAAATGTTCAAAAACCAATATTGGACATAAATCAAATTTAGGAAAATTGTTACCGCAAACAAAGTTATCAAGCAGTCACCAACCGTGCATAGCAGTAAGGCTCTTAATAGTTATTCCACTCAATGGCGGACATAGTATAGGGGCCAGTGGGGGCACGATAGCCTCGTTCCGCCCCTGCTTCCACTAAAAGTTTTTCTTGTATATTCATATATTAGTTTGGCTAACGATAGCCTCGTGGCATCGTTTAAGTGATTAATATCATTTCATAATTAAGTTACATCAAATGGAAACACAAGTTACATTTATAATCACGCACAATTGAATCATATCAAATCATTACGTTATTTTCAAAATGAACTAAATTATATCTTGCATAACTAAGTCATGGAAACAATATTAATAAGTTATCATATTTAACATTTGAAAAGAAAATCTAAACATACTTAATTATTTAATTCATTTACATAATAGTTTGATAAGGTAACTAAGTAATTCTCAACAATCAGTGAAGCGTAGAATGAATCAAATTTGATTTCATCTCTATTTCAAAATCTGGTGTCATATGTATATCCTTGCCTTCACCTCGTTGCGATCCAGTGTGACGATGCGTAGAATATTGTTGATTCTGTACATGTGCATGACCATTTAAAGTTAACATTGTATCCGCATCAACTTTATTGTCGACATTATCATCGACTTCGATGTAGAATTTAGGAGAGGATTGTGAATTTAGCCAATAGCGAAACATAGTTTTGTAAAACGCAGCTTGTTTTGGTTGTGGAAGATCCATCTCGCTGGTAAGCATAAGAACTACAGTCGACATAGTCGGCCTATCATTGGAGTGATCTTGAACACAAAGAAGCCCGATTTGCATACATTGTATAAAATCTACATCTGGGCATGGATTAATTAATGTGTTGTCCATTAAATTTGTGGCTTTTCCTTCCTCCCACAAATTCCATGCCTGGTAAATTACAAAATAAAATACATAAAAGCTAAATCATTACTGCTCATAGAAAGATTGTGTCCCTTTTTATTTTACAAACATTTATTTTGCTGATTTAAATAAAGCTTTTAGAAAATTACCAAGCTCCTCTGAAGTCGACAACAAAATTTTGGCTTTTCAAAGATCAAAACTAGGCAATAAGTTATTCTGGGACAAACATATATAACAAAAAAAGCGATAAAACAACATATAAATGGGATCAAAACTTACATAACAAAGGAGGTTGTACTTTCCATCTTCATATATGCTGGTAATTCTCATGCCACTAATGATTTCTAAAAGCAATACTCCAAAGCTGTACACGTCAGATTTCTCCGAAACTACCCCTCCCATTGCATATTCAGGCGAAATGTATCCACTGCATTTAATTAAATATGAAGTCAAACTTATTTCCTTTACTTCTTTTTTCGTTGCAAAACCGACATTTTTTAATAGATTAATTTATATAGTTGATATTCATATCTTCCAATGTATAAACACCGACAATTCCGAAGTTAATAGTGCACTTACAATGTTCCAACGACGTGGTTGGTATTGGCTTGTTCTTGAGTAATTTGAAAAGATCTTGCCAAGCCAAAGTCTGAAATTTTCGGATTCATATTTTCATCCAATAGAATGTTACTAGCCTTCAAATCTCTGTGAATAATCCTTAAACGAGAATCTCGGTGTAAATAAAGGAGCCCTCTAGCAATACCATGAATGATGTTTAAGCGTTTAGCCCAATCGAGTTGCTCTGCACTCTTCGTATCTAACAATCACAACAACACATGATCAAAGTAAATATTCGTATAGAATTTCTTAAGATGCATGAAAGAGAGTGCTATATAAGTCATCGTTAGTACCGAATAAGTGAGTATCCAAACTTTTATTCTTCATGTACTCGTAAACGATCAACTTTTCATCCTTTTTTATGCAGTAACCAAGGAGCTTGACGAGATTTCTGTGTTGAAGTTTACAGATCATTAAAATTTCATTTTTGAACTCTTCAGCTCCTTGTCCTGAAAGACTTGAAAGCCTTTTCACCGCTACAACTTTACCATCTTCAAGTATCCCCTGCATTATTCATCGTCACACTGCTGTACAATGGCCAATCTATCCATAATAGACAAGAAATCTGCAAATATTATTGAATACGACGAAAAAGAACAAGAATGTAAAAGTTTTTAACCTTATAAACAGAACCAAATCCTCCACTCCCGAGTTTGTTTGTTTCGCTGAAGTTGTTTGTTGCAACTTTTAGTGTTTTGAACTGAAACATTGGTATATCTGAAGAATCTGTGTGTGACCTCAGCAATTGTGTAGTCTCTGGATCAGTTCCCTTCCTTTGAAGTCTCTTCTTCACTGAAAAAATAGAACTTTAAAGCTATGAAATAATGAAGTTCAGTATATTCCATTCTCGCTATTTACTATTTAGTGTTTTAACCCAAAAACTTTAACGTGCGGATGTTATACTTTATGCTTCAAACATGATCAGATCTCAAATACTATAGTACTAAGGATTGATTAGAGAATCCAAGTTTTAAAAAGAAGTAGCTGCTTTTCTCACCTCGCTGATTTGCTCTCCACGTACGCAAACCATATAAGAAGACACACAAGAGGAAGACTCCAAGCGTTGCTGTTAAACTAATGATGATTTTCGTTCTCTTTCTCTTTTCGCCTGAGAAAAAATAATCAAATCTTAACATAAACTTTAAGAAAAACGTAACTCTTAACAAACATGAAAGACCACTAACGTCCATAGATACATATATAAAGAGCAAGTGCATGGATCTGTACCTAGTTCAGAATAAGAAAGTCGGAGGAAAAGATCGGCACCACCAAATGGAAACTGTTGCGTGTCAACAAGGTCGCCATACCAAACTATACAGTCTATCCCACCAGGGTAGGCATACGCCACACACGCACAACTGCTTAAACAAAATTTTCTGCAGCCTGAAGAATCCAACTGAAAATAATATTCATAATTATTCGGAACCTTCATAGTGCTAAGCTTCAAAAACCCATCTTCTTTTGCTATTCTCAGTACATTACTAGCGTTTCTTCCACAAAGTAACTCGGTTCGTCTAACACACCCACTTGTCCAGTTCCCTTTTGCCCACTCATTCGGAGACTTTGCTACAAACCCTTTCAAGCACTCGCACGAATCTGACATTTTTCTGTTACAAAAACCATTAGGTCCACAAGTTTCATATACATCACAAGGTACATCTATCGATTGCCATTGATAACCACCTTTCCCGGTAACTATGTCCCAATCCGACCTGACTATAGTTCCGTTAACTGCTAGCTGAATTATATCAACATGTGATGGGGTAGGTGGAGTAGAGACCGCATATGTATATCCATGTTGACTATTTTGCATGACAGTAACTTCGTTTGCATACATGATACCTGCATAGAATACATATTTGATTAATAAAGAATACATGAAAGAATTAAACAAAATTATAGTTCCGTTAACGAACAAATCCAAGAATGAAACAAAATCTACATAGCCGAAACTAAATAACAAATGGAACTAATCTAATAACCTGTTTTATGTATGCCTATGAACTTGGACCCATCCCATGGACCACTTCTCCAATAGATCTTCGAAAATGTCCTTACGACAACTTGTGGGGGAATCTCAGTTGTAAACTCGCAAAGAAATATCCCAGGAGATGGATCGTCTTCTGTTTTCCACGACGAGAGAGTGTGATTTCCAGTCATTTGCTTAGGCCCGAGAGTAATGCCTGGATAAGAAGTATCTCCAGGATAATTGAAACTTTCCCATAGAGCTGATCCGGTGATATCATCCTTAAGAATCAAATTTCCTTTATCCGAAAGAACAGCAGTTGTGTTGTGTATCTGAGAAGAAACGTTTGTCGACCAGACAGTCTTTCTCATGGAATCGGCTAATATTAAGTTTCCATCTTTTCCAATAAAAAAGCGTGCGGTGGTGTCAGAAGCCTTGAGGGGATTTTCTCTATTTGCCACCCACACGATTTTCTGAGAAGCAATATTTTTGTACCATATTCCAATATATTTTTTCGACGAATTTCCAGGTCTAAAAAATCCTAGCTCGAATACTTGGCCTGAGGACACGAGAGTTTGTCTGAATGAGATCCCCTCCAATTGAGTTAAAGTATCAGTTGCAATGACTTTTCTTGAGAAAAACAATAAAACAAACAAAAGGAATGGTAATGATAGAAATTTTTCAACAATTTTTAGAACATATCCCATTTTTTAAGCTCTTGAGGACACTTATTTTCACTATTTATATTTCCTATATTGAAGAAGAAGGCGTGTATTCATATTACATGCTTTAATGTTGATGGCTTGGTATCCACCTAAATTGACTAAAAGTCTTTATATCAAAAGTCTTATACATGACTAGTAAACTCGTATATATGTGTAGACACGTAAATTTTTCGACAAATAAAAATATGACACGTGTCTCTTATAAAAAATAAAATATCTTAATTTATATATTAGTATTTTGAAAATCAAATGAATATTTTTTATTTTTTTTTGGTTTAAATTATAAAAGCAGAAAATGTCATTTTCTTTGACTATATATTAATTTTTTTTTTCTCGCAAACAATGAAAATGCTTCTATTTTACTATTTGTTTGTTTAAAAATTACAAAGTAATGATAAGACAAAGAATTATTAGATTTAAGTATGGACCATTTTGCTTCTAAACTCAAACTATAAGGGGGCATGGAGGACCATTTTTGTCCTAAACTCAAATTATAAGACGATTTTGATCCTAAACTCAAACTATAAGACCATTTTGTTACTAAGCTCAAACTACAAGGGGGCATGGAGTACCATTTTGATGCTAAACTCAAACTACAAAACCATTTTGATCCTAAACACAAACTACGAGGGGGCGATATCGCGAAAAAGACCACCCCAACTACTATAAATAGATGTCCAATCCAAGCCTAAAGGAGAGAAGTTGAAAGACAAAGGTGAAGCCAAATCCAAGAGAGAGAGAAGCTCTACCGAAGTCAAGCCATCAACCACCGAAGCATTCGAAGATCTTCATCAAGCCCGAAGAACTTCAAGCAAGCTCATCAACAAATCCAAGACAAATCCACCATTTGATCCGCAAGAAGCTCCAAAGGCCGCGAATTAAGTGTTTTTCAAGACCAAGCATTCGAAGATCTTCATCAAACCCGAAGAACTTCAAGCAAGCTCATCAACAAATCCAAGACAAATCCACCATTTGATCCGCAAGAAGCTCCAAAGGCCGCGAATTAAGTGTTTTTCAAGACCAAGCATTCGAAGATCTTCATCAAACGCGAAGAACTTCAAGCAAGCTCATCAACAAATCCAAGACAAATCCACCATTTGATCCGCAAGAAGCTCCAAAGGCCGCGAATTAAGTGTTTTTCAAGACCAAGCATTCGAAGATCTTCATCAAACCCGAAGAACTTCAAGCAAGCTCATCAACAAATCCAAGACAAATCCACCATTCGATCCGCAAGAAGCTCCAAAGGCCGCGAATTAAGTGTTTTTCAAGACCAAGCATTCGAAGATCTTCATCAAGCTCGAAGACCTCCAATCAAGCTTGTCAACAAATTCAAGCAAGATCCTCATTCGATCCTCGAAAACATTTCAAAACCACAAATCAAGCGTTTTCCAATATCAAACTCACAAAGAAATACAAGTCAAGATCAACCTCAAAGGTCAAGCAAATCAACAAGTCAATCATCACCAAACTATTGGAGCCAATAAGAACTCATTTGTGAAGAGATTAATCAAAGGATTTCTATTTTCTTTATTTTAGAAAATATTCAGAGATTGTACCCGCTAAATATTAAATAAATAAATTATTTTGCTTTCTCCATTTATTTTCTGTCTTGGTATATTAGATAGAAAAATTTGTGTGAAACAAATTTTGGCACACCCGGTGGGACCATTTCTGCCATTCATCTTTTCTCTTCGTCAATCGATCAAACATTCATGACTCAAAATAAAAATACACAAAACAGTCACATCATGATGACCCGAAGCAAGTCCGCTGTCCAACTATCAACACCCTCATTCCTTGTCATGGGCAAAAAGGTAGAGGCTAGCTCCAAAGTGAAAGCAAATTTCAAAGATGGTACATGGGCAAGTGACTCTTCTGATGAAGAAGGCTTGATTGGAAACCATCACTTAGAGGACAACTCAGATTCCATAACTAACACTCCCCAATCAGTGGTTGCTATTTCAACAAACTCAACAAATATGCAAGTACTGGTGATAAACGCTCCTACGGTGGAAGAACAAGTTAATGCAATCGCTGGGACCCTAGAAACTTTAATGAAAGCTCTTAATGAACGAGACGCTCAGATGGCGATATTGACTGACAGAGTTCAACAATTGGCAGAGCCACGCCAAGGGGAGAATCGACGTAGAACTGAAGGAGGTGAAGGTTCTTCAAATGAGGAAAGGCCCTTAGAAATAACGAATGGCGTAATCCCTCTAGAGCAGCTGAAAGAGTTCATACTGGGTACCGTAAAAGAAAAATATGAAGAAGTGGCACATTCCTCCTTCGGCTATGTCAAACCTTACACACGGAGAATCGAACAATTGAGGATGCCTTACGCATATCATCCACCCAAGTTTCAACAATTTGATGGCAAGGGAAATCCTAATCAACACATTGCACATTTCATCGAGACTTGCAACAATGCAGGGACTTATGGGGATCTCATGGTGAAGCAATTTGTCCGCATACTAAAAGGAAATGCCTTCGAATGGTATTGCGACTTGCAACCGGGATCAATTGACACTTGGGAACAATTGGAGCAAGGATTCCTTAATCGTTTTTATAGCACTAGGCGCACTGTGAGCTTGATGGAATTGACAAATACCCGCCAATGGAAAGACGAGCCTGTTGAGGACTACATTCATCGATGGAGGGGATTGAGCTTGAATTGCAAAGATAGACTGTCCGAAACATCAGCAATAGAGATGTGTGTTTAAGGCATGCATTGGGGATTGTCCTACATTCTCCAAGGAATAAAACCAAAAACATTTGAGGATTTGGCAAGTAGAGCTCATGACATGGAAGTTAGTATCTCGAGTAGCAGTGACCAAGCTCTCCTACTTCCAGGAACTCAAAAGACTCCAAATAAACAAGATGGAAGGAAATGGATCAAATCTCGTGCAATAACTGATAAAAGAGAATCGTTTGTCGTGTCAACTCCATCTCAAAGCCTTCCTCCCATCAAGGTGAAAGCTAGCATGAAGAATGTTGAAGATGACAAACCCAATGTAAATCAAAGAAGCGAAAAAAGAAGACTCGCGCTAAGAGAGATGCAAGAGAAGGAATACCCGTTTCCTGATAACGAAGTTCCTCGCATGCTAGAGGAACTCCTCGTACTTAAGCTAATCGATCTTCCACAAATGAAACGTCCCGAAGAGGCCGACAAAGTTGATGATGCAAATTATTGCAAATTCCACCGTCTCGTCAGTCACCCAACCCACAAGTGCTTCGTCTTGAAGGAGAAGATCGTACAATTGGCCGCTCAAGGAAAAATCTCTTTGGAGGATGAAGAAATAACTACTGCCAATTACACATGTATCATTACAAATCCAGAGTTTGAAAGCATGGACGAGAGAAGGACAGTCATGATTCAATTTGGATCTTTGCCGCCAATTGCAATCATCATGCAAAACTCGAGCACTGAAGGCAATACCTCGTGGACTTATGTTAGCCATACGAGAGGTTCAAGATTATCCACCAGCGAAGAATTGAGTGAGTTTGAAGAGGGAGAAGACTACCTTTCGAATAACCCACAACTACTACAAAACGTACCAGTTCACTCCATTTATGAAGGACAGCCTATTTATGAATTCAAGAAAGACGGCCATTGCTTCTTTGACGTTTGTGAATGCGAAGATTGCTTGGATGACCAATGGGATGACTTCTTTGAAGACGAAGACTACTATCTTTCTAATTCATGCAATGTCGCAAGTATAGAGGAGTACACGGAAGAAAGCGAATGTGGTTCGGATGAAATTTCGGGAACATCATTTCAAAAAGAAGAGGTGAATCAAGTGGCAGACGTGACAACTATTAACTTCTCTGATGACGATTTGGTGCTTGACACAAAACCTCATAATCGCCCACTCTTTGTTTCTGGATACATGCAAGACAAAAAGATAAATAGGATTTTACTAGATGGGGGGTCCGCTGTCAATATTCTACCACTGCGTACGTTAAACGATCTTGGAATTCCAACCAACGAATTATCACAAAGTCGTCTCATGATCCAGGGCTTTAATCAAGAAGGACAAAGGGTCGTTGGAAAAATCCACTTAAAGCTTGTAATAGACGAAATGGTGTCGAGTGCGTTGTTTCACGTCCTTAATGCGAAAACTTCTTATAATATGCTTTTAGGACGACCATGGATTCACGAAAATAGAGTTGTCCCGTCTACACTTCATCAATGTTTCAAATATTGTAAGGACAATGTGGTGAAGAGGGTTATAGCTGATGATAATCCATTCAACGGAGTGGAATCATATTTCGCAGACGCTAAGTTCTACATGGATAAAGGGAAAGAAGTAGAACCATTTGTATCTGCTCCCTCTCTAGGTCCTATAAAAGAAAATGAAAAGATCGACAAAAGAAAGAAGACTGGAGTAGATGTTACAAAAGGCAAAACAGGGACTAAGCTCTCGTCTCAAACTATTAAGTCGTTAAGTGCTGATAGTCACAAAGGTGGCGACTTAACTTTTCCTATAACATCAATCAAGCAAGTTGGGGTACTTAAAGGATTTGTTAGACCAACACATGGCCCATTAACTGAGCATGGAGATTCATCAAAAGAAGTTTTCAGCCCAAAATCATACAAAATGCTCGCAAATGCAGGCTATACATCTAAGGAATCAAGCCCCCTTGGAAAACTTACTCCGACGGTAATGGGGGAAGAATGTTACGGCCTTAACCAAACTCAGTGCAGGTTGAAACAAAAAGGCTACATAGTAAAAGGATCTCGTGCAGGGATTGGGTACAAGCCGCCTCAACCAGCAAAAATAATCGTAAGAAAATCAAGCAACTGTTATATCACGTTCGAAGAAGAAGACTCAACACCAAAGTGTGAATCTTATGGCTCAAATGATTTAGAACCTCGTCGGCAATTATGGGGGGGAGAGCCCATTGTCCAACGGCCTCACTCATCTCGAACTATACCCCAAAGTTTTGAAAGGTTAACTATAAGGGGAGGCCCAATGCTCATAGAGTCGACAAGCAAAAGAGAACCTTCACTAGAAATATTCCTGAGAAGAAGAAGGTCGGTATTCGAACGTTTAGGCGCGACCAAAAGAGCTTCAGTATTTCAAAGGTTAACAAGGAGAAAATCAGTTTTTAAGCGTCTGGGGGCATCTGAAGGGAAAACTTGGTCTGCTCGAAGGCACCATAAGAGACCTGTGAAGTATGTAGAGGATGAAGATATATTGCAACTAGAAAAATTGGAAATTACAACATCATACCACATCACTCTCACGGATGAGGACGAGCAAGTTGAGGGAGATGAAGAAGAGGCACCAGAAGAATTTGAAGAAGGCATCCAATCCACTGTTGATGAATTAAAAGAAGTAAATCTTGGCACACTGGATAATCCGCGACCAACATACTTAAGTGCACTTTTAACCGATAAAGATAAAGAGGGCTACATCAAGTTGCTTAAGGAATTCAAGGATGTTTTCGCTTGGAGTTATGAAGAAATGCCAGGGCTGGACCCAAAAATAGCAGTCCACCACCTAGCGGTAAAACATGGAGCACGGCCAGTTAAGCAAGCTCAACGGAGATTTCGAGCAGAATTGGTTCAGCAAATTGAGTTGGAAGTTAACAAGCTCATTGAGGCAGGGTTCATAAGAGAAGTCAAATATCCAACATGGATCTCAAGCATAGTTCCTGTGAAGAAAAAGAACGGCCAGATTCGAGTATGCGTTGACTTTTGAGATCTCAACAATGCATGTCCTAAAGATGAGTTTCCGCTACCCATAACCGAACTCATGGTTGATGCTACAACTGGGCATGAGACTTTGTCGTTCATGGATGGATCGTCTGGGTATAATCAAATCCGCATGGATCCACGAGATGAAGAGATGACCGCCTTTCGCACGCCTAAAGGTATCTACTGTTACAAGGTGATGCCATTTGGATTAAAGAATGCTGGCGCAACTTACCAAAGAGCAATGCAAAGGATCTTCGATGACATGCTCCACAAGAACAATGAGTGCTATGTATACGACATCGTTGTAAAGACCAAAAACCACCATCAACACCTCGAATACCTGGAGGCGGTTTTCAACCGATTACGACGCTTTCAGCTCAAGATGAATCCTCTTAAATGTGCCTTCGGAGTCACATCGCGAAAATTCCTCGGATTTATCGTTCGCCACCGAGGAATCGAAATCGACGAATCCAAAATCGAGGCCATCATGAAGGTACAAGCCCCAAGAAATATTCACGAGCTAAGAAGCCTACAAGGAAAACTCGCGTATATTCGACGATTCATCTCAAACCTGGCAGGTCGTTGCCAACCTTTCAGTCGACTCATGAAAAAGGGGACCCCATTCGAATGGGATGAATCATGTGATAATGCTCTTGACGCAATCAAGTCTTACCTAGTAAATCCCCCTGTATTAGGAGCTCCAGTTCTTGGAAAGCCTTTACTTCTATACCTTGCGGCACAAGAGCGGTCCATTGGAGGTCTATTAGCCCAAGAAAATGATGTTGGAAAAGAGAATGCTTTGTATTATCTTAGTAGAACAATGACCTCGTGCGAATTGAATTACACGCCAATCGAGAAAATGTGTTTGGCCTTGGTTTTTGCAATAAAGAAGTTATGGCATTATTTCCAGGCCCATACAATTCGACTTATATCTAAAGCAAATCCGGTCAAGTACGTTATGTCTAAGCCAGTGTGGTCAGACCGCCTAGCCAGGTGGGCACTTCTCTTTCAAAAATTTGAAATATTCTATGTTCCTCAAAAGGCTGTCAAGGGTCAAGTTCTTGCAGACTTCCTTGCTGGCCACCCAATGCCCGCTGAATGGGAGCTATCCGAAGACCTACCCGATGAAGATGTAATGTGTATAGAGGTTCAGCCGCCATGGTCAATGTATTTTGATGGGGCCGCTAACAGCGAAGGCGCCGGTGCAGGGGTCGTGTTCCTAAGTCCGGAAGGAGACGTTTTTCCCTATGCTTTCACTCTCACACAGAAATTCTCAAACAATATGGCAGAGTATCAAGCTCTCATATTAGGATTGGAGATGGCGCTAAATGCAAAACACCAGCATATTAGGGTGTATGGAGATTCCAAGTTGATCATAAATCAAGTTCTAAATGAATATGAGGTCAAGAAGATAGAATTGATACCATATCAAGGCTATGCTGCAAATCTCATTTCGTGGCGTGGAGATGTTACATTAGACCATGTTCCAAGAAAAGAGAACAAACAAGCTGATGCATTGGCAAAATTGGCGTCCAACATTGCCCTGCCGGACAAACACATGAGCGTTCCAATATGTAAAAGATGGGTAATCCCTCCACAATTAGAAGATGAAGAAAGAATTCCAGAAAATAATGATGAGACCGTAGAGGAAGTTACAGCTGTTTCGGTCCTTGAGATTGAAGAGGAAGACTGGAGGAAATCACTTATCGATTACTTACAACATGGAAAGTTACCCGACGATCGACATAGGAAGATAGATGTGAGATGACGCGCTGCAAGGTTCGTCTATTATAAAAATACGCTCTATCGACGATCTTTTGAAGGGGTGTTCTTACGCTGTCTTAGTGGAGAAGAGGCAAAGCAAGCGATGGAAGAAGCACATTCCGGAGTATGTGGCGCTCACCAAACTGGTCCAAAACTTCATTTTCGAATTAAAAGAATGGGGTACTACTGGCCCAGCATGGTTAAAGATTGTATCAATTTTGCCAAAAGGTGTCAACCTTGCCAATTTCATGCTAATTTTATTCACCAACCACATGAAACTTTACACCCTACGGTCGCGTCTTGGCCTTTTGAAGCTTGGGAATTAGATGCGATAGGGCCTCTGCCAAAGTCATCTGGAGGTCATCTTTACATTTTAGCAGCCACAGATTATTTCTCCAAATGGGCTGAAGCTGTGCCTTTGAAAGTTGTGAAGAAAGATACGGTGGTGGATTTCATCAAATCAAATATCATTTTTAGGTATGGAGTGCCACGCTACATCATTAACGATAACGGAACTCCCTTTTACAACAAATTGGTAACAAGTCTGTGCGAGAAATTCGGCTTCAAGCAACATAACTCTTCCATGTATAACGCACCTGCTAATGGGCTTGCCGAAGCTTTTAACAAGACACTTGGGAATCTGTTAAAGAAGGTCGTGGCTAAGTCCAAGCGAGATTGGCATGAGAGGATCAAAGAAGCCTTATGGACATATAGAACAACCTATCGAACATCGACTCAAGCTACCCCATATTCTTTGGTATATGGAGTGGAAGCCGTCTTGCCTCTAGAGACACAAATTTCGTCACTCAGGATTGCTCTCCAAGAAGGATTAACGCTAGAAGATAATGCCCGCCTTCGTCTCGAAGAACTCGAATCACTGGACGAAAAAAGGCTTGAAGCGCAACAAAGGTTGGAATGTTATCAAGCTCATATGGCAAAATCGTTCAACAAAAAGGTCAAGCGAAGATCCTTCCAAAAAGAGGATTTGGTGCTCGCCGTAAGAAGACCCATCATCATGACACGACGAATGGGAAACAAGTTCTTGTCAAAATGGGATGGTCCGCACACAGTGACTGAAGTTTATACAAATGGTGCATACAAGTTACGATCTGAAGATGGTTTAGAAATTGGGCCTATCAACGGAAAGTTCCTAAAGCGCTACTACTCTTGAAGAAATTAAAGACACTCCTTGACGCAAGAGTATAAAGTGCATGTTACTCATTGCCCACATGAGTATAAATTGTGTGGCAACAAAATGAACTACGTTTGGCTTGATCCTTCACGGGTACGTAGGCAATTTGAGACTTGTCTCAAGTTCAGTCACAACTAAAAAAAAAATGAACTACGTTTGGCTTGATCCTTCACGGGTACGTAGGCAATTTGAGACTTGTCTCAAGTTCAGTCATAACTAAAAAAAAATGAACTACGTTTGGCTTGATCCTTTACGGGTACGTAGGCATCTTGAGGCTTGCTTCAAGTTCAGTCATAACAAAAAAAAAAATCACATCCATTATATCTCACAAGATAAAATCAATTAAGAAAGTAAGAAACGCAAGCAAGATAAATATTGAAAAGGCAAAAATAACCGAATTTATTCAGAATAGAGATTGTGTTGGTTACATCAAAGGTCGCAAAAAAAAAGGGGTGCAAACGAACAAAGAAGCAAATCTCAAATCTAAGGAAACAAAAAGAAAGTGCAAGCTAAGAAAACAACTTGAAGTCTACAAGTTCGTCGCGGTAACTCTCTAGAAAACTTGATAAAAATCCAAAATCATTCTCAGCATCTTCACTCTGGGCGCACTTAGCTTCAAGTGTCGAAACTTCCTCGGTCACAACATCAATGTCACGTTGTATTTGAGATACCATAGCCCTCTCCTTCGCCAACGACGATTCCACTATGGCTTTTTCAGCTTCTAACTTCTCGATTTGTGTAGTTATATTTGCGAGTAGTTCTTCTTGATCAGCGACATTGGCCTTGTGTTTACCTTGCTCACCAACCATAGCTGTGGTCAGCCTAGTTTTCTCTTCGATGGCCATTTTATGGATATCTCTGGAGTCTGCCTCTAAAGATGATAGCTGCACACTAAATTCACGAGCCCTTGCAAGCAAATCAAACACCTTCCTCCTCAGTAACGATAAATCCATGACCTTTGTATGCTCCATCGCATCGAGTATTGTTGTAGCAACATCGTCTAGGAAACTCAAGTCTTCAACCGAACACCTAGAGAGTTTTTGGGTAAATTCCGTCCACAAAGAGATGAGATACTTCCTCGCATGTTCCGACACAATATCTTCAGCACCGACAAATATAGAAGCAGCAGGGGAAGCTCGTGGATGCAAGGGTTTCGCTGTTAAGGCCTTTGTCAAAGTCTGGGGTTGATTTGAATTACCTTCTCCAACCAATAAGTCATTTTTTTTAATCTTGTTGAAAAGATCGAGAGAAGTTGGACCTTCGACAAATCCCTCACTACCATTTGGAGCCTTGTCTTCTTCATTGCCGAGTAAGTCCGACATATTTGCTGCAATAGGCAAGTCCCGCATAAAATTCTTGGCAAGTTTGAAATTGTCATCTTCAAGACAAAACTCCACCTTAAAATGAGATGCAAAGGCAATAGTCAAAAATGAAACAATGATAAAGTTACACTTAGGTGCAAAAAAAAAAAAATGTAAAGTTCTCAAACGTACCCCATTCAAGAGTGTGTCCTTTGGCGCACCGTCTGCTGCAAGGTCAACAACTTCTTTCTGAGGAACGATTGCTTTCATCTTCTTGCTTTGATGATGGGGTTCACTCCCGCTCAAGTTATCTTCTGGTTCGGCTTGAGGGGTAGAACGTTTTTCCGGTCGAAAATTGGTGACAGGGACTGGAGGCTTCAACTTTTTGCTTTCAGGAACTTCGACTTCCTTAGGCACGGGCAGGTCAGAAATTATTTTCTTTACAGAAGATATTATAATATGACGTCCCGAAAAAAGGTAGTTCCATGCACTTTCTTCCACCAATCAACAAAGGCACCACTTTTATACGTCCTCAGATCTGACACAAGAGGTGGAATAACTGCCTTTGAATCACTGTAATCATTCATACTTGAGCACCAATGCTTAAAGCCCTCTTCAAGTGATGAGTCTCGAATAGCTTTTCCCCACGATTCGAACGGCACCAGTTGCCTAAACCCGAATTGTCGGCTGAATCGATGAGCATTGTAGGGCTCCAATACAAAACCATCCCCACGTCGCAGAGTTAATAAACACGGCCGAATAGCGGCAAATCTCGCCCACTGGTCAACACTTAATGGTTTTGCTTTAAGAAAAGGTGCAAGAGGTTGTCGTCTACACTTAACAAACGAAGTTGCGTTCCAACGAATAGTATCACCAGAATAAATTAACTCACGAGCACGCTTGTCACCTAAGGATTTAGCACCTCCTTGACCAGAATACTTAGCCATCATCGGGTTAACCGGAGGCTGCGGTATCATGTAGTGGGTATCGAAGTAATAGGCCATCCATGCAAGAACATAATGAATAGGAAGGCTAGCTCTTGACACGCCTGGTGTTGGTGAGTTCGAAATAGTATTCATTCCTCTATATATGCAGGCCAACACTGGGTAGGCGAGACTAATTTTTGTGCCAGTGGCCATTGAGGCAGCGGGTTTAAATATGGTAGGACGAATATGAAGATTGTTTCCCTCGGGTAGAACAAATGCGCATAGCCAACAAGACAAGAACGCTGCAAGATATACCTCCATAAAAAGATGATCTGGGACACTCAGCAATGCAAAAGTCTCTTTAGCACACGACGACCAACCTTTTGACATTTTTTATGACACCACTTGGATTTTCGTGATACTTGGGACGCTTTTCCTTTGATAGTGATTGCACGGTGGGTTTGACGTGCCATAGATCACCCTTGAACCAAAAATCCACCCAATCGGCCATAGATACCTTATCTTTTTTGGTCAGAAGGTGAAAAGCCGAAAGCAAAAATCGGCAAGCACGGAACGTTTTCGGATTATTATCGTTGGACCGTAATTCATCGGGGTAGGGGATGACCTCATCAAAAATTGAACCAAATACAGGAAGCCCACCGATGGCATATAGATCCCAAAGTGAAATGGATGCCTCCCCCGCCGAAGTATGAAGAGAATTGGTCTGGGAACACCACGATTCGCAAAAGGCACGGAGAACGTCGATTTCCTTCTCATATGTAAAAAGGGACGCATAGATGGCATCATACAAATCAGCATTTCTCAAAATAGAACACTCACGACCCAGAACGTCTTCCAGCCACTCCCAATACTTCGGTATATAAGAAAATTTGCCAAGTATGTTTAGATTTGGGCCCCACCTCGCCTCTCCATTAATGATACGTCGGCCAAGAGTGTTGTACGGTTGATTTTTGGGATCCTTTTTGTCGAATGGCGACTCGAGGTATATCTCTCCGTGTTTATCTTCGCGAGTCCATGCTTTAACTCTAGGAATACTTTCTAGCGCCGGCCAGGCTCGGGCATGACGACCGGTCAACGGTTGATGGATGGTCAGCAATGTCGTTTTCCCAACCGTCTTGATGATTAATTTCTTTTCGTTGCCGTTTTCCGCTAGCTCGAAGCTTGCCATGAAGATTTAAATACTGCAATAAAAATGGTTTAGTTGTGGAAATTAAAAAGGGCCATGCAAAAATAGAGATAACAATATTGACAACAACTCTAAAAAAAAAGTCGAGTCAATAATGTCAGGGTTGTGACCACTTGAGTTCCGCCGACATCAACAACAATTCTATAAAGCTCAAGTTACAACGCAAGCAACAACTTAAAAAAGAGACGAGCGAGCACAAGCAACTATCATGTAGAATCGAGTTTTGTCTTACAATGCCGGCAACGACTCTAAAAGAGACGAGCCAAACACCAGGTATTTTGGCAGATCGTAGGCTTTGTCGACATCAACAACAATTCCATAAAGCTCAAGTTACAACTCAAAAAAGAGACGAGCAAGCACAAGCAACTATCATGTAGAATCGAGTTTTGTCTTACAATGCTGGCAACGACTCTAAAAGAGACGAGCCAAACACCAAGTATTTTGGCAGATCGTAGGCTTTGTCGACGCTAGCAACAATCTAAAAGATCGAGCCAATTGTCAGGTCTCTTGACAGATTACAGACTTTGTCAACACTAGCAACAGTCTAAAAGAATTCAACATCAAGTTATCATTTGGTAAATTTCTTCCAAGTAATGTAAGGAAATTCTAGCTACGTGTTAAAAAAAAAAAAAAAAAAAAAAACCTAGCTCATTTTTATTTTATTTTTCCTAGAAAAAAAAGGGGGCAGGATACACTGTAGTCTTACATAAAATGTCTAAATCAAAATTGAAGACTAAGATATATTTTGTTGACATGGCCAAGAAACTTTTTTTTTTCCTGGAATAAAAAAAAAATATATATATATATATATATATTCATCTTGTTATCTTCTTACTGTCTTTCACGTTTCTTTTTCGAAACATGTGTATATATATATACACAGGTTTCGATAACCACATGATTTTTAAAAAGAGTATAAAAATAAAATAAAAAAACTTTGTATTCTCAAAGTGTCTGAAGGTAATATGTTCACTTTTTAAGTAGTACAAAATCTTCAAAGTAAAACATCATTATCTTTTCCTCATCATTCAAATTGTCTTTAAGTCATGGTACCTAGAGTACTTGCTACAATCTGGAGATCAGAAACACAAAAAAAAAAAAAAAAAATATATAAATAGGGACACAAGCATGTGAGAAGATCACATAGTCTTTGGTTGTTGGTCTTTTCTGTCCAAAAAGCATTGAAGGTGGAAACATGCTACATATTCTGTCTATTTTGATTAATAAACAAACAAACATGCAAAAGAAAGGAATAGAAAAAGGCAAAAGAGAAAGCAAAATAGAGAAGGGGAGAGGACGGCTTACTAAGAGTATTAGGGTTATTATAGTAGAATAAGGACAGAGAAACCACACGCTGCTGATTTTGCTACTATTACTTTGGTGTTAAAAAAAAAAAAAAAAAAGTAATGATAGCACCTTATTTTTATAGGCAAAGTATGATACTAAGTTTCCATACTTAAAAAGCTTGATTGGTGCAGTAATCATAAAGATGCAATCACTTATATACATAAAATCTTGGAATTAAATTGCATTCAATTTTGTTTAAATAAACGTTGGCTGGAAATTCCAAAATCAGTGGTTACAGTGTAAAAGTAAAATAAGTTCAATTATATATTCTTTCCTCTGGATGCATCTCCGATAAATAAAATGAGGAAAAAAGAAATGAAATGCCAGACTACATGTGAGCCAACTTAGGGAAATAAAAAAAAATCATTCCAATTTTCCTGGCGATTTGAACCATTTGGTTTCACTATGGTAGTGGAAAATTAATGAATTTACTTTGCAGTGGGGACTGCCATTAGAAACGTTAAATGGTGGATTTAATTCCAAAGGTTACAAAACCATAATTATGGTACTAAATTAATTATGAAGGTTATAAATTCTTAGTCAAATCTTCAATTTTAACCGATTTCAAAAAAAAAAAAAAAAAATTTGGTGAGAGTTTACAAACGTTACACATTCTTGACCATTAATAAAGGAGAATAAATTTTCAAATGTTACAAAGACCTGTGGATTTCTTTTAATAATTAAGTTGCAGTCAAAATAGGGGGACGGGGTTTACATTTTGTAGTTCATATAAATTGCGAGTTTTATTTGCTTTAAAAGAAACCTTAAATCATATTTATTTCTAGAAAAAAATCGAGACATGTTCATTTCAAACGAAAATTTCTTATAAACAAGTCTCGAAGGGGGCATTTGTAGACACGTAAATTTTTCGACAAATAAAAATATGACACGTGTCTCTTATAAAAAATAAAATATCTTAATTTATATATTAGTATTTTGAAAATCAAATGAATATTTTTTATTTTTTTTTGGTTTAAATTATAAAAGCAGAAAATGTCATTTTCTTTGACTATATATTAATTTTTTTTTTCTCGCAAACAATGAAAATGCTTCTATTTTACTATTTGTTTGTTTAAAAATTACAAAGTAATGATAAGACAAAGAATTATTAGATTTAAGTATGGACCATTTTGCTTCTAAACTCAAACTATAAGGGGGCATGGAGGACCATTTTTGCCCTAAACTCAAATTATAAGACGATTTTGATCCTAAAATCAAACTATAAGACCATTTTGTTACTAAGCTCAAACTACAAGGGGGCATGGAGTACCATTTTGATGCTAAACTCAAACTACAAAACCATTTTGATCCTAAACACAAACTACGAGGGGGCGATATCGCGAAAAAGACCACCCCAACTACTATAAATAGATGTCCAATCCAAGCCTAAAGGAGAGAAGTTGAAAGACAAAGGTGAAGCCAAATCCAAGAGAGAGAGAAGCTCTACCGAAGTCAAGCCATCAACCACCGAAGCATTCGAAGATCTTCATCAAGCCCGAAGAACTTCAAGCAAGCTCATCAACAAATCCAAGACAAATCCACCATTTGATCCGCAAGAAGCTCCAAAGGCCACGAATTAAGTGTTTTTCAAGACCAAGCATTCGAAGATCTTCATCAAACGAGAAGAACTTCAAGCAAGCTCATCAACAAATCCAAGACAAATCCACCATTTGATCCGCAAGAAGCTCCAAAGGCCGCGAATTAAGTGTTTTTTAAGACCAAGCATTCGAAAATCTTCATCAAACGAGAAGAACTTCAAGCAAGCTCATCAACAAATCCAAGACAAATCCACCATTTGATCCGCAAGAAACTCCAAAGGCCGCGAATTAAGTGTTTTTCAAGACCAAGCATTCGAAGATCTTCATCAAACCCGAAAAACTTCAAGCAAGCTCATCAACAAATCCAAGACAAATCCACCATTCGATCCGCAAGAAGCTCCAAAGGCCGCGAATTAAGTGTTTTTCAAGACCAAGCATTCGAAGATCTTCATCAAGCCCGAAGACCTCCAATCAAGCTTGTCAACAAATTCAAGCAAAATCCTCATTCGATCCTCGAAAACATTTCAAAACCACAAATCAAGCGTTTTCCAAGATCAAACTCACAAAGAAATACAAGTCAAGATCAACCTCAAAGGTCAAGCAAATCAACAAGTCAATCATCACCAAACTATTGGAGTCAATAAGAACTCATTTGTGAAGAGATTAATCAAAGGATTTCTATTTTCTTTATTTTAGAAAATATTCAGAGATTGTACCCGCTAAATATTAAATAAATAAATTATTTTGCTTTCTCCATTTATCTTCTGTCTTGATATATTAGATAGAAAAATTTGTGGGAAACAATATGATTCTAATTCACTCAAGTGTCACTAACAAATATTTGTAAATATGTACACGTCTACATACATCTATTAACGGTCAGTTTTAAGCGAAATTTCTATAGATAGTAATTTCAAGGAAAAGAGTTCTCAAAAGGAAATCAAAAGTACGGTTTTGCATCTCAGGCAGAGTTTCCTGCTAATTGTGCGCTCTCGTAATAGATGATGCAACGGAATAATATCTGTTGTGTATACGAACCCAAATATAAGGTTCGTATACACAAATTTCATTTTTGTTAACGTTGACTATTATTTCCCTAAATATGGCTGTTTACAAATAATATCTGTTACATCATCGTTCCCCATATAGTAATTTGGGTCCATGATATTTTTTTATTTTTTCTTCTTATACTGATTTAATTCCTAATCAATTTATGTCTTTGATTATGGGGGTAGGAATATGTGTAACTTGGAAACCTGAAGCACTGTAATTATTTCTAAACCTGATTGTTCCTTAATTTGGTATCGTTTTTGACAGATTATTATTCATTTTAACACACGCAATTGGACGATAAACTGTATATGGTTATACCTTGGTGATTTCTTTTTTCTTTCTAAATTTTTGTGACTGAATCTGATGCACATTACTTTTAAGAAATGAAGTATGAGCAAGCAATGATTTTTGTAATTGTGAAAAAACACACAAAACAAGAGTAAGGGCTAATGTTATACACTTGTGGTTTTTGAATGCCTCCATAACTTTTATATTTTAAATGAATTTCCAATTCACAACTACTTTTAGTTCCTTCTTTATTTCGAACGAAACGTTATGCTTCCTAGTTTTGTGCATATGTTGGGTGAGTTACCTATGTTCTTCTCGAGAAAATAAAAGTTCCCTCGTTTGATTATAAATATCTAGAAGTACAAAATTTCTGAGACGTTATGTTTAGTTTATAAATTTATGTCATCATCTCAAGTTCCTAACCGCGTACAATATTAGAAATCTAGGCCTCGTTTGATTACAGCTTTTAAGCTGGATTTCTAAATTTATGAGAAAATCTAAATTAAGCCAGCTTATTTGAGCTGGAAAACCAGAAAAAGCTGAGGTTTTAATCTGGGTAGTACATTGCTCACACCTTGAATATAATTGGTAAGAAAAATCAGCTAACTACAAGAAAATAACTCAGAAAGAATAGAAGAAGACTATAGCTTTCCACATATATTACAGCTAAAAATTGTTATTCATAAGTTTTAGGCCTCCTCCCATTTAGGGAGGGGGCGTAAAACTTATTCACATAAATTTCAACCCCTCCCATTTAGGGATTCTGGTTCCGTCACAAACCAAACATAACTAATCTATTTAAAGTAATAATCACGAATAAAATCTAGTTTGTTTGGATTAAAAAAAAAGTTTTACGACTGAAATCAATCGAGTTGACTTCATCTTCATCTTCATTTCCTACGTTAGCATGGTATTAATATCCTTGATTTCACCTCGTTGTGATCCAGTGTTCCGATGTATAAGATGAGGTGGATCATGTACATGTGTGTAACCTTTCGAAGGTAACAATATGGCCACTTCTACATTCTCATCAACATTTTTATCAACTTCAACATAGAATTTAGGCGAAGATTGGGAATTTACACCAACTTTTTGCATACTTTTGTAGAAGATAGGTTGTTTTGGTTGAGGAAGCTCCCTGTCACTTGTAAGCATTTGAACTACGATAGACATAGTCGGCCTATCGATGATGTGGTCTTGTACACAAAGAAGCCCAATATGCATACATTGTAGAAATTCTGCATTTGGGCATGAATCGAGTAATGATTTGTCGATTAAATCCATGGCTTTTCCTACTTCCCACAAATTCCATGCCTGATAAAATCATAAATTATATGTTGATAGGAAAAATAGAGAGAGACACTAAAACCGAAAACCGAAGATACTAAAGCCCATTTCAAAGATATTTCACTATTTCCTACTAGTTCTTGTAAAAGACTATGTTCCTTTTCAATAATATATCAAAAAATTATTCGCTTCTCACTCAAAGATAATAGCTGTTCTGGGATTAGCATAACCACGCCACATCCAACATAGAGATGAGATCGATACTTACGTAACAAAGAAGATTGTATTTTCCATCATCGTAGATGCTGGTAATCCTTATACCGCTAATGATTTCCAGAAGCAAAACTCCAAAGCTGTACACATCGGATTTCTCCGAAACTAGCCCACCCATTGCATACTCAGGTGAAATGTAACCACTGTATTGAACGAAACTGAAGTCATGTCTCTTTCTTTTTCATTTTTTTTTTTCGACTCTTTTTCCAAAACTCAAATTTCATATAGAAGACTGAAAATCTTAGTTATATGTTGCAACTAACAGTAACTAACTGCAACTTTAATTGTTTTGTTTTTTTTGGAAATCAAATATTTTTAATAGTTATTTAGGTTGCATTTGAATAAAGAAAGGACACTCACTAGGTTCCGACAACTCGATTGGTATTGGCTTGCTCTTGAGTAAAATGAAAAGATCTAGCTAAACCAAAGTCTGAGATTTTTGGATTCATATTTTCATCCAAAAGAATATTACTGGCCTTCAAATCTCTGTGAATTATCCTTAGCCGAGAATCTCGATGCAGATAAAGTAGCCCTCTAGCTATTCCATGGATGATGCTTAATCGTTTAGCCCAATCAAGATTTTCTGAACTCTTCTCATCTAACAATAAAAATAAGACCATCCTTTCATTATTTGTCCAGCGGTATCCTTTTAAAAGTTACAAGTCATGAGAGTTACCAAATAACAAGGTGTCTAAACTTTTATTTTTCATGTACTCGTAAACGACCAACTTTTCATCCTTCTTTATGCAGTAACCAATAAGCTTGACAAGATTGCGGTGTTGAAGTTTCGAAGTCAACAAAATCTCATTTTTGAACTCTACGTCTCCTTGTCCTGAAAGACTCGAAAGCCTTTTTACTGCTATGTCTCTACCATCTTCTAGTTTCCCCTGCGTATTTCAGAATTATAAAGATTTTTGGTAAATTATACTGCTATAATACATGGTAATTTCTAACTAAATGTCGGTATAAAATGCATGTATTCCCACACTTTTCAAAGTCAGCAGAATCAGGTGCATATAAATTTTGACCATTTTGTACTACCTGAGTAAGTAATATGAAAAAGGCAAGAATTTATTTGGCAAAAGAAGAAACGGATAAAATATTAATTAACCTTATAAACGGAGCCAAATCCCCCAGCCCCGAGTTTGTTTGCTTCGCTGAAGTTGTTTGTAGCAACTTTTAAGGTTTTAAAGTGAAACATCGGTATGTCTGAAGAATCAGTTTGTGACCCCAGCAGAAGCGAAGTGTCTGTATCGAATTCCTTTCCTCGTAATCTCCTCTTTACTGAAATCGAGATTGAAAATCTAAATAAAAGTATGAGAAATATACAAAAATATACGGACTAATGAATACTGTAACAATGATTTATCTAAGAATCTGATTCTTGAAAAGAGAAATATACATTTCTTAGCTCTTCGATTTGTTTTCCACCTGCGCCAACCATATAAGAAGACACCCAAGAGGAAAACCACGAGTGTTGTTATGGTGATTATGATTTCTGTAATCTTTTTCTTTTCGCCTGTCAAACAATATGAATAAGAAGTTAAGTATCACAAGCGTCACGAAACAAATATACGACACAAAATCTGAAGAGAAATATGCCCACGTATATGCATATACGGCAAATAAGTATGGATGTGTACCTAGTTCAGAGTTAGCAAGCCTCAAGAAAAGATCAGCTCCCGCGAATGGGAACTGTTGAACGTCAACAAGGTTTCCATACCAAACCATACACCCTATCCCATCAGGGTAAGCATACGCCGCACAAGAACAATTGCTTAAGCATTTTCTTTGGCAACCAGAAGAATCCAGTTGAAAATAACAGTTAAAATTATGTGGAAGCTTCATTGAGCTTAATTTCAAAAAACCATCTTCTTTTGCCCTTCTTGTAACGGTACTTGTGTTATTTTCACAAAGTAACTCGGTTTGTCTCACACATCCGCTTGTCCAGTTCCCGTTTGCCCACTCTTTCGTCGACTTTGGTACATACCCTTTTAAGCACTCACATGACTTAGACCCTTTTCTGTCACAAAAACCATAAGCGCCACAAGTTCCGTATACATCACAAGGTAGCTCTATTGCTTGCCAAGTAATCCCTCCTTCTTCTGTTACGAGATTCCAATCCGACTTTACGATGTTTCCATTCGATGTTACATGCATTATAGCAACATGTGATGGGCTAGGTGGACTATAGACCACATATGTGCCTTGTTGAGGATTTTGCGTGACCGTAAATCCTTTTAGATACCCAACAGCTGTACAGAATATGAATTCGATTAGAGCAGATTTATTTGGCATCAGAGTTTTTTAGTCAAAAACTTACTTTTGATAGCAATAAGAATAAAATCTTGCTTTACAAAAATTGCAGTGTACTGTTTGGAATCATTGTAACTTTTTTTACTTATTAAGTGACTTATAACTTATTTTTATCAATAAGTCTTGATCACCTATTTTAACTTATAAGTGAGTTATAGACAAACACATTCTATTAATATGTATTTATTTTTGGAATATTTAACTTGAGCTTCTCTGCTTTTGAGACTTTTTGACCCAAAACATATCATTTAAAAGCTAGAAAAATGATATACCAAGCACTCAAGGATTTTTTAATTAAAAAGCTAAAAGATCTAAGAAAAAAGTTGTTGCCACACATGGACTTAGGTGACGTATATGTAATTGAGTCATTGACAAAAGAACACAATATACGTATCCATTTAAATAACCTGATTTATGTACGCCGACAAACCTTGACCCATCCCATGGGCCACTTCTCCAGTAGAGCTCTGAAGACTTCTTTAGGGTGAATTGTGGCGGTGTCTCAGTTGTAAACTCATCTAAAAATATCCCGGGAGATGGATCGTCTTCAGTTTTCCAAGACGTGAGAGTATGTTTTCCAGTCGTATAGCTAAGCCCTAAAGTAACGCCTGGAATAATAGTATCTCCCGGATAATTAAAACTCTCCCATAAAACCGATCCTGTCACGTTATCTTTAAGAATCAAATTACCATCGTCCTGAAGAACAACCATATTGTTTTTCATCGGAGAAGTAAAATTCGTCGACCAGACAATGTTTTTCCCTGAATCAAGTAATATTAAATTTCCATCTCTTCCGATTCGAAGGCTTGCGGTTGTATCAGAAGCAGCAAGGGGATGTTCTCTATTTGCCACCCACACATTTTTCTGAGAAGCTATATTTTTGTACCATATCCCAATATATTTTTTCGTCGAGTTACCAGGACTAAAGAAACCTAGCTCGAATACCTGACCAGAGGAAACGAGTTTTTGTCCATATATGATCTCCCCCGACTGAGTTAAAGTATCGGTTGAGATGACTTTTCTTGAGAAAGTTATTAAAACCAGCAAAAGAGATGCGAAGAAAAGAGAACTATCAACAGTTTTCTTGTGATTTACAACCAATTTATATCCCATTCTGCTATTTTTTTTAGGTTCTTCAAAACTACACCTTTCTATTTCTGGCAGATGAAATTCAGAACCTCCACCCTATTAATCTCTTTAATAGATAAGAGTAAAAATAAAAGAAAGGCTTTGCTCATGTTATAAATATTATGAAATTGCAGCTCTTGAAAACGTATTTAATTTGTACCATTTAGACGACTTGATTAAAAGTCTCAAGTCTTTCCTACTATGCTTTTATTCCTACATGAAAGTGAACTATCATATTACATGGGGACACGTAATTCTGACTAAAATTATTTTGAATGTTTTAAAGGGTAATTCCCAAAAAAAAGAATTATAAAAAAAATGAAAAAATCATAAACTTTTTAAAAAATTACAAAAAATATAATTTTTTTTGTCAATATAACACTTTATACCGAAAAGTGATTTTTTTTTATACAAAAAAATGGTTTTTCCATGATAAATGTGCCTTTTTTTAATCTGAATGAGCTGAAAGTGCATCTACTTCAGTCAAAAATACATATAATTCAATCAAAAGCGTATATAGTTCAATAAAAGTGCATATAGTTCAGTCGAAAGTGTATATAGTTAGTCAAAAATGCATAAATTTGAGTCGAAATTGCATTCAATTCAGCTGAAAGTACATCTAGTTCCGTTGAAAGTGCATACAATTCAGTCGAAAGTAAATATAGTTCAATAAAAGTGAGTATACATATAGTTCAGCTAAAAGTGCATCTGGTTCAGCTGAAAGTACATCTGGTTCAGCTTAAAGTGCATCTAATTTAGTGAAAAGTAGATATAGTTAAGTCAAAAGTGCATATAGTGTAGTCGAAAATGAATATAGTACAGTCGAAAGTGCATATAGTTCTGTTAAAAATGCATCTGATTCAACTAAAAGTGCATTTGGTACAACTGAAAGTGCATATGGTTCAGCTGAAAGTGCATATGGTTCAGCTACAAGTGTATCTGGTTCAGCTGAAACTGCATATGGTTCAGACAAAAGTGCATCTAGTTCAATAAAAGTACATATCGTTCTGTAAAACCTGCATCTGGTTCAACTAAAAGTACATCTGGTTCGGATGAAAGTGCATATGGTTCAGCTAAAAGTGCATCTGGTTCAGTCGAAAGTGCATCTAGTACAGTCGAAAGTGCATAAAGTTCAATAAAAGTGATTTTTTTTTTGATTTTTTTTATAATTTTATGATTTTTTTGTGATTTTTTTTTATTTTTTATAAATTTTTTATTTTTTTAAAATTTTTATAATATTTTGTGATTTTTTTCATTTTTTGTGATTTTTTTTAGTTTTTTTTTATATTTTTATAATATTTTGTGATTTTTTTCATTTTTTATAATTTTATGTGATTTTTTCATTTTTTATAATTTTTTTTATTTTTTTCATTTTTTATAATTTTTTTTATTTTTTTTATAATTTTTTTTAAAATTTTGTGATTTTTTAATTTTTTTTGTGTTTTTTTTTAATTTTTTTATGATTTTTTGTGATTTTGTGTTTTTTTTAATAAAAATACATTTTTTTTAATTTTTACAATTTTTTGTGATTTTTTTTCATTTATTTTGAGATTTTTTGCATTTTATATAATTTTATGTGTTTTTTTTTTCATTTTTTATGAAATATGTGTATGGCGTTTTAGTAAATAAAGTAAATAATTAAAAAGTGGTACCTATAGGGAATATGAAATTATAGAGGTAACTAGGAGGAATATAATTTCAAAAGTGGTACCTATGAGGCATTATTTGATATTTAAATAACCTGATCTATATATGCCGATGAACGTCGACCCATCCCATGGGCCACTTCTCCAATAGAGCTCCGAAGACTTCTTGATGGTGTATTGTGGCGGTGTCTAAGTTGTAAACTCCAATAAAAACATCCCGGGAGATGGATCGTCTTCGGTTTTCCAAGACGTGACGGTATGTTTTCCAGTCGTATAGCTAAGCCCTAAAGTAACGCCTGGAATAATAGTATCTCCCGGATAATTAAAACTCTCCCATAAAGCCGATCCTGTCACATTATCTTTAAGAATTAAATTACCATCGTCCTGAAGAACAACCATATTGTTTTTCATCGAGGAAGTAATATTAGTCGACCAGACAATGTTTTTCATCGAATCGAGTAATACTAAATTTCCATCTCTTCCGATTCGAAGGCTTGCGGTTGTGTCAGAAGCAGCAAGAGGATTTTCTCTATTCGCCACCCACACATTTTTCTGTGAAGCTATATTTTTGTACCATATCCCAATATATTTTTTCGTCGAGTTACCAGGACTAAAGAAACCTAGCTCGAATACCTGACCAGAGGAAACGAGTTTTTGTCCATATGAGATCTCCTCCGATTGAGTTAAAGTATCGGTTGCAACGGCTTTTCCAGAGAAAATCATTGAAACAAACAAAAGGCATGGTAATGATAGAAAATTTTCAATAATTTTGAAAACCATATGCTTTTTCAAAACATATCCCATTTTTTAAGTTCTTGATCAGGACACTTTAATTTCATCATATATATTTCCTATAATAAAGAAGAAAGCATATTGTATTAATATCACATACTTAAAAGTCTTTATATTAAAAGTCCTATATATGACTAGTAAACTCATATATATAATTCTAATTCACTAACAAAAATTTCAAGGTTTTGACTTGTATTAGGAAAATGGTTTGCTATCTTTCACTTGATTGTTCAATATATTCTAAAGGAACAATTATGTCCATTGCGAATAACTGAACTATTTTTTTAATTTTTTACAAAAAAACCTATTAAACAAGATTATGTTATTCGTAAAAACAGTCACTGGCTAAAAACCATTGAAAATATCAAAATATCATATTTGTATTTTTACCGAATCAAACGACGTGTTTAAGTAGTCGAAAGTACTAATTTGAAACGATGCGTACAAATGTTGGAGTGTCCTGTTTGTAACCATGCTACACACTAGCTGTTTTACAAATGAGAACCTGTTTTACAATTCCGCATATGTGTGAGAAAAACCATTTATACATATGTCAACTTATAGAAAGTCCATATCGCTATATAGATGGATTAAAAAACTCAAACATATGTACAATTGCAAAATTAGAAAACTCATTAACCACTATAATAAATCAATAGAAAATAATATCAGGAGAAACTCCAAAACCGCATGATATAATATGATGTTCCTTTATTTTTATGCTTGGTGACATGATTTTAATGTTGCTTAATGTTTATAGTACGATACAGTATAGCTAGTATTGATTGCAAAGGCATTGGTCATTATGTTTAAGTGTTTTAGAGGTTTGTATGATACTCTTATTTCACCCGATTGGTCGTCGGTGATTGGTCACGCCACGTTTCCTCACTATATAAGGCGACCTTCCAGGCACGCATAACTAGGCAAGCTCACTTGCATAGTTGCATACACTAGTACACAAATCCGACTAGTTACATGCTAATATTTTATGTACTTATTTACAAACAAAAACGCATTCAAGTTATCTTTATTGTTGCAACCCGTATCAAACGACACCATTCAAGTTCGTATCCTTTTTCTTTTCTATAAAAATTAAACTCAAAACCTCACACTCATAATGCATATTTGGCTACAAAAGTAAAGGAAAACTAATAGAATGAAGAAAAAAGAAAGAGAAGAAAAAAAAAGCGGTGAAAGAAACTCAAAATATAAAAGGTATGACATTTTGTTGTTGTCGTGTCGCATTAGCCATTTTGTTGTTGTCGTGTCGCATTAGCTTTCCTTGCAATTTCGCCCATCATTTTTGCACCCAACGGTAGTCCATGGCATTTCCCCTCGATCTTCTTTTTCAAGCTTATCATACCACTAGTCATGATGACACTCGAATCCCCCTCTTCTTCATAAGTATATTTAAATATCTCCCAACAATCATTAGCTGATAGTGGTAAAACGCGGTGCAAATTGTCCTCGCCCACAAGTTTCGTAACAATCTTCTCGCTACGACCAGTCACGATGACCCCCCCACCACACTCTTTGGGCAATCCGTAAGCAAGTTTTTCCTCGCATTTCCCAATATTTTCCTCCAAGTTTGAAACAAAAGGCAAATATACTTCATCTTTGTTACAAACATCGTCCAACACGACCAAGTACCTTTTTCCTAGCAGCTGTTGTCGGAGGGAGTATAATAGCCCTTTGAGCTGATGCTTCACATCCGCATTATCAATGAGTCTGTCTTCGACCCCGAGACTCCTCAACATTCTTTTCACAATTTCCTTTTTCGGGTCTATGTCGTCTCGGGGTTGTTTGGAGACGCATACCCACACCCTGGTATATCAGTCAGATTCGCATAAATGAACTAATAAAATCCTAGTTTTCAAGTTGATCGAACAAATCGAGTACAGTGTTTAAGCAAAACTTACAAGCCTGTGACAAACTAATAAATTACTAGAAAATCATATGGTTATAAAATCTATCATATAATCCCATTTTTTTCTCATCGATATTTAAATTGGCCTTTTAATCTTTTTGGACTAAATAAACTAGTTTGGAGTAAAAATTTACAAACTAGTTTGTATAACACCAATATCCCTGAGACCAAATCTAGTATTTGTTCAATTCTACAATTAAAATAAAAATCTAGTTAAAGTATTGAAAACAAGCACTTAACTACTCAAAATAAAAGGCATGAAATTAGCACCTGGGAAAGAAATAATCCCCGATATCGGGATGGTTAAACACCATCTGGGCGAGAGTCGTCTTCCCTATCCCACGCATACCCACAAGTCCAAAATACCGAAAAATATCCCTTTTCTGTTCAAGAGGCTTAGGAAGTAACACCCTCCTTAGGAACACCTCCTTATCTTCTATTCCGAAAACACTTTTTTCGTCCACATATTGGTTACTCCATCTAATAATCTCATGTTTCGGCTCACTCTCAGCTGGCACAGCCCGAGGGTGAGGCTGAGGCTGAGGCGCCTCTACGAGTTCCTTGAGTATCTTCTCCAAGGCTATAGCAAATGTAGGAGCGAAAATCAATGCCTCGGGAGAATATTGGAAGCTTTTTTGTTTCGATTGCCATTGGCTTAAGAGGTTGTTCAACTCGAATATTTTTTCCTTGGTTAATTTTGAATCGTCTGATGATAAAGTGTTGTTGTTTAGCTCCTTTTCAAGAATTCTTTTGAGTGTAAGGAACTTGGAAGGGAGTTGGGAAATTTGTGTAGGAATCGGCTTATGCTTATCGGTTTCGAAGACTACTCGATCTATGAGCTCTTTGAGCTTGCCTAGTAAAAACAACCTCTCAATCTCATTCTCCATTTTTACTCAACTTGTATCTCTACCTCTTTCAACACTAAACTACTAGTTTTATGATTATAAAGGTTGTGATTATTTTATGTCTTGTGCAATTAAATTTGATGCATAATTATAGCAATGGCGTAACCAGAATATGACTGGGGCTAAATTATACGTGTAATTGTTATTTTTAATAATGCATGATGATGATGAGAAGTTAATAGTTGTTCATATTTCAATAAATTACATGGAAAAAAATTAGTGTTTTTTTTAATTATGGAGTGTGTTATAACTAAAAAAAAAAAATACTCAAATAGCGACGGTATTAATAACGGTATTTTTTGTTACGAGTTTATTAGCGACGGTTTTTATGACGACTTTGTGACAGTTTAGTCAATTTGTGACAGATTTGTGACAACTTTTTAAATTAGTAACAGACTTGTAACAGCTTTTAACTCTCACTAAATAAAACATTATTGTGTAGTGTTATAGTCTATTTTAGTCTACTCCTGGTTTATCCCCCGAATGCAAGGAAGACCAATGAAATAAAAAAATAATATTTAGTTTTGAAAATAAAATTATATGTTACTAGATCCTCCATAATAATTTTGTTAACTTTTTAATGTTAAATACTGACACATCATCGTTTAAAAGTGTGTTAAATGACACATAAGCATCTTAAATTTAATAAGCACATTAGTTTCACAGTTATCAATTTTTAATTAACCATTTCTCTTTTATTTTAGTGGTTACTATTTTTATGGGAAGAATTTATAGTAGATAATAATGTTAATTGTGGGCTGTGTTTGCCACGTTATCAGTTACAAAAATTAAAAACATTGTTAAGTTTAACAACTTTTTTAACAACTATAAAGATAACACATAATTTAACGCAACTAATGGAGATAAAAAAATGTATTGTTAGCTAACGATAGAGATAACAATATTATTAGGGATATGTTATAAAACATAAAGAATTGAAATAAAATGAAGAAAATAAAAGAGTAGACTTTATAAAGTCTTGTATGCATGTGATGTGACATAATAGTGCCAGTTTGTATTATTCCAGCCTAGATAATAATTTATAGAAGTTATAAATAATAATATAATTAAATACTACTGACATCTGCTGCCAAGAGTAGAGTTATAAATATTGAAAGATGTTTTATTTGTTTGTGTTCCCATGGAAAATAATAATGTTCACAATATAAATGGACTTTTTTTCAATACATATTCTTATTTTTGCATGGTTAACAAAATGCGTAGAAGAAGTGGTGTGTAAAATTCATAAAATACATCATAATCAATTTGAAAATATATTATAGGGCAGGGTTCGGTTTGGTCCGGTTCGGTTTTTGGCAAAACCGAAACCGAGCATATTTTTCGGTTTCGGTCTTTTTATTTTTTGGACCGAACCGGACCGGTTTTTTTGGTCCAGTTTCGGTTATTTTTTGGTTTTATTTTTTATTTTTCGGTCTTTTTCGGGTTTTTTCGGTTCGGTTTTACTGAAAACCGAAACCGACTCGGTTTCGGTCTTTTTCGATTCGGTTATCGGTTCGGTTCGGTTTTTCCGGTTTTTTGTCCAGCCCTACCTATAATATCCTAATTATTACTCCATCTGTTCCTATTTAATTGTCCATTACAAAATTACGTGCAATTTTGATAAAAGTTATAAGCCGGTTAAAATTGCACATAATTTCGTATTGGACAATTAAATGGGAACGGAGGGATTATGACGTTTTGTTTCCCATTGGAAATTGTTTTTATCACTAAATATATATAAAATGCAATTGGAAGAATAAAAGCTTTCATTGTAACAATTCAATTTTCTTTTGTAGATTCTTGCAAGTTGGCAACTTGCAAATGGAAGAAACGAATGAAATGGAAGAAACTAAATCAATGTGAATGAATGGAACCATTGGATTCGTTCATCAGTTTCTTTTCTTTTCTTTTCTTTTTCTTTTTCTTTTGATTTAATTTTTAACACTTTTTTCCATGCAATGAATCTTAAAAATAAAAAAGAACACATATCTACATGGTGTCGTAATTGTCACACTCCTAAAGTTCAATCTTCCCTATCAAACTTTTAACTAGTGCCTGGTTCGGTCCGGTTCGGTTTTTGGCAAAACCGAAACCGAAACCGAGCATATTTTTCGGTTCGGTTTTTTTCGGTTTCGGCCTTTTATTTTTTGGACCGAACCGGATCGGTTTTTTCCGTCCAGTTTTGGTTTTTTTCGGTCTTTTTCGGTTCGGTTTTACTGGAAACCGAAACCGACCCAAAAAAATTTCAGTTTTTCAGTTTCGGTCTTTTTCGGTTTTTTTTCGGTTCGATTATCGGTTCGGTTTTTTGTCCGGCCCTACTTTTAACTTTCCATAAAGGACAAAAAAAAAAAGAACCCATTGCTAAACTTGGTCTTGTTTGTTTGGTTGAGACGAGATTAAGTGGGATAGTATTTAATGCAAACAACATGGACGTTAGTGTAAGGCATATCAAATGATCTCAAATATGATCATTTGTAATAGTAGCAAAATATGGTAATTGTAGTCTCGAAATTATATGTAGTGCTATTTCATTAACCGATTACAATCCGGATGCATTGGTAAGAGACTACCAATCCCGCAAGCAGAGGAGGCTAAGTAGTACTTCATCCGTTCACGAAATTACATGTAATTTTCACCTAATAACATGTATTAAAATTGTCGAAATGAATTTTTTTAAAACTAAATCATATAATTTAATGTTTGAACTATATGATTAACTTTTAAAAAAATTTATTTCGACAATTTTGATATGAGTTATTGACCGATCAAAAGTAAACGTATTTTCGTAATGGAAACGGAGAAGAGTATTATTTTTATTATTTCAAAAAGTTGTGGAAAAGGGTGCATGTGCTCACTTCTTTTGTTAGTAGGCCAGCTCAATTATAGCAACGACCAAATGTTCCATAAAATTAAAAAAAAAATGTGAACACTCCATTTCATTCTATTCCATATTTTTTCATATTATATTTATCTAATTTAATGGATAATCAATTCATTGACCCACTCATTAAATGTCATTAATGATCAACATTTTACATCTTTTAGTTTCATTAAAAAATTTATGTAGTTGATAGTTACAGATACAATTAAATAACCACAACTTGATCATATAGATACTAATTACTCAATTAGTTACTCCTTCATAATTTATTACTACAATGGTGGCAACATATTATTACTTACTGTTACTCAAACTAAGTGACAAAAAATAGTTCATTGAATAAAACTCTATTCATGACAAACATATATTATAATGGATTCATTACGTGGTAACGAGTTCACACAAAAATTTAAAGTTATTTTCAATTAAAATATTGTTTTTGTACGTATTTAACTTTATTTTGTAACACTAAAATATGTCATTTAACAATCTTTGACATTTTGTACAAACCAATGTTGGATCTACTTTGTATTTATTAACTTTGGACACCTTTGACATAATTGTCAGTTGAGAGATTACAAAATAAAATAAAATAAATTATCAGATTAGCTACAGTTGACTAATAATACACGTATTTTCTTGAATAATCAATCATGAAATACAAATACAACCCATCATTACTTTGGTTGAAAATGAAAAACAATAAAATTAATCAAATACACCCCCCCATGTTTCTATATACATCATTAATAGAACCCTTTGACTTTTATTTTGTTTAGTTTGATGGTCACAATTATTACTCGTATAACTTTATTTTATTCGGTACGCGACTTATCATAAACTTATTTTCTTGTTAGTTTACTTGTTTATTTTCTGTCGTCGTACTTTTCTTTCATATAAGCAAATTTATTTACATGCAATTTCTGCTACTTCAGTCATAATACATCCTAACTTGAGTTTTATAGAAAACATGACACAATGACAAGTGAACAAGTTTTTTTTTTTGGGAAAAATGATCAATTTATACTTAATCTGAGGCTTAATTATCAAAAACCCATAGTTAAAATCTATTTTAAACTTAGATACGTTCACTAATGTTATTTTTTTATTTTATTTTTTCCACTTTGATACTCATTGATGCTGGTCGATATGCACCAAATCTTTAATAAAAACAGAAGATGTAGATTTTTGGATATTAAGTGTGTGTTTATAAACTAATCAATGATTCTTCCAAAGTTTTTCTAGTCCCTAAAACTAGTAAAGATCAAAATTTTCTATCAGGGTACCATTGATGTATTTATTAACCTTTGTTTTTGTTTTTTTTTGAAATGATGTATATATTTAGTATGGGGGTGTATGTTATTAGATTGAAATACATGTAGTAGTTAAAATGCATTAAAATTTATTAGGGTGTTTTTTGTTAATTACTATATATATATATAACACCATACCATACATGATTTAGTTGTAGTACTTGAATGTGGTTTTGGTTATTTTGTATTCACATTTGCCCAAAAACATCAGGTTTTTATTTCTCTTTCTATATACATACTATATCTTCTTCTTTTTTCTGTATTATTATTTCATGCCTTGTCTTAATAAATACGTTTACATATTTTGTCTACAGTTTAAATAGTTTTACCCTGTTGATAAAAATTTAATTTCTTGATTCTTGAACTAATTATAGCATTTGTTCCTAGAAGAAAAAAGGAATACTACCCTTTTTTTCATGAGTTTAATTAGTTACATATTCTATAAAAGAAACTTAGTTCTATTAAGACACCAATGAGAAGTACTAAATCACATTAATCTACACATTTGACTATAAAGAATATATTTAAGGGCAATTGAACATTGTTCTCTTTTACCAACTTTATTCGGGTTTTAGTTAGTCTTATAAATTTGGTTTAGTGGTTGCATTATGCATTTAAGATTCAAATGGTCTAATTGTAAAGTTAACAAGAATTATAAGTATTATTTTTATGAAATTTAGAGGGTCAGCTTAGTATGCGTGAAGCGATTTGGTTATATTGGAAATTTGGAAAATATTTTGACTTGTTCAGATTCGATGTGAGAATTTCGTATTTACTTCTTGTTTAGCCTTTTAGGGGAGTGTTTAGGTAGGGATAATGGGGTCATAGTTACTTTACTAGAAACCTCAAAATTCCTACCTAAGGTTGTTTGGCTACATAGTTTAAGCCAGCACATAAGTTGCCTAGTTGAGGCTGAAAAAACATACATGTTCATCAAGCGTAAACTTTTCATTTGTCAAGGTTAGAACACCAAACATCTCGGGTTTTTAAGCTTGCCAACCATGTGCACATTATCTTACAAGGAAAAAAAAAACCAATGATTTAAAATGAAACCAGACAGTCACTTAGCTTCTTGAAATGTGAAATTTTACTATTTGTAAAAATTCAAATTTTCCAGTTGTAAAATTAAGGTCTTTTCCAACATACTGTAGATATTAAACTCTTCCTTTATAACGATTGTTGGTTACACAATTAACTTCAGATAATTGAAAAGTTAACCAGAATGATGATCTGTACTAGTATAAATTACATAGTCCGCGTTCCGTTGAGGTGAATCTGTTTAGATCTTGATCTGAGAGCTTCAGGATTAACTCCTCATCAAATGGCCTGTTTGGGTAGTAGTGATAATACGGGCATACTTTTTGGAAACTAAAACTCCTACTTAAGGTTGTTCAACTACATAATTTAAGAAAATAAGTTGGCTACTTGAGGCTTGTTAAACCCCATATAACTTACCATTAAAAAACCTCGTAATGGTAAGGATGGGTAACTCTTTATAAACCACAGGCTCGATCGTTATCTAGTCGATGTGGAATAATATACTCTAACAAGGCTGAGTAGAAATACATGTTCATTACAATTAACACTTTCTGTTTGTCAATGGACGTTTTTTTAAGATTGCCAAACAAATGCACATCATCTTATAAGGAAAAAACAAAAACACATAAATAATGAAACCATGCAAATTCTTGGCTTCTTAAAATTTGTAGCAGTCTGGACTTCATAATAAATATTAATTTATGGGTCTGTTTGGTTGCAGCTCTAAGCAGACAAGCTGGATATTTTGATATTGATGATGAAAACTATGTTCATTCTGCTTAAAGCTTCTAGCTTTTTGTGGCCGAAAAACTAGAGAAGCTCTGATTTAAAAGTGATTAGCCAAATGTAGTCCAACTTTTTAGTAATCGAGCATATATTCTGCAATCTAACTAAACCATATAGATGAAGTTCAATCCAAGCAATTACTAGATCCCACCTGACGTGTTTTCTGCTATTATTTTTCCAGATTTACTAACATTTATCAAATTAAACCTTTTTTGCAGTTAAATATTACATATCAGCAAAGGAAATCATGTCAGTGGCAGACCGAAAAAGGGATTTATTTGATCTACTAAAAAATATCGATATCAAAACCATTGTTCTTTACGGGGAAGCTGGAGTTGGAAAAACATGGACAGCTAGAGAAGTTACCAATCACGCAAAACGAGAGCGTACTTTCGGCTTTGTTCTCTGGGTATATCTTAACAGAGAATATGATGAGAATGCATTACGTGTGTCGATTGCTCAACAACTATCCCTACTTCCAACTCGTGGTATTAGTGAAGTTGAAGAGGACGGTGAGGAGCTCAGAGCAGAGGAGAAGCTGAAAAAGAATGCCATAACTAACAAAATTAAAGATAAAAAGATCCTCGTTGTTTTTGACGACGAGGGGAGTAAAATGAATGAAAATAAGATGAGGGAGCTATTGGACACGTTGTTGGAAAAACATGATTATAAGGTTCTAATCACGACAAGGAAACATCCAAATAATGTTGCAACCGATACAATTGACGAAACGAAAAAGATATGTAGGGTGGTGGTGAACCCTATGACAAAGGACGAGTCTTTAAACTTGCTGAAAGAGAGGGCCGGGCTAGCAGCAGACAGTACAGACAAATTAGCTGAAGACTTCATTGGAAAAACAAAATATATTCCCAGTGCAATCGTGACAATGGCAAAAGCGTTTAAATATTTTTACGTTGAAGGTAAAGAAACGGGGGGACTGAGAAACTTCCTCGAAGAAACCCCCGATGATAAAATGTACAATGTTATGGATTTACTGCGGAGTGGATACGACTTGATACCGTTTATTATCCTAATTGACTGCCAAAGAGACGCTAGAGATAAGGAAAGACCATATCTCAGTGATTCTCGGTGCATTAACCATAACGAACTGATTGCATATTGGATGATGGAAGGGTATCTTGGTCATATCACTTCTATGGATACGGCTTATAGAAAAGGCCATGAGATTCTCATGGAACTTCTCGATTTACAAATATTGAAAAGAGCAGAGGCTGATTATGTGACATTAGATCCCTTGAATGAAGAATTTGATAAATTTATTTATCATAGGGAAAGTGAATATTTTCTCCGTGGATATTATTACCATGCTCATCTGGGACTCGATAGTGTGTTTGATAAGGTCGATTCGAAAGACCTTGTCAGGTTATCACACAAAGGCGGTGTTATGAGAACTTTGCCAGATGGCAAATTGGCAGATGGCAGAGGGAAAAAAGTATCTGTTTTAATACTTGACGGAAATTCTCTCGCAAAAGAGTTACCGAGTCCTAAAAAACTCCAAGTTCTTGCAATTTTTAACCCGACATTGAAGATGTTAGATCCTTTCGAGGATGCAATTATTAGTCTCCTTTATGTTTTTGTTCTTAGAAGCTGTCAGTTTCTGAAGGATCTGGACCAGGTACACAGAATAGAAAAATATGATAATTTGACTGTTCTTGAAATATCCGATTTGAGGGAATTTAAGGAGTTTCCAAATAATTTCTTTGAGAGAATGCCGAAGCTTCAGAGCCTCAATTTTTCTTCACTTCCAATTACGTCACTACCGTCTCTGTCGAAACTCAAGGAACTAAAATGGCTTATACTTAGGAAATGTAAGTCGTTAACGACCCTAAACAGTTTAAAAGACTTTCAAAAACTCGTGGTTTTGGACTGTTCTGGTTCGACATCTTTAGCACGGCTTCAAGATAGGAGCTTCTCGAACGCCGCTCTTGAAATGATTAATTTATCCGAAACAAAAATCAGTATTTTACCCTTAATCGGGACTTTGAAAAATCTCACTCATCTATTGCTAAGCAAATGCACTTCCCTTAACAGGCTAAGAAGCATCAAGGCCATAGCTTCACTAGAAGTTATCGACCTTTCGGGTGCTTGTGATTTCAACGAGTTTTTCGATAAATCGTTGGATAAACTTGTGAATCTTAAGGTCCTTGATTTATCGGGGACTGCGATATGTACTTTACCAAGTAATATGGGAAAGCCTAAGCATTTCTTTCTCGAAAACTGCACTCAATTAAGAGGAGAAAATACGCCGGAATGTTTATCGATATCGGAAATGGAGGTTCTCGAGCGGTTTGTCATTTCAGAGGCTGGTATACAATCCCTACCGCCTATTTCCCATCTCACTAATCTTCGACAACTATCTGTGACTAACTGTAAGGATTTAGAGAAGGTCCCTGACTTAAATTCCCTCGAGCAAATGAAGGAGCTTGATTTTTCGGGTTGTGAAAAAATAAATTCTATTCCAGACAACGCTTTCGAGAAAATGTTTCACCTTGAAAAACTTAATCTCTCTGGTACTAATATTGAGTCCTTACCCTCTCTTGCAAGAACCTTGGACCTTCGTATTCTCTTACTAAAAAACTGTAAAGAGCTGACAACGATTTCGTCGTTTCAGTCTAACTCTCTAGAAAAACTGGAGGAGCTTAGTATACGTGGTGGTAAAAAGTTACAAAAAATTGACCTTAATTTCTTTGATGGAACCCTAGAGCTTCAAATTCTCGACCTCTCGGAGACTGCTCTTGATGAGTTACCAAATTTTTCGAACCTTGAAAAAATTCGTGAGCTTCGTCTACGAAATTGCAAGGGCTTAAAAGTAGTTCTGAATCTAAAATCTTTGACGAGCCTTGAGATTCTAGATCTTTCGGGATCAGCGGTATCCGATCTTGTGTCATTATCAGATCTAAACAACTTACGGGAGCTCATGCTTAATCATTGTTCATCTTTGAGTTCTTTTCAAAAAATGGGAATGTTAGATGTATTAGAAAGACCCGTTCAAGATCTTCCTTACGGAATCTCAAGGCTGGCTCGCCTTGACCGCCTTGATCTTCCTAGTAAGGATGATTCTCAAGGAGAAAAAACGGATGATTGTGGATGGGGAATATCAAGATTGTTAACCTCAAACGAAAGTAAACCTTATGTAAGTGTAAGAGGCACTCGGTCTTTTCAACCTCTTGAAAAAGATACCAAGTTTCATCTATGTGTGTACCCTGCTGAGGATTTTGGTGAAAAAAGTGTACCGCATCTTCAAGGGGATGATTCTCTCTACAGAGATATCTACCTTGAGAACAGATATATTGGTGAACCTGACGACCAGAAATTACTGGAGATTTCTGGATTTACGGGTAATAAACCTGCGGATATTGGTGAATTGTTTAAACATGCTAATCAGGTTTTCTTCGTGGACAATAAATTCCAGGTAAGTGGGGATAAAAACTGTACATTGCCATCATTTTTGACTGCTTGTGATTCTAAGAAAGTCAAAGGGTGCTGGATAGAGAAGTGTCGAGAAATAGAGGTAATTTTTGGTGAAAAAGAGTTGAGCAAAATCATAAATGTGCAAAATTCGGCGGAAACTCTATGGGTCTCGAACGCTATGAAATTGAAGAGCATATTTGATATCCCGAAAGATTCTGACTCGGGAAAGGAAAGCTCAGAAGAGGAGGTTTTTCAAGAACTACAGAAAATCTATCTGGAATATTGCCCGGAGCTTTCGACCGTAATTTCCTTAAAGAAACCGCCACAAAAGCTCAATATTCTCCAGATTAAATTTTGCAATAATTTAGGAAAAGTTTTTGACCTAAAATTACCGGAGACTAAGCTGAAATATTTGGAGACTTTGCATCTGTGGGAACTTCCGAAATTAGAGACCATCGGTTGTCAACTTCCATCCTTAAAAACAATTAAAATCTCAAACTGCCCAAAATTGCAGAAAGTGGAGGAAACTATAAAATCCGCTGAAAATTTAGAGGATTTGTCGATATCAAACGTGCATGATATCAAAACGATACACGTTTCTAAGGCAATGAAAAAGTTGAGTGTTGAAAGATGTCCTAATCTTTTGAAAATCATTGCTTTGTCCCAACCGCCAAGTGACCTTGAAATCCTCCGCATTATATTTTGCAAGAAAGTGGAGACTTTTTTTGAAGAGGGAACTTCATCGGAAATTAAACTGTTACATCTACATGGGCTGCCCAACCTTTACAGGATTAGTGCTGTTTTACCAGAACAACAAACGAATCGTTTTATTGTTGACTGCCTGAAATTGAATATTGATGTTTAAAGATATTGAAGCATCAGTTGCAAATCGGTTCGGTTGTGATTTCACGTTATTCTTAAAAAGTTTCATATTTTTTTGCTTTTCGGCTTTATTTGTTATTTCATATCCCTGTGTGATGTTTTGTTTCGGTTGTTTTTTCATTTTTCGTACCTTTGTTTTGTAATAACCTCAATCAAAGCCTATATATTCGGCTCTGGTCAGAGTTCGTGTTGTTGTATTGTTTATCTGTATTCTGAATCCAACTGAACGATTGTGAAAAGGTTTTTCTGTATAATGTACATTATTAATTATGAATCTGTTGTATTTCTGCATCTTGAAAAGTTGTAAGATTAATTGACGGTATTTGTAAAGTTAATACGTAATAGTTAAATATGCAGTCTTCTAAACTGTGATTTCACAAAATGGGAATGAGTTAACTCTATTGTGGTATTAGACGGGCCTTCGATGATGGGTTATGAAATTCCTAACCACTGTTTCTAGTGAGGTTGCAACCACAGTTAGAACCTAGTGTATTAATGGACAGAACTGTGTAAAGTTAAATGTACTTGAAATAATTCACACGCACATTTAACAACGGAGTTCACCTAACTAGGCTACGTCTCCGGGGCACTTACCCAGATTATGATATTATAAAAAGCTTACAATATAGGATTCAAGTCTTAATGAAAAACTTTTAGACTCCACTCCATCTAGCTTTTTCTGCCTATCTCTATATTGCTCCTACTTTCATAACTATCAATTATAAATCAATGGCATCCCACCATTGTTTTCTTTTGAAAGCTCTTTGTGTATTCTCTCTAAAATGAGTTCTTTATAATTTAGAACGCACACTTTTTACAAGCTAAGTTATCAACTATATAAGTAAAAACAATCTTCTATCTTGAATGTCTTTTGTGATTGCTTTTGACTTTATTGATTGGCTTCAATCTTTCCAAGCATTACGTGATTCTTCAGCGTGGATTGACTCCAATCATCATTGGTTGATACCTGTTTAATAACAAGGTTGATTGTAGGAGTTAGTCTTTTCCTATAACTAGGAAACATATACAAAGACCATATCTTTTAAAGATAATATTTGAATATTCATGTGAAACATTAACTCCATATCTAATTCAATTTTAAACATATCATACTGAATTGATAAGGAACAAAGATTGAAACAAGTGATAAAGGTTTGTATAAAAATAGAGATATAGATTTATCTATGTAAAAGAAACATAACTAATCTCTTTATATCTTTTAGGAAATCTTTCCTTACCACTTTGATAATTCTCAATAAACGCATACTAAACCTTTAGGATCACATGAGAATATATCCTGCATATTTTAACACAAATAATAATCATTAAAGAATAGTTATGCAAATTTTAAGAATAAGACAGAATCCTGCAGAACAGCAGGTTGGAACTTAGGTTGCAACTGAGATTGCAACATCTATTTGAAACCACCAACGCTGTCTTAGCAGGTTGTAACTTAGGTTGCAACTGAGGTTGCAACATCTACTTGAAACCTAACAACTTTGTCTTATGAAGGTTGTAACAGAGGTTGCAACATTTACTTGAAACCTAACAACACTGTCTTATCTCCTAACTAACAGATAGGATTTATTAGTAAAAACCATTAGACAACAAATAATATTTAGAATAGAAATCTAGTCCTAACAGGTTACCTCCAGGGCAGTCGTCAAGGGAGCCGGATAACTTAGGCGCCGATCTCTAAATAGGCGCTATTTTTTTTTTATAAAAAAAGTGCAAAATGAAGTCGTTTTTATCCTGTGATACTTTACATGAAGACCTACATTTTTTATGGTCTATTTCGTATAATGTAAAGGATAATACTTTGCTTTTATTACAAAATAGTTTAGATTTTGTAATTTTTATTGTTTTTTTTAAAAGCATTATATGAAAATTTTCAAATAAAGTTAAAAAAAGCAGCTAAAAAATTATACATGCCAGATGTAAAAAGGTGTCAGACCAACCCTGGTTACCTCCACCAGCGAATATATGAAATCTAGCAATAAAAACATAATTTGCTTAGGGGAAGTTTATTTTTTTGGAAAATTTTAGCTTTTTCAGCCTAAAACTCGAATTTTTAAAAAATTAAATAATCTGATTGTCTAAACATTCGCAAATTTTTAAAATAAAAAATCCGAAAATCAACTAAAAAAATATGTTGCCAAGTAGACCCGGTCTTATTTTGTACTCCCTCCGCCCCAAAATATTGGGGCTCTATGTAGCTACGTGCAAACTTAACCAACAAATATCTCATCTTTAAATTGTTGAAATGTAAATTTTTTAAATTTGTTCATATAGTTTAAAATTTAAACTATGTGATTAACTTTAAAAAAATTCTATTTCGACAATTTAAATATAAATTATTTATTAGTCAAAATTATACGTAATTTTGTATAGCTTCGGCTAATTTGATAGTTCTTCCTTACCTATCATTTAACAGGTGTGAATACAGTTGAGTTGGGAACACTTATCAATATATATAGTATTTTAAGTCAACAAGATAATAATAATAAATATTCCTAACTTTCATACATTGATGTTACGTATTTACTGTCATGCAGATTGCATTCATATGCATATGCATATAATTTCTGTATTAATTGCTAAAATATCTGGCACTTGCTTTCATATTCATATTCATATTCATATTCATATTCATATTCATATTCATATTCATATTCACACACTATATATATATATATATATAAGGTACTTCTTCTTAATTACTCTATTAAATGTTTTTTGTCTTTAAATGCTGTTTTATAACTTTACATACATAAAACAGATTAATACATTTTTGTTCTTATAGCTTCCTTGTTTTAAGACTTTATCCTTTATCATCTTTGGATTCCATCAAGATTTTTGGTAATTTTTATTTTTTTTACATCTTTTTGAGAATTTAATGATTTGTGTTTGCTTCTTTTTATATTTTTTTTAATGGTTGGGTTAGAGATAATTTCTGGAGAATGTGTGAGTAATTCTAAAAAGTAGAACAATATATTAGACAAAATTATGCTCCTTAATATTTGACTTGTTAGTGACTGCAATTCTGAGAAATTTATATATATATATATTTACTTTTTGAAGCAAGAAATGTTATTTGATAACTATATTCTCTACATAATATTTTTATGATTCATTACTCTTTAAAGTATATATATAGCTAAATCACAAAATAGAACTGGAAAAGGTAGCCAATTGATTAAGGTCTTGTTTGGTTGCAGCTTCTAAACTTATCTTATTTTTCTTTTCTGCTTAAAAGCTGAACTTTCTAGCTCTTCAAACTGGAATTAGGAGTATGAATTGATTTTTGTTTTTAGCTCTTCAACAAGTCAGCTTCTAGCTTCTAGCTTCTTCTTCTCTCTTTTTTTTTTCTGAAAATAGGTTAGAAAAAACATGATGACTTTGAGTTCAAGATTCCCTTTTTTGTCTTTATGTTTTAAATATAATAGCTGGACCTTGAAGTAGCAAATTGTGGATCTTTTTATTACTATTTTCTTCACTTTTTGGCATTCTACATAATTGGTATCACTTTTTTTTTTGTTTCTTTCATTTGTTTGTAAGGTGGATGTTTCAAGTTTTTTTATATTCATTTTCTCTCTTTGTAATTTGTATACCACCAGATATGTAATCAGTATCTTGTCACTTTTCTTTTAAGGTTATTTTTCTAATCAATTTTCTCTTTCTTGTATACCACTAGAATTTGTAATCAGTAATATTCTACTTTTCATTCATAAACTGATTTTCATTTTATAAATTTGTTGAAGCAGAGGAGATTCATTGTGTAAAAGCAATGACTATAGCTGTTGAGGGAAGTGGTTCTCCTTCTAGGCTTGAGGTATTTATGGTTATTGTTTTAATATGGAGCTTTGGTTGCAGCTTTTAAGCTTAATTTATTTCATTTCTTGTCTATAAGTTGCAGAACATTAAGTTAGCAGCTTAAATGTTTTACCTTTTTCCGTATTTTGTCATGACAGACTTGAAGCTTAAACGACAATTTCATCTTTTGATCTCAGTTTCAAACGAACCAGCTTAATGGTTTGAAAGCTGTAGCCAAACAAACCCAAATTAAGAAAGATTTTTTTTTTGGTTGTAAAAATGTGAGCTTATTGCTTATGCCATTTTATGTTTTTTGGATTTTTCAGGGTAAGTATAAAGCGATATTTGTATGTTGGATCCTCGGTCTTGGTTCTCTCGTGTCATGGAACAGTATGTTGACGATAGGCGACTACTATTACGAATTATTCCCGGTTTGTACCTCAGTTTTGTTTCTGATTATCATGTCTATTTTTTTGGGAAAACTTTAGCTGTTAATTACCCAGAAATTCTACTCCAAAATTGTTTTTTCTTTTAAAATTCAAATATATCCTCTGGAATTAGTGTTTGATTGTTGGAACCTTATTCTTAGTGGCTTTGTCATCTTCATTCGACCTTCCTTAATTTGTTTGCTTTGACTTTTGAGCAAGGATTTATTAAAGAAAACAAATTGGGCTAAACTTTGGTTTTTGTTTATTTTCGTGAAGGATTACCATCCATCGAGAGTGTTAACCCTCGTGTATCAACCGTTTGCATGTATTACGATGGCGATACTTGCTTACAACGAATCGCGTGTAAATACGAGACAACGTAATTTGGCTGGATACTTGCTTTTCTTTGTTAGCACTTTGGCTCTTCTACTAGTAAGTACACTGTTCTCCATATAAATTTTCTTGTGTTCATCATCTGGTATGGTAGCTCTTTAATTTATCCACCTAAACAAGATTAATTAATTAGATAGTATTATTAAGTTACTGATGGAAGACTTAATTCTCATTTGGTCACAAGGAGATATGTGCTTTTGGTACAGAAAGTGTTTTATAGACTGATTTCAGTTCCGATGGGCTTACACTTCAATAAATTAATCTCGTTAATGGAAATAATGCTGAATAAACTGAATTCCCTTTTGGTGTGTATACACTTAATTAACTGATTTATGCAATGTAAACTGAATAGTATACAATATTAGTATATGCGAACGTTTCCACTATTGGAAAATCAGTTTTCCAAATATGCCTTTTTAATGGAAATTTCCCACTGACTTATTTTATTTGGTTAAAAGTTGGATTTGGGAACATCTGGAAAAGGAGGAATCGCAAACTATGTAGGTATATGCATAATTGTTGGGTCTTTTGGAATAGCCGATGCCCATGTTCAAGGTGGAATGGTTGGGGACTTATCGTTCATGTGCCCCGAATTTATGCAAGTAAGCCACTTTATTATTTTAGCTTATAACCTTTAGTTCTCGAAATCATTTTCCTAATTTCGATGAACTTTGCAGTCTTTTTTCGCTGGTTTGGCGGCATCAGGAGCTCTGACCTCTGCGTTGCGGCTAATGACAAAAGCAGCCTTTGAGAAATCCAATAACGGCCTTCGCAAGGGAGCTAGTATGTCGTTCTCCTACTTGTAAACATGCTATGGGTCCGTTTGGTTGCAGATATTAAGCAAATAAGCGTGTTTTTTTAGATTCAGAAAAAAGCTAGGCTCGTCCGGTTAAAAGCTTCCATCTCTTCATGCTACAAAACTGAAAATCTTATCTTTTCAGCTGAACAACCAAATGCAATCGCTTTCGAGCAAAAAAAAGAAAAACACTGATTTAAGTCAGAGATGCAGCCAAACAAAACCTATGTCACATTCGGATTTTGGGTCCAAATCGTGATTCTTAAATAAACGTTGACTACAGTGCTTTCTTACATTTTATTTATTGATTTTTGCAGTATTATTCCTAGCAATCTCGACGTTCTTCGAGTTCCTATGCTTTTTACTCTACTACTTTATATTCCCCAAACTACCAATTGTTAAATACTATCGATCTAAGGCAGCCTCGGAAGGGTCGAAAACTGTGAAGGCCGACCTAGCTGCTGGAGGGATTCAAACAGAAATTCAAGGAGTAAGGGAAAAGATTTCAAATAAGGAATAATTTCTTTATCAGATTTAGAAATTAGTAAAAAAAATTAAGTATTGAAATAGCTTTTGATGCCGTTGCAGGTTGAAAATGAGGAAAAACCCCAGCAGAGACTGAGCACGAAGGAGCTGTTGAAACGGAACATAGACTATTGTATGGACTTGTATCTAATTTATGTTTTGACTTTATCGATTTTCCCGGGATTCTTGTACGAAAACACAGGAAATCACGGGTTGGGTGATTGGTAAGTTCTCAAAACTTAAAAAGTTATATTAAGTTTCTTTGTGAGTTGGTCTTGGAACCTAATTCCAGAAGATATTTCCCCAAAAGGAAAAAAGAAAAAAACTCAGCAACTAATGTTTGTGATTAAATATAATTCAGTAATCAAAAAAATGGTCTCAATATCCATAGCTTAAACATTCGCTTATATATATTCCTTTTTTTCGTTTTACAGGTACGCCCTAGTGTTGATAGCAATGTACAATGTGTGGGATTTTATAGGAAGATACACACCGCTCATCCCATTCTTGAAAATAGAGTCTCGAAAGGGTCTAACAATCACAATACTGTCACGCTTATTGCTTGTTCCTGCATTTTATTTTACGGCAAAATACGGAGATGAAGGATATATGATATTTCTCACATCCTTTTTGGGGTTAACAAACGGGCATCTCACAGTTTGTGTCATGACCGCAGCTCCAAAGGGCTACAAGGTTAGTGTATTCTGCTCTCTTTTTCCCAAGATAAAAATTAAACTAGTTATTTTCACTTTGTTAATTGTTTAACTCTATATACTATAACACCGCCATCATCAGAATAATGGCATGTTTTGCTGCCAATTATAAGCAAACTTTGAAGCTTTCTATCAAAAAACTTAAAACTTATCTAACTAAAAGCATTGAAGCTTAAAAGCAATTGCTAAATGACAAATTGTGTAGTGGTTTTACTTAAAACCATAAATTTGTTTTCTTTTTTAAGGGGCTATGGCAAATTGAAAGTGTTTTGCTGTTGTTCTAATACAAGATATTTTTTTTTCCTTTTTTGTCTGTCATAATGCAGGGACCGGAGCAAAATGCGATAGGAAATTTGCTTGTTCTATTTTTATTGGGTGGCATATTTTCCGGTGTTGCCCTAGATTGGTTGTGGCTAATTAACAGCGGACAAAAGTTTTAAGAGAAAAATGCAGAGTGATGATACGTATACAAAATGTTCCGTGTGATGAATATTACGAAAAATACACAAAGACAAGTCACTGTGCTGTGAATAAATTCTCATATGAAGATCATTTTAGTTTTTTACGATATTTTTATCGTAAAATAGGCTTTAAGCATGTATTTGTTTATGTGCTATGGTTCAACAAATCAAGAACACTAAGGTTCTACCTGTTCAATGAATCATTTTCGCTTATGATTTGAACTCAAACAATTAAAGAAGGGGTTAATTAATATCCCAAATTTGAGCATTTCGGTGTTAACCTAACACTTTGAGCTTTTAAGCTTGAAGAGAATTAGCTTTGTTATCTTTTTTTTTTCTTGTCTAATAATTGGATATTGAGACTACATTACCTGATAGACTAATAGTAATTGAATAGACTGTAAAACGAGCTTTTTTCCTATTGCTTTTTTTAAGTAGCTTTTCGACCCGTTAGATCAGTTACTACTTTTTTTTTTGAATTTTCTTGTCTTTTTTGGTTAATTGTATATTTTAGGCATTACCCCAATATTAATTAAGGCCCAATAAGATTTTGAACCGCAACCTTTGGGTTGTATAATTGTTACTCTCGCTCCCCACATCACAATAACAATTTTTGCATTGGGTATTATTATATATAACTTTTATTTAATGTATACAAATACATCTATTTTTCATGAAAACGTAAAATAAATAAATTGTCCCGAACGATGTGATGCATATTTATTATGGTACATAGATGTGTTTATTGATAATTAAGGATGTAAATAATACTAACAAAGGTTAAAAACCAAATCTAACTAGTATTATTTTGCTACTAAGTATACCAATTCAAATTTAAATATTAGTATGGGACGAAATCAAACGTATGCACAATTCGTAACATAATTTATTATGGTTTTACTTTTTTTCAAGCTTAAACATATTAAATTGAGTCCAAAATTGTAAACCATGATTCATAGATATTAAGTAGTATTATGAGTTATGACTTTTACTAGTATTATTTCTTAATTAAATATGCAAATGAAAACCCAGACAAACTGTGACATTTTTTAATTAATGTGCAATGAGAAAAGCAAAGCCCTCGTTTAATTGGTCGGATTGATAAATTGCATGTTTGATTTAGCGAGCGCGACAGATCACACGTTTACGCCACCAAAACCATGTTTAACATTCTACTTTCTCGCAGTATAAATTATTTTTCGAGAAAAAAAGGGTAATTTCGAATAAAGGTTCTCGTCCAATACTTGTCTTCTGGCCAACGTTTTTTAAACAAACGAGAAGGCTTATCTAAGATTAAAATAGAACTGGAGTTTAATTTCGATTTCCAAGCTGTCTTCGTCGTGACATCGAGATAAAAACAATCTTAACCATGGTGCATTGCAATTCATAATGGAAAACTTAGGAGTAATATTTTTTTGACAAACTTAATATCTTGTATCAAATGATGGAATGTTTTACCACATTATACCATTCAAGTGCTTGTATCACTAGTACCGTATTTTCCGTACCACATTTAATGATATTACCGCATGTTTAAAAACTAAAAAACAAAACAAATATAACGCATGCTTGACATCAACTTTTTTTTGTTAGCTTTTTAAAAAATTTAATTTTAAAAAAGCCATATGCGCTTAGCATCACTGTTTTTATTAGATTTTAAAAATATAGATTTTTGACTAATATAACTAGAAAAGGTAAAAACAAAAAAGCCATACATTTTAACGATTTTGCTAGCTTTTTCGCCACAATTTTAAGAATTTAAATAAATATCAATATTATCTCAACTAAAAATTTATTCATATAATTTAGGTGTTACTCGTTCGTTTAAATATGATATTTTAAAAATTTATAAAAAAAATGTCTTATAAGTTATTTTGATTGAAAAATCAACACGTCATTAGTTAATGCCAAAAAATCAAAATGTTGAAAGTCAGGTTTTTCTAAACTTTTACTAAACACCCGTATATATTTTGTAAATCTAAGTTTTTTTTACTAATGTTTTTTGAAATAAACTTTTTAACCAAAAAAGTTGATAGTAAACACATCAATAATTAAGCATGCAAAAAAGCTGCAAATTTTGAAGAAAAAAAAAAGAAAAAAACGCCACATGTCATCATATATATAAATATAAATATAAATATAAACACAAATATAAATATAAATATAACAAATAATATTAATTAATTTATATACACAAACACACACACTCTCTCTCTCTCTCTCTCTCTCTCAGTAAAAATAAAAACCCTAAATTAGCTAAATTCTATTTTACTGTTTTTTTTTTAATAAATTATATTATTTAATTTGCTAAAAAAGGGTTTCTCTCACATTCTCACCTCTACCCATTTTCCAGGTACCTCTTTTTATTTATTTATTAATATTTCTTTTGTTTGAAAATACTCCCAAATTGGAGAATTTGTTTCTAATTAATTAGCTAATTCTACTTTTTTTATTTTATTTATTATTATATTAACTAATTTAATTACTAAGTGGGTTTCTCTCACATTCTCACTTCTACCCTTTTTCCAGGTAAGTTTTTTTTTTTTATATCTTTTGTTATTATTTATTTTCAGAATCTTTATTTTATTTATTTCGAAGTGGGTTTTCTTTAGTTTTTAGTTTTTTTTGTGCAAAATTGGTCATGTTTTAGGGTTTTTGTAGCAAAATAAAAGTTGGGTTTTGTTTTTTGAGAGGTTAAATTATTGACATTGTTACCCAATTTATAGTTTATGTGAAAATGATCAAGTCTTTAAATAAGCTCAATTTCTTTATAAAAAAAAAGGGATTATAAAATTTGATAATTGCTGTAATTGATGCTCATTGTTTACATTCACCTAATTTCTCTTTAAATAAGCTCAATTTTCTTTAGGTAAAAAAGGGCTTTAATTGTTAGTTTGAAAAAATGTTCTTATTTGGGATTTTTTTAAACTAGATTCTGAAGATGGGTTTTGATTATAAGAGCTTAAATTGTTAAAATTAATAATCCCAATTTAATTAGGTTAACATTGATTTAGTTGATTTTAGTTTGAATTAATATATACAGCTAGTTTGAATTAGTTTAATTTATTATGAGGTTAAATTTTATATATTCAGCTAATTTCCCTTCAAATAAGCCCAATTTTCTTGAGGAATTAAAGTTTTTTTTCCCTTCCTTTTTGAAGTATTCCAGGATATTCTGAAAATTTGGGAAATTATATCCAATTTTTTTTTCAATTTGGAGTTTCTACAAGTATATTAAAGATAGGTTTTATGTTTATTGGTAATATAGTTGAATTACGTGTAAGGTTTTTAAATTTAAGAGTACAAGAGTTATATAAGTGATACCGAATTTTACGGAATTTCTAAATTCGTCCGATTTTCCTGTGTAAAAGATCGAATCATACTATTTATGAATTCCAATTTGTAGTATTTATGAAGTTTTCATCCGATTTTCCTGTGTACAGTATAAAAATATAAAAATTCCAATTTACAGTATTTATGAAGTTTTGTTTAGCTTTTAAAAGACCACTTTGATTTAAATGATCCCCATAATCCACTTTCAATCAATATACCAGTTATTTTTTTTTCTGCTAAAAATCCTGTAAAAACAAGAAAAATTACACCCATTTTAGTTAATTTGAGGTCTCTGACTCTCTACCAGTATTCCTTAGGGAGAGTTTATATTTATCAGTATTTTAAAAGGCGAGATCTTAGCTAAAGCGTTTTAGCAAGAGCTACGCTAAAAACGTAAAAATTGTAAGCTATTATCGGCCTAAAAAGCGAGTTTTTAAGCTTTTTCCAAGCTTTGAATCGAGCTTTTTAACGACGAAGTGTGCTTTTTAAAACAGTGATATTTATACGTCTATAATTGTATACCATGTATGGTCTTGTAACTTTGTTTGGCTGCAGCTTTTAAGCTCAGTTTATATTTTTATTCTCCATTAAGCTGATGTGTATTTGAATGTCCTGATAATATTCCTGCTTTCTGACCAGAATAAGCATGAAGTTTAAGCTGAGTTGATTCTAGATTTATTCTGTATACAGTAACTCTTTTTGTTTGAATTTGCAACCAAACAAACCCTATTTTCTCAATGTAAAGTACAGGATTTTCTTTCTTTATTTAGAGTGTTTACCTAGATTTTTGAAACAAGGTTGTCGTTTAACAGGTAAAATTGGTTCTCTCGAGTCCAAATTTCTAGTTTCAAGCTATTTTTCCCGAGAAAGTGACGAACTTTCCGGGAAAATAGTATAAAAAAATGGTGAAAAGCGCGCCTCTGCCGGACCACATACGTTGCCACCGTACAGACGGGCGGCAATGGCGGTGCAACCGCCACATAATGGCTGGAAGAAAGCTGTGTGAAGTTCATCATTTACAGGGACTGCACCGCCAAAAGAAAGAAACAGTACCCGAGTCTCTCAAAATCCAGCGACAACCATGCAAGAAAATGAAAAAACGTGTCAAAAAAAGTTTGAAAATTGTGCCTAGAAAGAGAGAGAATGTCGGCCCCTCTGAGGCCCTCGATGGGGCACTAAAGAAAATGAAACTAAAGAGGGGTGATTTGCATTTGGAGCTGATTAGAGTTTTCTTGAAGAGACAAGTGGAGAAGAAGAAAGAGAGGGAACTGGTAAAAGACGAAAACATGGAGGAGAGAGAGTTGCCGAATGGATTGATGGAGATCTCTCCGGGTAGAAATTTGGACGATATGAATGGTTTTTGCAATGTCAAAGTGGGGTTCGATTCAAATTCTATCTCAATGAGGCGTTTTCGATCAAAGAATATAGAGCCGGTTCCCATTAATACTACAAAGGTTGTTTTTTCTTTTCATTTTGTCATTTTCTGTATGTGACGTTTCTGTTTGGCTTATAAGTGCAACTCTTAAAATGTGAAAATTGGATTGGAGAAATTTTTTATGGTCTATGGTTTCAGCCAAATACACCGAGCTGGCTCCTTTTTTTAACAATTTCGTATTATATTGGGATTTTGTTATCTCTGTGTGTTTTATTTGGTTTATTAATGGTCTGTTTTCTTCGTGTTTTGTTTAGGTTTTACCATTTGCTCAAGATGTTGCTAAGTTGAAGAAAAAGAATAGGAAGAAGTGTCATTGGTGCCGGAAAATTGGCTATTGCAGCCTTGTTCAATGCTCGAGTTGCAAAAAGGAATGGTTCTGCAGGGAATGTATATCAGCAAGGTTTGTATTATTTGTTTGTAGGAATAACTTTGATACCATGTGCGATTTTGTTTGTGCTTTGTCATTTCTCCCCTGGTGAATATTTTGAAATTCTTGATTAGTGATGAAAGTTATTCCTTAATGCTTCGCCCAAGTTTATGTGATCTACTATGTCTGGTTAAAGAGGAGAGCTCATATGGCCGTAAAAAAATCTGTGAAACTTACACCATGTCTTACGTAGATTGAAAGCCTTTGAGTTAGCTTTTGGTTCTGATTTTCTGAAGATTATTCTCTGTATTGGAAAAACAAGCAGAAGAGCGTTTGGCGAATTCTGCCAGTTTTATTCAGTCTTGATTGGTTGAAGTTTAAGTTTGTGTGTAGATTTACTTACTTATTCAGTAATGCTATGCGCGCATACCTCCACACAGGTGGCATACGTGACACAATCATATGGGTGGAAATCTTCCATATTTTAAGGGATTTAAAATGATAGTGGCTTGTTCATCATACATATTATATATCTGTACAGTATCTGTGCACATAGCATTTCCGCTTACTTATTACTTACTATCTTTCAACATCTTTCCTCACTTTTCAATGACTTCTTTTTAACCTACGTATTGAGATAGTTGAAGAGGAATTTCAAACAAACCTCTGAAATTATTTCCAAATTATTACTTTAGTCGACATCTTTAATGTTTTTTGTATGCATTTAGGTCTTTTACAACTGAAGAACAAGTTAAAACCAAATGCCCAGTTTGCCAAAAGACCTGCATATGCCGGAGCTGTTTAAGATCTCAATCCGAAGATAAAAAGCATAAGGTTCCAAATTATGAGAGTTAAAGAGTATTATAAATCCCAAAGGATGCTCTTTCAAGTGTCTGATTTTATTTTATATTTTTGTGATAATGTTTCAGAACCTCGCGAGCAAAGAAAATAATATAGGAAAAATACAGAAACTGCAATATCTGATTCGTATGCTTCTACCTGTGTTGAAACAATCAAACCTCGAGCAAAGAACTGAGCTGGAGTTAGAAGCAAGATTAAAAGGTTGATGGAAGTCCATTTTTCTTGTCCTTGTTTATCTTTTGAATTTTAATCTGCTAATTCATTTACGCTTGTTATCTATATATTTGATTATTGTTTGCCAAAATGTATTCTCAAACATTGTCCTAAACCTAATAATAGTACGGGAAATGGTTGAATATGGTAAGAAGTTGAACACAAAAGTGTTTCATGGTTATCTTCACTTTCTAACACTCCGACTATTGAAAAACAAGAACGTATATAAAACTACAGATTTTGGAACATTGCCAAAAACAAGAATGTTTTATGATGGCTGTTAAGTTGTTGTTTATTTAGTTTGTATACTAACATTAGTTTAAATTGTTTGCAGGAGGACCGATATCAGAACTTCAAATTCAACGAGCTGAATCAAATTGCACTCAGCAGACTTTCTGGTATATTTTTTTCTCTCTCTTTTTTGTTATAACGATATGTTTAACTTCGTTGTTCAAGAGTTACCAGTTGTTTTGCTGAAGATGGAAGAATGCTTCTAGTTAACATTGGTCACATGTTTTAAAGACCCGAAAATGTTACTTCTGTTGGTTCGCCAAGTTTTTTAATTCTTAGAAAGATAAAAAAAACCCATGAAAATAGATATTTTGAATGACCGTTCCGAATTTTTCACACTAAACCAGCAAAAAGGGAGGATGAGTGGATTTTGAAAGTCGACGGACATAAAGAGTTTATCTTTATTTTTCCATTATTTGCTTTTATTCTATTTACCTTCAGTTGGTACTGATTTTCACGTAATGATGTGCAGCCACAATTGCCAGTCACCAATAGTGGATATCCATAGAAGCTGCAAAAATTGTCCGTATATCCTCTGCCTACGATGTTCTGAGTTTTGTCGAGAATCATTAAAAGCTCATCTCACCAAATGCAGCAATACAAGTAAACCTCCCAAATCAAAAAAGTCAAGGACTCCCGCACAAGATTTAGGTAATAAGAATTTATCATCCCTCAAATGGGAAGCATGCGACAATGATGGAAATCTGATTTGTCCTCCCAAAACTTTTGGCGGTTGTGATGATGGGTCCCTCGATTTGGGAAGTATATTCCCCTCCGGATGGACGGAAGAGATTGAATCAAAAGCTAACGAAATAGTTCAAAGTTTCAACTTTCAAGAAATAACATTGTATTTTTGCTCATGTGGGACTAAGGATGATAACGAAGGTATAAAAGCTTCGTCGAGAAGAAAAAGCGAGGATAACATTTTGTACTACCCGTATGCAGATGAATTTTGCGGCAAAAAAATTGAACATTTTCGTGTACATTGGGGTGAAGGCCACCCCGTGATTGTTCGTCGAGTGATCAAGCAGTTGAAGAGAAATCTTAGTTGGAATCCTATTATAATGTTCTGTTCATACCTTGAGAAGACAAATACTAGATCGCGAAATACTAATAGCGGTGCTAGTAAAGTGAAAGATTGCTTGGATTGGTGCGAGGTTAGTTAAAATCTTCAGACTACGCTCTTCCTTTTTGTGTTCTTTAATTATTAAGTTTGATCCGTAAACTCATCAGGATCTTATGGCTTTGTTACTTGTTAGGTTAAAATTTAGTTCTTTATTTAGTAAATGTAGTAATTATCAGGGCATGTTTGGTTGCAGCTTCTAAACAGGAAACTAGTATTTTTATTTTTGAGTTTTAAGAACAACTGGGTGAACTTTTAAAGGTTCTAGATTTAGCAGGCAAAATAACCAGAAAAACCCAGTCTTTAAGCTGATCAACCAAACGCAGTGTAGCTTTTTATCAATTATCGATGGCAGACCATCAATAATTCCCAAATGTGTTGCAGTACCACTTTCTCTAAAGGAAAGGAAAACGCAAGTGTTCAAGCTCTAGGATCTAGTGTTTTTGTTTGATGCAAATTAACAGAACTAGCATATCGACCTTTCCAGGCTTATAAAATATTCTTTTATGTCTACTTATTTTTCTATTACCATTACAATTATTGAAGCTCCAATATCTCATTTAAATCTATTGCAGCTAGAGATATGCAGAAAACAGATATTTATGGGATCCTTGGAGGGACAATCAAATGTTAATATGAGGGACGAGACTATGAAATTGAAACTATGGATATCTTCGAGTGTATTTCGAGAACAATTTCCAAAACATTACGCTGAGATCTTAAGTGCTCTTCCCCTTCAAGAGTACATGAACCCCATTTCCGGTTTATACAATTTAGCCTCAAACCTCCCATGTGATACAGATAAACCCAGTTTTGGTCCCTATATACATGTATCGTTCGGGGGTCCTGAAAATTTCATGCGAGCCGATTTTGTGACGAATTTATTTTGCAATCCCTATGATATGGTAAAAATATGCTTTGCTTTTTGTTATTCGAGTTAATTATAGTTTTGTATACTAACGTATCATCAACTTCCAATTTCTGAAGCCAACCTAAATTTTTTAGCAACTTTTCTACACACCGAGTGTACCAACTAGAAAAAAACTTAATAGGCTGAGGCGCTAATCAGGTATGGAAACCAAATAGTTTGAACACCATTTTAATATGTTTATTAATTTTTGTACAATATCATAACAGATACGTCTATTTAAGTCCCCGCCTATAGATTTTTGTAGTTGTAATGTACAAATGTAGGAAAAAATGTTGATTATGGTATTACTTTATAATTTTCGTTTGTTGGGGTACAATGTCGGAATTTGATAATATGTTAGTGTACTAATTAACCCTTAAAATTATTTACGTAATGCGTTTTTAATGAGAATCTAAATGACTAAATTTGTTGCAGGTCAATATTCTACTACATGCAGCAGATATTCCCGTTTCCACCGAAGAGCTCACAAAGATCAAGTCTTTGATGAAGAAATACAGCACCCAAAATCATAAAAACCATGCAAAGAATGATAAGGATCATACCATGGAAAACGAATCAGAAATTAGTGGAAACAGCGCAGAATCAAGTTTGCAGAACGTTGAAGAAAATCTACCTTTACGTAATAATGGCGAAGAAGATGACTCCGAGTCTGATTGTGAACCTTCGATCCGATGGTCAGGGATCAATCTCAGCTCTGAAGAATCAGATGATCAAGAATTTCTGGAGAGTCATAATAAAAGCTCTAATTTTTTGGGAGATGATCGAGTGACAGATTCCTGTGGGGCCCAATGGGACGTTTTCCGTAGACAAGATGTTCCGAAGCTCGTAGAATACCTTTCACGGCACTCTAACGAGTTCAGCCAAATCAATTGTCTCCCAGAAAATGTAAGAGCATTCACATCTAACTACTATTTTAAATGTTAGTCTGGAATATTGTCATAAATGAGTTGATGCAAATCTGTCCAATTAACCTTTTTCAAAGAGCTAGTCCGAAAGGGCTATCATTTAATAATTAATATAGCTATTCTATACCCTTTTTCATATATTTACATGATTGGGTCCCACCACTATGTCTCTCTTTGGTGCTCTCCCTTCCTCCATTTTGGTTTTGTATGTGACATGAAAATTGTATATATATGTGTGTATTTACGGTAATTGAATATGGAGTTTGCAAAATAAACAAAAGAATGCACAAAGTTTATGTACCATTTGGGTTGTGTGATTGAGAATAAAGTTTAACCTTTTCATGCTCTTCTTGTTAATCTCTGAGCTGAAACTATTCAAAGTTCAGAGACAACACTATTAGTGCTATTTTTGTTTTCATAGCTTATTATTTATCTCCTAACGAACTTTGTTCTTTTGAACCAGATTATCCATCCAATTTATGATCAGTGCTTTTACCTTGATGCAGTCCACAAATTCAGGCTTAAGGAAGAATTTGGTGAGTTTGCTTTTTAAAGTATCTGAGTTTTGTATTGAGGCAGCTTGAAATTAGCCAGTAAGTATGTATAAATCGTATTTGCTGCAGATATTGAACCATGGACATTTAAGCAACACCTAGGAGAAGCTGTCATTGTTCCTGCTGGATGTCCATATCAGATCAGATGCCTAAAGGTAACTCTAGAACACTATCTATTAAATTTAACCATCATGTTAAAAAAAAATTGGATTTATCAGATGATTTTTTTTTTGTATACTGCATTTTTTTCCAGACTTGAATAAAAAAAATGTTATTTTCACCTTAAATCAATTTTGCTAGATTTGTTGCCGACAAGTTCTGCATTTTTGGTTTATCATGTTGAAAAAATTCTGGAAAAAATGCAGTGTACGACTCTTCCTGCATGTTCTTCGATATAGAATGCGTGTCACTTTGTTATTTTTATTGATTTAAGCTCTGTATTGTGAATAATTTTCTTTGATGATAGTAGTATAAGAACTCTGTATATCACTATTTATAGTCTTATCAAATATGCATCTTTAACTGGCAGTCATGTGTTAACGTTGTATTGGACTTTATCTCCCCCGAAAGCGTGTCCGAGGGCATTAAATTGATTGATGAGCGAAGAAAGCTTCCTCAAGAACATAAAGCAAGCAAAAATCTAGTAGAGGTGAGCTCAGAAACTAAATTTGATAATCAACATTTTGATAATTTATAGCTTCACATATAGTTATTATGATAATATGATCAATTGTGTATTGACAGGTGAAGAAAATGACTCTTGATAGCATCTGTGCCGCGGTAGAGGAAATTCAAAATATTTAGAGGTGCAGATTTAGTAGCTATCACTAATGCTTCATTCTTTTTAATTCTCTGTCTTGTACATGGAATTGTTAATAAGCTGATTCATAAATTTGGAGGACTATGTTCCGTTAAAAATCGGAGTTGTAGAAGACTTGTTTGACAGATATATACAATTCATTGCCCCATTCTTGGCAGTTCTGGCTCTGTTTTCTACTGTCGCATAACATGTGTTTATTTTTAGTTTCCTTTCGCAAAGTTTGTGTATGTAAATACGTCTCTTGGTATAGCAAGCTAATTTAGTAGAACAGCCATCAAGTTTTTTATCTTGACTAATTAATAGCATTTGAAAAACAGCATAAATGTGTTTGATACGAGAAGAAAAGAAGGTGAACATATTAAGCTTTTGGCACATTTTTATAAATTTATATTCGTTCTAACTTTTTTTTCCCATACTTGATACAACTGCTATTAAAGGGGCAATTAACAAAAACATACCCTACCTCTATTATATTACAAAAAACATACCTCTAAAACTTTAACTTACAAAAAACATACCTATATATACTTATTATTTCTCTAATTCTAATCAAACCATAATCTAACCTTTCTCTCTCTAACCGCAACTCTCTCTCTCTAATCGTACATCTCTCTCTAACACACGATAATCACACATCTTTTTAACACATGCTAATCACCCATCTATCTCTCTCAAAATGACTAAAAACTCACAAAATATTCATATGCTAATTTTAAAATGTCATACCCTAATTTTAAAATGTCATACCCTAAATGTTCTGAATCACAATCAAATATCTAAAAAAGAGTTCATACCCTAATTTTAAAACTTTATACCCTGATTTCAAAACTTCATACCCTAATTTCAAAACTTCATACCCTCATTTTAAAACTTCATACCCTGATTTCAAAACTTCATACCCTCATTTCAAAACTTCATACCCTAATTTCAAAACTTCATACCCTAATTTTAAAACTTCATATCCTAATTTTAAAACTTCATACTCTACATATAAATTTCTCTCAATACTATACATATAAATTCTCCTCCTTCAACTTTAAACTCACAAGTTTTACAATAGTCTCAAAGCTCAATAAACAGAAAACAATATCACCAATTTCATTTATTTTTCATATATTACGGGATAGAAAACAATCTCACCAATTTCATATATTTTTCATATATAGTTAGTGACGGGTTTTCGTGATGGAGGAGGGGAGAGATAGAGTGGGATATAAAATAAAAATATAAACAACAATCGAGGACAGAGAGACTAAGATGAGAGAGATGTAGAGAAGAATTGGTGAGAGAGAGAAGAATGGAGGAGAGAGATAATAAGGGAGGAGTGAGAGAGTAAATGAGAGATAGAGAAAGAAGAGAATAAACATCATTAAAATTGTTTGGTATGTTTTTGATAGTTAAAATTGTAAGGATATGTTTTTTGTAATTTAGTTTCAAAAGTAGTATGTTTTGTTAATTTATCCTTAAAGTATTAAGTTGGGAAATTTCATCTTGAAAGACTGGAGTGTTCTAAAAACTAAAATACAATTCAGCTTTTCATGAAAAATCAAAGATAGGTTTACATTTTCCAGCTTAGTTTTCTGAAGATAAACTTCTTCTTACAATTTTCCGAAGCAAAATCTGAATTTTAAGGAAAAATGAAAGATAGCTTCTCGACATGACACCTTAGTTATTTCAAAGTAAACAGTACAAAACTTGTGAAATTATACTGGTATTAAGGCACCCTGTGGCTGGGTGGTTTTGATAACTAGCTTTCTTTCTCTAGCAAGAAAGAATATTGCATAAAACAAAAATTCTAACGGAGCAATACACTTGGCAAATTGCTGCTGCAAAAGACTGATGGAACGACGTAGCTTTAAGCGGACGGACCAATAAGGCATATATGTTTGTACAAGATGATTTGCCAGTTTCCTTTCATCAGATTTTGGTACTAAATCCAACAGAAAGCCCATACTTTTTAAAAAACACGGTTTGTTTTTCTAGCAAGAGTGCATTTACATATAATCAGTCAGCAAATGAAGTGTAAATTTGGTACAAAACAAATACAAAAGATCAAATTGCAAAGCAGAGAACTCGAATAAATAACTGCAGGACTAGTATTCCTAAGAAACTTCGCATCAGAACCATGTATACTAACACACTCGAGTAATCGAACACCCAAAATAATTTAATGAAAACTACGTATAGCTTGATAAGTTTAGTAGCAAACAAAATTTACATCATTATTGCTACGAATTGCTCTCCTTTCCTACTGACAAAGGAACGAGTGAAAGTATTAATACATACAAAAAATTCCCTTGTAACATTAAAGACAAGGCCAAAAATTAGAGCCAACAGGAAAGGGGAAACGAATACCTAATATTCATAAAAGGAGTAAATTTAGCAAAACTCGTACATTTTGTTACTACAAAGCCAAAATTGTTCTGGGTACAGCTAAAAACAAAACCTTTACGGAGCCATAAGCCCTTCGATCGTATATGAGAGTGATTTTGCCCAATCTTCTTTCAGAAGCAGTGTTTGGAGAGTACGCATAATATCGTAACCCGGATCAAGTTTTCGTTGCCAACCCTACAAGAAATAGAACATTAAACGTATTCGGAAAAATCAATTTTGCAATTTTAACTAGATATAACAAAGTAACAAACCACTTGCAAGATCTATTAACATATTCATCTCTCTTTGTCAGCACAAGAAAAAACAAAGACAATTGTTTTAACATACTTTCGATATGCATCAACTATCATATCACAAAGCACAACTGCAAAATCAAATTATTAGCAGGACTTATATGGCCAAAGAAATTGAAATAAGCATGTATCTGGTACGATACATGATTATGTGGTCAAAAGATTTGACTCAATTTACGTGGTAGAATGTCATGGCTGAATGCAGGTCGTCATTGAAATAATATGTAAAAAAATATAAATAAATATCACATGGAAGGAATTCATTTATCTTTTACTTTTCACCGAACTTTTCCTACCATAAAATCACAGAACAATGCTAATGAAAAGTGGAATAAGAAACAAATAAAAGCAAATACACACTAATTAGATTCAAAACTTGATTTTACATTTTTAACCATTTACTGTAACAAGTCCACTAAGAAAATCCATCACTCTCTCATCTCCCCTCCTTCCTCTAAACTCTCTCCCTCTATCTCTGCGCTTAACAGTTGTCATCATATTTTCCAGATATATATCCCTCAAGACATAGGCTAACTGTTCCATCATTATATAACATTGCATTAACTTTTTAACTCACAACAATTTGAAAAATCTACAAGATTCGGAGGACACCTGATGTTGAAAAAACAATTGTACTGCGTAGCACATAGGATTACTGAAGTCGTATCATTGCCATGGTTTCAAAAGTCGCTAGGCGGACTAAAAGCGAAAGATGGGGCCCGGGGGCCTAGACGAATAAGCGGGAATTAAGCGGGGCCTAGACGGGAAAACCATATTTTAACATTTTACTGCGGATTTTTGGATTTTCATTTGGCATGTACAAAAGGTATATAAATAGTATATATGTACAGTCGAGCATAAACCAAAATAAATATAGATATGGATTCAAAGACAAAATGCAAACGCAAATTTTGATTGATTACAAACATGAATTTTAAAAAGATTTAATAGAAAAAAGCACCAAGTCTGACTAAATTGACCCGTTTGACTCGGGTTTGACCATATCAAAGCGCCTAGATTAATCGGGGAGCCAGACCGGGGCCTGGCGCCTAAGCAGGGATTAATCGGAGCAAAGCGGGGACTTTTGAAACAGAGATCATTGCATAATATAATGCAAGTTTTTTTGAGTAAAATTTATATTTAAAGAGATATGGATGTCACATGACAAATATTTACTCATTTCCCATTTTCCCAGAAATTTTCCTTTGTTATAACTTATAATTCATAACGCTATGAGTGTAAAAGGAGGAATGGATAACATAAAGAATACAAGAAAATCTAAAGGAAGGAATTGGTGCAAAACAATTAAAAAAAAAACTTAAAAAAATGAACACATCCTGCAGTCGAGAGCTTTTCACCCTATCTTACTTGGCGCAAAAAGGAATGTAAAGAAAAAGTCTTTGCAAGACGTTATGTCTCTCAAGTATTCAATGGAAATTATAGGCCCGTTACTCATTTATACTATATAGCCATATCATACTTAGGGATGGCAATTGGGCCGGGTTTCTCGAAACCCGACCCGACCCGATCCGACCCGCACATCAATCCGCACATAACCTGACCCGACCCGTTTATACCCGACCCGACCCGTTTGACCCGAAATATTTTGATAAGCCAAATAAGTGCAAAACATTATTCAGCATCTAACAATAACCATTTAATTAAATTAGAAAAGTTTAAAAATCTTATTTTTTCCAAATTTTTCATATTTACCTAGTAAAAATTTATAATAATCTAAATTATTATTTACAACAATACCCAAAAAAATAAAAGAAAAAAAACTAACAAAAATAAGAGAAAGTTAGTACACAAGAGAGATGACTAATTAATTTGGTGAATGAGTCTCTTTTAATATTTTATCGTTGATAATTAGCTTTCTATCATCTTTTCATCACTAGGCACATATGTTTTATACAGTGTATCTATGTATGTATCTATGTATATGTTAGAGAGAGGATGTGTCATGTGTGTGTGTTGGGTTGTGTTTTATTACGGTGTAATTCCCTCTAAGCAACTCATAATAACTTATATTACTCATAGATATCTTGATAAGTTCACATTTCTCATAGGTACCATTTTTTTAATTATTTAGTTTATTTACTAAATTGTCATACAAATCAAAATATAATATATATATTTTATCTTTCTACAAACCCAAAAAAATAGTTTTTTATTTTTTTTGTAATTTTTTTATTTTTTTTGTAATTTTTTGTGATTTTTTTCGTTTTTTATAATTTTATGTGATTTTTTTCATTTTTTATAATATTTTGTGATTTTTTTTATTTTATTTTTATTTTTTTAAAATTTTATGATTTTTTTATTTTTTATAATTTTTTTGTAATTTTTTTATTTCTTTGTGATTTTTTTTATTTTTTTTTCATTTTTTGTGATTTTTTGCATTTTATATAATTTTATGTGTTTTTTTTTCATTTTTTATAAAATATGTGTATGGCGTTTTGATAAATAAAATAAATAATTAAAAAGTGGTATCTATATGCAATATGAACTTATTTCTAACTTGCACAAAGTTGCACAAAAGTGCAAAGTAAACCAATCCAACCCGACCCAAATAATACTGCACTTTTACCCAACCCGTAGCGGGTCGGGTCGGGTCGGGTTTCGAGAAACCCGGCCCAATTGCCATCCCTAATCATACTTTAAAATAAACAATGCAAACAATCTTCAAGCACACAGCTAATTACCCTCTAGGCAGTTCTGTTATAGATCAACCAGACCAAATTTAAGCATATGTATAAATTTAGAAGTATAGAGAAAGTTGTTTACCTCAAGAACTAAAGTAGTTACCAAAGCAGTGCAAACATTGCCATCAATATTGACTCTGTGGCGCCTAACTTGTTCGAGCAGATGATGCATACAATCAGCAGGATGGACCAAATCGCCCTCCGGAGTACCCCAGAAATCAAATGAGTCCTTCACTTCCTATTGAATATAAATAGATAAAGTTATTATGCTAGCTACAAAAAGATGGACTAAATAGTCGTGTTGCATAAAACTCGTTCCAATAGGAAGGACTAATGGGGATGATACCTGAAACTATGGGAACTGATACTAAGTTGAGTGTGTACATGACGAACGTTTTACTAAGGGTGAAGTACAATAATAGTCACTTAGGTAGAATTCTGACTTGGTCCTGAAGTTTTAAATGGATTACTAGTGGTACCATGCATAACACTATTGGTATAAATAGGAACAGACGCCCGTATAAGTTGCTTAAACTATGAGGAAAATACTGTAGGATCAAAACTATAGAGATCACTGGTGTAACTTATTGAAAATATGAGGATCAATAATGTTGCAGCTGAAACTATGACGAACACATCTAAAAGTTTGACCATTAACGAGTACTATTGCCGTAATTCACCCTTGAAACTCATAACCATAGCAATGAAAACTTTTTTTATAAAGAAAATCTAGACTACCAACAACCATGACAAGGAAAGGGAAAAGCTCTATTAGACCTGAATAAAAGCTTGAGGGTTAGGACAGTTTTGCTGCCTAGATAGTCTAAGCAAGCACCCAGCTGCTGTGCTGCCATCTCTACACGCGACCGATTTAAAAAATCCGATTAAATTTTCTTTGTCGTTTTTAGAAAGTTCCGCTGTCATGCCTACGTCAATAAATATGACATGTGGCTTAGATTTAAATATCCCTTTACGCTTTTTGCTTTGAGGGACACGAACAAGGATGTTTCCAGGATGCATATCCGCGTGAATAAAATTGTCCACCTGAAAAAAAGAGAAAAGGTTTTTCAATGCCATAATATTATAACCATGTAGTTCAAACTTCCAAAAACAGTTTGCATTTTGGCTTTATGGATATAAAATGCTTAGAGCTTTTCAATATGATCTGGAAAGGATCGTGTTCCTTGCATAAAGTGATTAGGAATGGCCTAAATCATGTGGATATCGAAGCAATGTTCGTAAACTAGAATTTTGATACTGATGTAGTAGGTCGAAATCCATGACCGAATGAATAACATTAGAATTTTAATACACAGTAAACCATACAATGTAGTTTCACAATTTAGATGTCAATCTAAACAAAATTGAAAAGTAAACCAGACAATCAAAATTCACTTTCCAGGCACCAACCTATACTCCACTAACCAGTTAAATCACCAACCTATTCAATTTTTTATGCGGTCCACTAGTTGATCGATTTCGTATAGGTTACTAGTTAGTACACAAGACTGATCCAACAATTAACGCATAAATAATGCATTCAGTTATAAACTTTAATGCCAGTTAAAATATGTTCTACTATCATGGTGTCCTGATTATTCAAAACCTATAGGTTGGGCACAAAAGTCATATTTTCCCGAAAGGTAATAATACCTATAAAGAAAACTTACCAAAAGCATTTTAAGAAGTGCATGTGTCCCTATATGAGCAAGTTTGCGCTTTAACTGTTCATGTCCTTGAAGTTCATCAACATAATAAGCAACACTTTCACCTAACTCAAAAGACTCAACCAAAACAGCCGGGTGAACTAACGGATAAACAGGTTTTGGAAAAGAAACGTCTCTCCAACTACGAAAATTATAGATAAATCGACTCAAATGGGCAGCTTCCCTCGCAAGATCAACTTGTGACATCATAAAAGTTGCAAATTGCTGAACACTTTCATCCAAACGTAACCACTTTAGTGTCGGAATATAAGTCGAACATTTAGCAACTAGGTTTATAATTTGAAAATCTCTTCTAATCGATTCTCCTACACCTGGGTGTCTCACTTTAACGGCAACTGGTATATTTTTTTTTAATATTCGTCCACGATATCTGTATTTTAAGGAAGCTTTATGGATTTGGGCTATACTACCAGAAGCTACGGGTTTTTCCTCGAAATTATCGAAAATCTCTGATAATTTACGACCAAATGCTTTTTCTATCGTCTTTTTTGTATAAGCAAAGCTGTGTTCGGGAGCTTTTGTATGAAGCTTTGACAATGCCGTACATAAATCTTGAGGAAATAAATCTGGCCTTGTAGCTGCCCATTGACCCCATTTTATAAACGCAGGCCCAGCCTTTTCAAGTGTACGATGAAGAACATGTAACCATATTTGTCTAAACTGCTCACCAAAATAATCCGCAAACGGGGCCATTGCTACAGATGGTGAGAACAAAATTGCCAAATAAATAGTTCTAAATAGAAGAATCACTCCTTCGAACAGAGAAAAGAACACCGAAGTCATATAAGCATGCCCGTCTTCTGCTCGTGTATATAAAGTATTGCTATAATGAAGCGGGTCTATATCAAGAGAAGATTGGGCCAGTAGCTGATTGCCACATGTCATAGCAATTACACCAGGAAGAACCATGTAAGATCGACTCAAAGCCAAGCTAACAGCTTGCGCCATTTTTCCAACTGGCGTACTTTGGCGATTAGTCAAAGGGGTTTGCGCTAATCTTTTCCAAGCAATTTGAGCATGATGAGCTACTTTGTTACTAGAAGGATTTACTAAATAATTCCTGGCGAAAATATGCTTACAAGCATCATTGACTCTATAAGCGGTGAATGACAGTTTTCCTCTATTTGGAAATATTTGTCGACAGAATGATCTATTCTGTGAAGAACAGAGCGCTGTTGTAGCATTTCTTCGCTCTGATTGGATGGGTCCTTGTTTTGCAAATACGTAACGTGCGAGTCTCTTTGTATTTTCAGTTTTCAGAAGTCTGCATTTTAATAAACAGTATCATTTAAAGTGTTCAACGCACAATACTACAGTTGGACTATATTCTATTCCAAATAAGTGTATCACTTAATAGCTAGAAAGCCATCAAGACTATCAAAGATCCTCCGATCCATTCTGAGTAACAGAAGCTAATCAGAAATAGGAAAAAGGGCAGTGCCCACTAACTCATGAAGGCATGCATTTCCAACTTATTGACCACAAGGTCACCCTTAATCTTAAATTTCCCAAAAAATGTACCACTTCATTAAAGTTCACTTAATTTACAAGAAAACACTTTAATCAACCCAAAACTCCAAAACACATATTTCCTCTTTCCAGATAGCCAAACAATAGTACAGTATTACATATAAAAAAGTATATTAAAAATAGAAAAAGCCAACAACAATAAGAAAAACTACAACAACATCTAATTGTCATGTATGAACCTATTGAATTTTTACCCAATATTATATCCTAATTAATTTGTATTATTGTTAACGATGTAAGAGCATCCACAATAGTTTTGTTAACTTTTTATTGTTAACTAGTGACAAATCATCATTTAAAAAGCTATTAAATGACACATAGGTACATTAAGTTAAACACCCACATTAGTTTTAACTTTAACAATGTTATCTATTTTAATTAAAAATTAATTATTCAAAATATAGTACTAGGATAGGTGCTGAGAGAAAATAAATAGCAGTATGGTAGAGATAGAAAAGATATTCGTGAGAAATAACAGCTAATTGTGGGTATGAGTTGACTTTTTTGCCATGTCATCAAGTAATAACAATTAAAAAGATTGTTATCTTTAACAATGTTTTTAACATCTATAAAGTTAACACACACTTTAACACAACTAATGGGGAGACAAAATTGCATTGTTAGCTAACATTTTTAGTTAACAATAGAAATAACAACACTATTGTAGATGCTCTAAGTAACATGTGTGTACCCATTGTCATATATGAACATACTGAATTTATACCCAATGATATATCCTAATTAACATGTGTGCATACAAAGTACAGGGTACCGGGTACTTTGACATTTTTGAAGTACCCATGTTTCATATTAGTGGGTCCATCCAACTTACAATTCTAGCTTTTTCTAAACAGATTATCGGAAAGGGAAAAAAATTCAACCAGTGAAAGACACTGCAGCTTATAGACAAGGTTAACTTAAAGAATACGACCAAAACAAACCCATTATATATGCACTATTTCGCACCTTCATAATATCTTATAAACCCATAAAAAGGTCTATCCAGCTTAAATATTCTGCTAATCGTAGTCACAAAATCAAAAAACGTCTTTTTTCTTTAACCCACTTAAACAGCTCTAAAAATTAAAAGCTACAACCAAACAAATATCTATTAACACGACAATGGTAGGTCCGTCCAGCTTAAAATTTCTAGCTGCTTCTAGTCACAACCGGAAAAAGATCAAATAAATTAAACACCTGTAAAACTGAAAAGATACAACACAATATAATATACCATAAAAGACACTTAATATAAGTCCATCCACCTTAAAGAAATCCATATATTTTCTGGTAACAAGCCGAACAAATGACAAATTTCTACCCACCTAAACACATATCATTCCAACACTATTGCACACCAAAACAAATTCTAGCAAAACACAAACAATAACAAAACATTTAAAAATTAGGCAAGCCAAAAAAGTCAAAAAAATTCTAGCTTTAGTAGCAAGCCAAAAAAGTCAAATTTCAAAACCCAACTAAACACATAAGATTTCTACACTATTGCACACCAAATAAAATTCTTACAAACACAAACATATATCAAAACATGGGTTTTGAAGCTAAAGTTCTAAACTTTTTTACCTTTTTAACTGAAAATTTCTAGCTTTAGTAGCAAACCAAAAAAATGTCAAATTTCAAACCCACCTATAAACATAATATCTACACTATTGCAAACCAAAACAAATTTTAGCAAAACACAAACATATATCAAAAATTCAAAACATGGGTTTTTATTATTGAAGCTAAAGCTCTAATTTTCTTCTTTACCTTTTTTAATATAAATCCAAAATATACCATCTTTTTCTACATGCTACATCTCAATACAAAAGAAAACAAAACAAATACAAAGATATAATAATATAAATTATTCTCACCTAAACATGTCGAAGATTGTTGAATATAATGAATAAATCTGTTTTTTATGATCTTTGACCTAAACATTTTATGAGACAATATTTCATCTCCTGCTTCTCTCTCTCTCTATTTATGAATAAAATATTTATTAAAAATCTGTAGATGAAATATGGTAAACCCTAAAAAATATTATTATTTTGGGTATTTTCTCTTTCTAGGTGACCAGTGAGAAACTATATTATTTTTTGTTGGAATTAAATAAGAAAAAATGATGAGTATACTATATATTGGAATTAACAATATAGCGTTTTCTAGAGAAAAAAAACATCGAAAATAGTACTCCCTCCGTCCCATTAAAGATACACCAAATTAAAACAAAATTATAGCTAATTCTAGTCACAAAACCAAATTAATGTCAAATTTCAAACCCACCTAAACATATATAATTACTCACTATTGCAAACCAAATAAAATTCTAACAAATAGCAAAACATGGGTTTTGAAGCTAAAGCTATAAAAAAAAATTACCTTTTTAATTTAAAAATTCTATCTTTTTTATAGTAATAAGGTCAAAAAAATGTCAAATTTTAAAACCCACTTGAACACATAATATTTCTACACTAAAATCAAATTCTAACAAAAATAAAACATGGTTATTGATTTTTGAAGCTAAAAACTCTAATTTAATTGACTTTTTAAATAAAAATCCAAAAAAAAAAACTACATTTTTCTCCAAGATACATCTCAATATAAACACAAAACAATCAAATAAAAAAAAATGAAAAAGTAAAGAGAATCTCACCTCTTAAACATGTCGAAGATTGTTGAATAAAATGAATAAATCTGTTTTTTATGATCTTTGGCACCATTTTCTGAGATGATATTTCATCTCAATATATTATTAAATATAAAATAAAACCCATATGAAATAATATAAAAGCTGCTTTTTTTTTTTGTTCCTTTTTTTTGGGGGGCTAAGAAAACCTAGAGAGAGAGAGAGAGAGAAAAAGGTGAATATTAATAAAAATAAAAATAAAAAATTGTTGGTTACGTTTTTATGGTTGTGGCTTGGGCACCAAGGTTGTTTTTTTTTTTTTGTTTTTTTATTTCATATTTATATTAATAATTATGGTAACAATACTTATTAAACAAGGTTTTGTTTGGTAACATATTTTCTGGTCTGCTTTTATATTTTTTATTTTTTTTTAGAATTGTACGTTGTTTTGACAGTCAGATTGTTTAGCTTTTTAAAAAGCATATTTTTAGGCTGGAAATCGGAAACATAGAAGCAAAACAAAAAACTATCGTACTTTCGATATTGCCCGTGCGGCATACGTGGCAAGTAATAGTCACTTAACTTTTGAAAAATGTAAGGAGACATACGGAGTTGTCGAAATATATTGTTAGACTATCGATGTCAACCATGCCGAAAAGTAAACGTGCCAATGTGTTTAGGCGTCGGCCGACTAAAGTTTTTGATTTGTTTTTATTTCTTTTAGTAGAATGTAGTATCACTAAGCTAAGAAGTCTAAAAGTCTTCTATTTCAATTTTTTCCTTTTTCCTTCGAGATAAACTACTAAAAAACACACCATCAAATGAGAATTTAGCTTGTGTAAAACAGGAGTAGAGAACTAGACGTCAATAAAAGTACCGATGTCGATCTATTTTTCCTGCTCGTTAATTTCGCTTTATATCATGTTTTGTGTGATTATCTATATATCGTATAACTCGTGATCACTTACATATCGTACCAGCTTTTGTGTTTGGCAACAAATGCAGAATATTATACTGAAGCAGAGAAATAAGCTAAGCTCACAAGCTGGAACCAAACAAGCAAAACAGTTGATTACGAAACGTCAACCGAAGAGTTGTAACATGGAAGAAAATCTTGAGGTAAAATTAGCTATAATTTAGCGAGAATATCTTTACAAAGGAACACAGATTGTTCACACTCTGCACCTTATATTTTTGGCAGGCCAATACATACCTACCAATACCTCATCGAAAGCAAATTTAATTGGCACCAAAGCTAAAAAAAAACTATAGCTTGCCTAGCTTCAAATAGGCAAGCTATCTATGATACAACCGTGTATGCTAGAAAAAGTTTAAAAATCACGTTCGTCATCTTCCAAAGCGCTCCAAATCATCCTGTATCATATAAGAAATATATCAAAATCAATTCGCTTTATTGCTTTCTGAAAATAAACAAAGGGAACATTATCAGGTCACGTACCAAAATAAAGATATCATGAGGAGAGCTATTATGTAGCCGAGTTTCAAAAGCCGTTGCTTCTTTTCCCAACTAAGCATGTTGAAAATCTCTGTTACGTCAACCAGGTGCTCTCGCCGCATGTACCTAAAGACAGACAGGGAAAAAGAGTTTGTTGTCACTATATATAAATCGATGAATGAAAATAGATAAAAAGAATGACACGCGGATACTCGGGCATTGTTTGAATGCAGCTTTTACACTCAATTATTCTACTTGGAAGTTGGACCACATTGGTTGATCAGCATGAAGCAAGCGATTTGACTTTCTGGACCAAAAAGACTAGAAGCTTTGATGAACCCAGTTTTTTAACCTCATATAATTTACCTTATTTCAAGTTCTAATCAAACAAGCTCTTAATATAATGTTTGTAAGATGCTACAAATGCATGCAATATGAGGAAACAGTACTTTGGCATCGTTAAAAATGAGTTGAAGAGGCCTATTAACAAACAATTTTGCTGCTACGTCTGCTGTTTTATAAATTGCCTAAATGAAGATGAACCCAGTCCAAGGCATAACAAAAACTGAGCTTCACTTGTTATGACGTTTCCATCTTATGAATCACTACAATAAAATTTCAAAACATCCAAGCTATAAAAGCACTTATATAGATACTGATGCCTTTCGCCTACAGTATAATACTATAATTTATGGAACAACAGTGTCCGTCCGTCCGTCCGTCCGTCCGTCCGTCCGTCCATCCATCCATCCATCCATCCATCCATCCAAGCTCTTTTAACCCCAAAAAAGGACAAAGAAAAATCGCGTCCTTCAGGTTAGATCGGAGATTGCAATATTATTTTGAATATACATTGTGTATGATATGATGTACAGAACATGTTAGGGGAACTTAAATTTGTCATGATTAGATTAATGAGAAGGGTGCATTATAAGACGATGTTTACCTAATCAAATACGCAACGACTAACTGCACATAATTTGGGGTCACGGACCAACTGTCTGGTAGGAGTAAAAAGCAAGTTGTCTATTTAAGACCTTTTTTCTATTCTAAAACTAATCGTATAGAATTATTATTAGATTTTTGTTATACTCCGTAAACTTTATTTTCCTTCTGTGGCAATTCTCGTGAAAATATTGTTATCATTGATAAGGCGAAAAATGATCACGATTCACGGCCATAATTGGGCTTATGTGCAGAAAACAAATACGCATACAAAATGACAAGACAGGATAACCTAAACCGTTTTCCACCACAAGGCCGGGCCTTTAGCTAGACCCCCTAGACAAAGGATACAATCATAACAACATTTTTTGAAAAAAAAACAATTGCTCCTTTTTAGGCCTTTTTCATGAATTGATAAGATTTTTTGGGCATTATTTAAACATAACATTTGATATAAATTTGATAGTATGGCTACCCAGTAGATTTGTGAGCCCACTCCACACTGAGAGAAAGAGAGAGAGAGAGATCTTTCATATTAAGTCATGCAAGATAATGAAAAAAACCCAGGAAGATGTGAAGAAAGGCAATAAAGGGAGTGTGTACATTTATTTAAATACTAGCTTAACATGCATATGCACAATCTAGAAACTATCTCACATCATGCAGAGTAAACAGCTTCATAGCAAAGCAAAAAAAAATGCAGAAATGAATATTGATGAAGACGATTAGAAAACAAGTTTGGCATAAACAAATTACTCTCTGAAGAAAGAATACCACTAGAAACTCACCACCACATATATGAATGCATGCATGAGATATTAGGCTTGTCTGATTGCATCTTTTAAGCAGATACAGTAATTTGGAGTTATTGAGGTTGATAAGAAGAGTTCGGTCATCAAGCTTAAAGCTTCTAGCTTTTTCAGGCCAAAAAACAGGAAACTAAAATTTAAAACAGGAAAGAAAGAGCTTTAAAGATGCAAGCAAACAAAGCCATAATTCTAGTATAAAGATTAAGATGACAGGTCTTTCTTTAATCTAGGAAAGAATAAAACTTACAATCTCACGTTGTAATACATTAAAGGAACACTTAATAGCGCCATAACCCAGTGTCCAGTCAATAAATAGAACAAGCACAAGCTGGCTTGAGTGATAAACTCTGGCAAAATCACTGCATTTATACGAGATGCTGAGTCATATGGGTTTATATAATCAAACTCAACATCGGCCAAGCACATGAGCTGCATAGGAAATACAAAAACTCAGATTTCCAATTCAACAGTACCACAAGCATTGTTGTACGAAACCGTATTAAGCTAAATGCAAAGAAATTAGGCATCTTTGGCAAGAACCATGCCTGTGTGCTTTTGTTCTTATAAGTACAAAAGAAAGTATATTTTGACAACACCATAAAGAGTAAACTTAAAGGTTTTGATACTTCTTCTTTATAATTACACTTTCCACATCTTTTCTGATAATAACAATTATTCTTCACTGATCACAATGCATAAAAATATCTACTTTTTATTTTACTAGACGCACTAGTAAATATTCCTTAAGTATATTATTCCTCCTCCACAATTTAACTACTTTCTAATAAGATGATCAAACAAGGCCAAATTGTAGTTTTAATCCTTAAAAGTATATTGGTCGAGGATTATATTTTCAACCACCAATTCAATGTTCATTGTTAAAGCCACCATATTACTAAATTCTTTTTATGACATAATATAGATCTCTGTTTTAAAATTCGCGCTACGTAGCGCTACGTAGCGCGAAATAGCGCTTTTTTGGTGGAATTGCGCTAAAATCGCGCTATAGGGGACCAAAAGCGCAAAAGGCGCGAAATTCTGGACCAAAAGCGTAAATAGCGAGTTAAAAAAAAACAGCGGATCTAAATAATTAATATATATTGTGTAATTTTCATAAAAGTGTCCGCAGTTCAGATGGTTGAGACAGTGCTGTGTTTTCCAGCAGACCCAGGTTCGAAACTCACCAACAACAATTTTTTTTTTTTTTTTTTATTACTATCTAATATAACTATACATTTCTTTTTTTTTTGTTATATATTCTAAAGTTTAGTGCATATTTAGGCAAAAAAAAATACACCGCAAAGCGCTACATAGCAACGCTATTAGCGCTTTTAGCGTTTCTCTCGAAAAAACGCTACGATAGCGATAACGCTATTTAAAACACTGATATAGATAAAAGTATTGAGGGCCAAAACGAATAAAAAATTGCTAAGGAATAACCTGGTAAACAATCATGGCGAGAACAGCTATGAGGATAAAAAAGAACAACAGCCATGCTAGAAAATCCGGCATGTTCACCTCTCTCTCTCTCTTATTTTTTTCAAAATATGTGCCTTTCTTTTCCTAGGCTACGGACTGAAGCTTACGCTCAAGTGTTAATTAAGCAGGGAAAAATAAGAAGACAGCGCAGCCGGTAGGGCAATAATCCGAGCTCCCACACTCTGATAAAGTGCACTTAAGAGTTCAAAATGCGCACCTACATTTGAAACAATAAATAGTTAGCAATCTAGTTTAAATAACAATTAGCAGAGTGGGTACACTGTCAGTGGAAAAGCATACAATGTCATGTAATAGTATGTTGTTTTTCTATTTTTCTTCAGTGGCTTGCATAACAACAGGAAAACCTTCACATTCTATAAGGAATCCCTTATTGAGATAAGAGTCGTGCGTGTATTTTGTAATTCATCACAAGCAAATGTTGGTAGCATATGATGTTATAAGATATTAAGCAGACATATTAAACAAAAACACTAAAATTAAGGCACTACTTTAATTCGAAAGCAAAAGTCATATCAGTAGTAGAGCTTAAAATGTCAAATTGAATATAAATAATAAATAATATCGCTTCTAGTTATTGTTACATGGAAAACTATGGAGACACCTTGGTTTACTGTATAAACTTCCACTTCAATGGAAACTCTTTAAACGTTATTGCTTCATAGAAGTCTGGATTTTACTTCCCAAATAAAAAGGCTAGGTCTGCAGATTTAAAGCAAATATGCTAGTTTACTTGAGGCAGGGAAAAAGCTGGACTCATCCAGATCATAACTTACAGTTTCCTTTTCAAACCGATCTAGAGGTTAGAGAATAGCTAGATGAATTTCGTTCAAAATTCTAGCTTTTCCAAGTCAATCAAGCAAAATTGTCTTGAGCTTAAGATAAACCCTATGTTTCTATCCATAGCTTTGCAAAAACTTTGGGTCATCTCAACGGAAGCGTGTATAAATATTTGAGCTTTCACATTTTTATGATACAACCCTAGATTCATTTTGACTTCCTGACGTTTAATTTGTTGCCTAGAATATGTTTTCCACTCATATCTAGAGATGGGATAATAAATAATCTTCCTTGAAGCTTTTAAGTAAAAAAACAAGGTATTTCATAAAAGAAAAACAGATGGATGGATTGGGCTCGTAAAGTTATAGGTCAATATCAAAAAATGCGGGAAAGATTTAAGCCAAAATTTGAAGTAATACTGATGCCAAAAGGATATAATTTTTACGTGAAAGAAGCTTGGGCTAAATGTGAAACGAAACAAGGTCCAAGTTAATTTCAAAAGCTTTGGAACCACGAAAAAGATCACCCACTTCAATAAAAGCATATAGAAACTAGAATCTTTTCTGTGATTCAAAGTTTAAACCTAGTTTTGTTTCGATATCTTTGGAAACAGAAACCTCTCGTCCATTTCAGTAAGGCACTTCAACCATGTTTGGTTGCAAACTTTAGGCTCGTTTTTGTTATTTGCTGAAAGATGGATTGCATTTGGTTGACCGGCTTACAAACTTAAGCTATAAGAGTGTTTTTTTCTGCAAAAGTTAGAAACTTTAAGCTCCTTTTGTTATTTTCTATAAGCTGGCTTGCATTCGGTTGAGCGTTTTAAAAAAAAAAGATAAGCTTGAGGTATGTGTTTTCCTGAAAAGCTACAATCTTTAAGTTGGACAACCCAACTTTTTTTTCTCAAACTCATAAAAATAGCTTATTCTCTTAAGAGCTGCAACCAAACAAGCCCTTAGTTCATCAGCCTTAATCTATCAAAACTGTGAAATCCTATATTTTTTTACTTAAATCAAAATATGGGTTAATCCTACATTTAGCTATTACCGTCGTTCAGGTCTCCCCAAAAAAGGATCTTATCACTTAAAGTATCATTAATTGCAGATTCTAAGCTCGTCTTTTGCTATTTTACATAAGCTCGATTGCAATTAGTTGACCGGCTTAAAAAGTTAAGCTTCGGTTTTCCTAGAAAGCTAGAAACTTTAAGCTGGAAAGATCCAACTTTTTCTTCTCAAACTCAAAAGAACTTAACTTTGTTTAATTAAAAGCTGCAAACAAACAAGCCCTAAGTTCCTTAAGCCTAAAACTATCAAAAAACATGGGTCACTCTTTAACTTTTTTGTGCTAAAAATTAAAGCTTTCTCTAAAAAGCTAGAAGCTATAAAGGTGGAAAGACCCAACTGTTTTCTCAAACTCAAAAGAACTAAGCTTCTTTAAAGTTAAAAGCTGCAAACAAACAAGCCCTTAGTTCTTTAGCCTAAAACTACCAAAATTATAAAACTTTATGTTACTCTTAATTTTTCTCTAAAAAATTTAAGCTTTCTCTAAAAAAAAGCTACAAACTTTAAGCTGGAAAGAGACAATTCTTTTCATTAAATCCAAATAATGTCAAATTCAATACAATTTGTGTAAAAATACTATCAAATTCAAAGTATAAAAATCAGATTTGTATCAATTGTCAAACACATACAATACTCTTTAATTTTTTATTTTACTAGAAGTAGGAAAAAACTATGAATTTAATAAAAAGAAAAACATCAAATAAAAAGCTAGACCAATAATTACTAAACCATAAATTCAATAAATTTTGATAAACTAAAAACATCAGCAATTAAAACCCAATTTCAAAACATTAAATACTAACAAAAATAAAGACAAAGTAGATCTGATTATGGGTCTTCTGTAATTAAATTAAATTAAATTAAATAAATACACATACATATATATATATATATATATAAAGTGAAATAATTACCTTATGGAGTTAATTCGCAGTTTGTATAGCTTTTTTATTTATTTATTTATTATACAGAAAAATAAAGAGAGAGAGAGAGAGAGAGAGATAAAAACTCAAATGGGGTTTTTTTAAAAAGCTGTTTGTTGTTTTTAATATTTATTCTATTTGGTTATATTAATTATACTTTTTTACATTTTGTTATTTTAGTTTTTTTTTTTTCAAGTATAATGCTTTTTTATAAGTTGCATAATTTTGATTTTATGGAAAGGTTAAGAAGGATATCTCTTTTCTTTTGATTTTTAAACTAAAAAGAGGGGGAGAGATAATAGAGAAATTATATAATAATAAAAATATATATAAATTTCACGTTTTATCTTTAATAAATACAACTCATTGATTTTCGTAAAAAGATGTTTATTGTTTTAAAACTGTTTCATTTGGTCATGTTAATTACGTCTTTTTACGGTTTGTGATTTTAGTATTTTTTTAAGTACAGTATAACGTTTTTTATAAGTTACGTAATTTTGATTTTTGGAAAGGTTAGAAATTATTTTTTTTGTTAATTTTATTAAGCTAAAAAGGGAAGAGAGATAATAGAGAAGTTATATAATTAAAAAATATATATAAATTTCACGTTTTATCTTTTAAGAAAGACGTAAATCATTGATTTTTGTAAAAGATGTTTTAAAAATCACATTATTTGTTTTTCGTTTTCCAACTTCTCGTTTCCCAATTTTACTTTGTTTCATGCGTGTAGTTTCATTTTTTCCGCACTTTAGGTTTCACATCGTGTTTCCGTTTATCGTTCTGACAATTGCAACATAGTCGGGCAGCCACAACCAATATTTAAAAAAATATGTTATTAAATTTACAAATAAACCAACTCTTCCATGAATTTGCCATCGTTAGGGCTTAAGAACATATCTCCGGCTATTCGTTTTCTATATAAATACACACACATTATATAAATACACACACATGCGTAATGGAAATTGACAGTTCGCGGTAAATCTTATTCAAAATTTATTTTGTAACGAAATTGATTAGCTCAATTAAAAACGGGCTCAATTAACATCTAGTTTTTGTTTTTATGGGGTTAATTTATTCTATGTTGAACATATACTTGCTATTTTTATAACTATAAATATTTGTTTGGGTCCTCTCGATCGCTCCTTCTAATTATCATTACTACACAGTTGAAGCTATAGATCAAGAATTAATGGTAAAGTTACTTTTAAAACTTGTTAATTATTGTTAATCGCATAACAAAGTAAGTACAACAGTTGCACCTAGCTCGTGATCACTATGTTTGGAATTAATTAAATATGACACAAGAATCTTATACTATATATAAGTCGAAATAAATTTTTGTGACAAATTATGCTATTAATTGTACCTTTCATATATATATACTAGTAAAACTACCCACGCATTGCGTGTGAGACGCGTAATGAACATAAATCTCGTAATATATTTTATTTTTAACATAATATTCAGATTTGATATCATTTATTATAGTTATGGAGGTTAAAACGAATTGTTAATTAATTTAGGGTACATCCGTAATTAGGAAAAGATAGTGAGGACAAATAGTTAATTAATTAGATTTTGTATATCGGTAATTATTAAAATACAGTGAGGGTATTTTTGGAAAAATTGGGCAAAATTGGGCAGCCTCAACTTTTTTTGGGTTTGATTATATTAATAGTATGATATACCAGCTGAATTAAAGAAACAAAAGCACTAATATTGATATGCCACAAACGCATGCCAGAGTTAACGCCGACTATAAGCCCATAGCACAAAAAAGTAGAAAAATATCTGTCGAGCACAGAGAGGCTATAATAGCGGAAGTTCGGAAATTGTTGGAGCCCAGACCATAAGAGAGGTAATATACCCAAGATCAAGATGGTTGTCCAATCCGGTGGTGGTTCCAATAAAAATGGGCTACACAGATGACCTACATGACAAAATAATTATATTTCATGTTTTAAGGGATTTTTAAATGGAAATTGATTTATTCATCATACACCTGTTATAATATCTGTACACAATGTCTGAATATTAATCTCTAGCATTTCTCAATTATTTTTTTACTATATCAACCAAATTAAACTGATTTTTTTATACTTACTCTAATTTTTTACTTGATTCTAGCTTATTTATTACACTCAAAATTCGATGTCATTTTCTACCCAAGTTGTTGAGAAGTTGAAGGTTACTACACCAACATGTACAGATCGAGCTTGTTTTTGTAAGAAAAAACGATACCTTATTTGAGCACTCGAAATTACTGAAAGATTCTCGAAAAAACGATAAACTCTTCCATGTACAATGGCTTTGTTTGCTCCGTTGCTTTTTTATAATCAAGCTAAGGCCAAGATTAATTAGGACTGGTTAAATATTATGTGTTTCTTTTTCTCTTGTAAGACACTTCGAATTATTAATAAAAGTTGGACCGTGATTATTAAAAAAAAAGAGAACAAAAACAGAAGCAATTAACAAAAACGCTTTGATAAGCTTGCACTTTCTTATACTAGAAAAGGCTAACGTTAACGCCGTACGCTCTTTCGCGTCTCAAATGCTGACAGTACAGCTTATCCAACGACAAGGAGCAATCAAAGAGGATTGAGCATCGTATTTATAGAAAAAACTAGAACTATAACGAAATACTGTGAACCCGAGAAACTTGTAATTAAGTTCACTTTGGTTGCTGAGTCTTTTGACTACAGGCATTTGGTTTTCAACAAAAAACACAAAATTTTATCTTCCTCGATAAAGTCGGATTTTCCCCATTATTTCTTTGGACTAGAGGTTCATGGTGGTTCAAGTTTTCTTACACGAGACCGATGTCGAATTGTGTAGTGGGTAAGGAGTTTAGGAGAAAATATAATGAAATTACAACTGATGAATTTGTTATAATGAATCTAAGCATAAAAGGTTTAGAATTGATCTGAAGGAATTAGTGTTTTTTTGCCAAGAATAAAAAAGAAAATTATAACAAAATGATAACAAAAACAGATTAGAGTAAAAGCTACTAAAAAATTGGAAAAAGACAATATGAAGCAACATGAATGTCAATGGTTTTTAAGAATATGAAAATGTCACAAATTTAGATTTATTTGATGTCACACTAGGTTCGTTTTGAATTAGACTAAATAATTTATGTTTTAAATGGTTTTTAATTCTTTTAGGCTAAATATGTTCTTTTGTAGCTCAGTCGTGATGGAGTTTATAAGCTATTCTTAATTTATCTGTCTTAATTTGTTAAAAACTTAAAAAATAGTGTAAATTTTAGACTTTAAATTGCAAATTCAATGAAACATCGATCATTAATGGTAAAGTTAATTTTGTACACAACGTGTTATATCAACTATAGATTCTTGGAGGTTTGTTGCGAGTAGCTTGAATAAATTCAAAAATGTAAAAAATAATTTTAGAAATAAGTTTATTTGTAATGCTTGGAGGTTAGGCTCATCATTCATTCGAAGGGACGCTTTCTTTCCTACGACTTCGTTGTAGCCTTCAGGCATTGTGAGCCTTTGGCTTTATATACACGCTTAATCTCAAAAAAACTATAGATTCTTGACCGGACAATATTCGTCTTGCTAAATTTATAGAAAAAGACTCAAAATCAATTATGAAGAAAGACGATACATTTATTTCCTCTTTTTTTTTCTAACAAAATATTTAAAAAGAAAGACTATCTACAAATTTGTAAAGAAAGACCCGAGTTTAATAATAATAAATTCTTTGTTGTCACTATATAACATTACATTAGTACCAATTATATAGTGTGATGCAATTAACACTTATCATTATTAAAATGCTTGCATGTATAGTCTAATTAATGATAAGGTTGAATTAATTAAATACTTATTGACTGACTTACCACATGACATTATATTAATTATTATAATGTCCCTTTCAAATAATGCACTAACAAACAATTTATTGGGTGAAATAGAATTAAAATAATCTCATTTTATTTGGACTATTTGGTACCTAATTATGTCCACTCATATATATCTCTATTTAAATTCCCTTCACTACATGCACAAAGTACTTTTATTTTCATTTCTCAAACATTGCAATATGAGCAATGAAGCTCAATACACACGGCTTCATGAGAACTCTGAAAATTCCGACCGTCGCAATCCCTTAAAGAATTTGGCTGGAATTTTTGTCGGTTTATTTTTGGTAACAACTTTAGTAGCCTTAGTCGTTAACCAAACAAGAAAAACACCGGAAGATTTTTCTGGTGAAAGCCCGACGTATCCTTGGAGTAACGAAATGCTGACTTGGCAGAGGACAGGATATCATTTTCAACCGGAGAAAAACTGGATGAACGGTTAGTCAACTACCTATTTATCTCGTCATTACGCAGCTTTAACATAATTTGTATTAATGGAGCTTCTTAGTTAAGGAAATATACCGTCTTGTTCGAATTTGAAAAAGGAAAGTACTTTTAAGCTGGTTATTCGCATAACCAGAGAACTCATGATATGCATTTAAACAAAGAAATATCAAGTCACTAAATTAAATTTACAAATTTAGGGGTGACTTAGGACTATTAGTATTTCAATTAAATAACTAAGAACCAAGTACAAGTTAAGGCTTAATCATTCCTTAATTAGTTTTATTATCCAAAGTTAGTTTCGTACACTGACTAATTATTTTCATGTTTAATTATCTTTAATGGTTGCGTTAATGCTGGGGATGCTACTGGTCTATATCGTAATCAGATCCTAATGGTATGTTTTCCTTTCATTAATTTGTATATTTTTTTTTACTTTTAATATATAGTTCAACCTTGCAAACAATAGTCTGGCCGGATTTAGTTATTACGACAATTAGAAAGATTAGATTGGACGTGCTAATTCATGACATGTATAGCTAATAAACGTTATGTTACAGAAAGTTAACAAAAGACAAAATAACGTACTAATGTTAGTAATTAATTACTTGTTTATCTATGTTTGAAACCACGAATGTAATGTTATGGACAAGATTATACAAATGATGGCATTTATAACCTTTGATTACAAAATAAGAAAGCAGTATTTTCATTGTCTAGCTAATAATCAAACCTTAATAAGTGAACATTTTATTAAAACGTAATAAATGACCAGTTCTCGTCTTTTATAAAATACTACTTGCATTTTTTAATTATATTAAGGTAGTACTATTGTAAAGAAGTATTATTTTGTAAGTTCATTAGAAAAGTACAAATCACGTGAGATCCCATCTAGCAATTTACGCCAGTAAGTTAAAGATTAAATTAGAGCAAAAAACTGCACTTTTGCCCCTAAACCATTACATATATTTTACTTTTCCACCGTCTTATAAATATGCTCAAATTACCCCAAACTAAGTTTGTTTTATAAGGCAAGAAGCAATGGGGGTGTCGAATTTGTATAAAAACTAATGCTAACTTGCTAAGTGAAAAAAAAATATCTTGGGAATGTCAAATTACTATTTTTAAGGAAATTTAGTATAAATACATGATAAATATTGAAAACAAATCATAAATTTTGAAGTTATAAAAACGAATGCTAACTTGCTAAGTGAAAAAATATATATCTTGGGGATGTCAAATTACTATTTTTAACGAAATTTAGTACAAATACATGATAAAAATTGAAAACAAATCATAGATTTTGAAGTTATAAAAACGAATGCTAACTTGGTAGGTGAAAAACATATATCTTGGTTATGTCAAATTACTGTTTCTAACGAAATTTAGCATTGGTTATGTCAAATTACTGTTTCTAACGAAATTTAGCATAAATACATGATAAAAATTGAAAACAAATCATAGATTTTGAAGCTATAAAAACGAATGCTAACTTGATAAGTGAAAAACATATATCTTGGGGATGTCAAATTACTATTTTTAACGAAATTTAATTAGTATAAATACATGATAAAAATTGAAAACAAATCATAAATTTTGTAGTTATAAAAACAAAAGCTAACTTGCTAAGTGAAAAACATATATCTTGGGGATGTCAAATTACTATTTTTAACGAAATTTAATTAGTATAAATACATGATAAAAATTGAAAACAAATCATAAATTTTGTAGTTATAAAAACAAAAGCTAACTTGCTAAGTGAAAAACATATATCTTGGGGATGTCAAATTACTGTTTTTAACGAAATTTAGCATAAATACATGATAAAAATTGAAAACAAATCATAAATTTTGAAGTTATGGGGATGTCGTGGCTCCCAAGTCTCATTTAGTTTCGTCCTAATTAAGTGTGTATTAACTAACCGTACCCACAAAAGATGTATTTAGATTCATAAAATGTAACTAGATCTCATCATTATTAGTTCGTTCGATTACAAATCATTTTGAGGCCATATATATGTATATTGTCCAACCTTTTTTTCATATTAATTAATCCGTTTACTAATAATCATGCAACCAAACGGTAACCAAAACCTTTGTCATTGCATAACTTTGAGTGAAAATCATGGAAACCTTTGTCGCATCATTATAATACAAATACATGTAATTGTTTTGTTTTGTATATTTTGGATTTTCATGTCTTAGGCCCACTTTTCTACAAGGGATGGTACCACTTATTCTACCAGTACAACCCTCGTTCCGCGGCATTTGGGAACATAACATGGGGCCACGCAGTGTCGACCGACATGATCAACTGGTTCCACCTCCCTATTGCCATGGAGCCCGACAACCCTTCAGATATCGAAGGCGTCTGGACTGGGTCTGCCACCCTTCTCTCAGACGATCATGCCGTCATGATATACACCGGTATAAATAAAGATTTTGTCGAGGTGCAAAATCTAGCGTACCCTGCTGACCTGTCTGACCCTCTCCTTGTACACTGGGTCAAGTATGCGGGTAACCCGGTCATGGTCCCTCCTAGCGGGGTCTTCAGGTACTTATAAGATTATTAAATAATTTATACGAAATCTAATAATATAGCTTAAAATTAATACTGATTACATACTTCTGAAAAAAAATTCATTTAAGTTTTTTGTTAGCTAAAATATCGAAGGAGGGAGCAGTATTACTTAATTACTACTTATCTAGTAACGTTACGTGACAAAAGAATTATATTATCCTAATGCAAAAATGTTACTTATTTAATCCCTTCATTTGGAATTGTAGTAGTCCCAAAAATTTAGAATTTGATCGATTTTAATCCTTCAATTTAAAACGATGACAGTTTCAGACTTTCAGTCATGATTACCATAGTCTTGATGATCTACCTACATAAAATACCATGAATGATACAATATATGGTTTATCTTATATTTTGATTTCAGGAGAGATTTTCGCGACCCAACCACGGCATGGCAAGTAGGAGATGACACGTGGCACATTGCTATAGGCTCGCAGATAAACGGAACAGGAATGGCATTTGTGTACCAAACTACAGACTTTACTAGCTTCGAGCTTTTGGAAGGGGTCATGCATTCGATCCCGAACTCAGGAATGTGGGAATGCATTGATTTTTTCCCTGTATCTACCACCGAGACACACGGGCTCGACATCTCATTAGGTGCGCCTAACGTGAAGTACGTATTGAAAATGAGTTCGTTTAATGATCAAAGAGATTATTACGCGATTGGGTCTTATGACACAGAGACGAGGAGGTGGACACCTGATGATGTGGCAACGGATTTGGTGGTAGGGTTATGGCTGGATTATGGACAGTTTTATGCAGCCAAGTCATTTTATGACCAAAATAAGAAAAGAAGAATTTTATGGTCTTGGATTGCAGAAAGTGATGGTCTTGAGATTGACATGTTGAAGGGTTGGGCTTCACTTCAGGTTTTATAGCAATGCAGAGTTTTTTCTTTCTTTCTTTCTTTCGTCGAAAAAAACAATGATGTGATTTTTTTTTAAATAAGTCATCTTTTTCCGTGTATGTTTGATTTAGTAAAAGACGTCGACACTTATTCGATCTATTACAGAATATTTGTTGTTATGCAACATTTAACTGGTTGTTTTACAAAAATTGATCAAAATGGTCATATGAGGCGAGGCATCCATGAGTCACAAGTCAGTTACATTTTCACGAAATAGGCCTAAGAGGTGAGGGGGAGGGGGAAGTAGTGTGTTTTTAGCAGGGAATACTTAAAAGAAGTGGTTTTTAAATGCTGATCAGGTAACTAGTGTTTGCATTGATAAAAAAGTTCGAGTCTCGAAAACAGTCATGCAACATCTCATCAAATTTTAGTCCATTCCTCTTTTTGGTTTATAAGTTCCAATCCATTTGGTTTTCGACTTTGAAAGATACACTATTTTCTTTAAATTCTTGTAAACTTACCCGGCGTTTTTCTCATTCTCAGATAAGCCAGCTTATAATTTCCTGAATGTAAGTTTGTATATATTGTTGCAGAGCTTACCAAGGACATTAGTGTTTGACAAGGACACTGGAACTAACTTACTACAATGGCCAATTGAAGAAGTGAACCAACTCAGGTTAAATAGTACTGAATTCGATGGAGTTAAGCTTGAGCCCGGTTCACTAATCCCACTCCACTTCAGCTCAACTACTCAGGTATAGTTACATGATTTCTTCGATAAGAATATCTCATGTCATTATTTTTTGCTATTAAAGTACAAAACAATTTTGTCAGTAACAATATTTCATGTCACCAATTAGTTTCTGGTAACAATGTTTGTGTAGTTTCTAAACGATATATCATCCTATATAGATGGATATAAGTACAACATTTGAAGTTGAAGAAAAGGTATTTGAGGCAAAAACAGAAGCCGGTGAAGACTACAATTGCAGCTCAAGTGGGGCTTCTATGAGAGGTGTTTTAGGGCCGTTTGGCATTGTGGTTATTGCGAACGATAAGCTTTCCGAATTTACACCTGTTTATTTTTACATTGCTAAGCTTGCTAATGGAAGTTTAAGCACTTATTTTTGTGCCGATCAGTCAAGGTTGGTTTACTGATCTTGATTTGTACTTCATACCTAGTTAACTTTGGACTCGTAGATTTTTCAGGCAAGAAAACAAAAGAAGATCAATTTATAAAATGATAAACTAATTGCAATACAACTTTCAACAAAACTCAAACCAGAGATGAAATTTTGTAATTAACACGGTGACAATTCTTTTCAGGTCATCGAAGGCTTTTGGTGTTAACAAAAGCATCTATGGAAGCACAGTTCCTGTGCTTGACGGAGAAAAACTATTTATGAGATTATTGGTATGGCTAAAAATTATTTATCAGAAAAGCTACTCAATGACGACGATATCGAATTTACTCATGGAGGCTAACTTTGGCGAGAATTTAATCTTAACGTGGGCCTTCACGTGCATCAATTTCGAATATAAAAAATTAAACTTGTTAATACTTGGAATTTTAGCACGACGAAGTAATTAATATATTAAATGTTTCTGTCAAAAATATGTAGGTTGATCATTCGATCGTGGAGAGTTTTGCTCAAGGAGGGAGAACAGTGATCACATCGCGAATTTATCCAACACATGTTACAAATGGCATTTCTCAAGTTCTCTTATTTAATAATGCTACAGGAGTGACCGTGACAGCATCAGTGAAAATATGGGACATGAAATCCGCGGTTATCAAGCAATTCCCCTTGGATTCGAACTAAATTTCATCCATTTTTATTTAGCCGCATTGGAATAATATAGCATGGTTAATTAAGTGCCTTTTCACCTATGAAATTGGATTGTTTATAGCTATTGGCAGATTTCTTTGAATGTTGTTAAGTTTTACCCATATTATTGATCAAAATAGATCAAATGCGGAGCTAGAAAAATAGCACCTGTAAACGTTTATTTTTAAGCCTGTAGTAAATAGAGTTTATCGAAATAGTCATCTCGCTTTTAAGCCCAAGAATTAGACATACAATCTCACATGAATAAATCATATATAGTATTGTTATATTTGGTCGGAAAGATCGCTGTTTTAATAAAAACGAAGGAAAAAAGTATCATATAACAAAAAGGCGTGGATCTCTCTCACTACGAATCTGTAATCGCTTTGGTTGCATGACGACGTGGGAATGGTCGTCATCAATTATATTGCTGCACACAATCATGCCTGTGCAGTTTCACATCTCATTTCTCATGTTTTACCGCTACCTCGGAAATACATGTACACTTGCTGCATAAAACAAAGCAAATACCATCTTAGTATTGCTCCATTATAAACGAAAAACAAAGCTTCTTGAAAAGAGTTGGTTTTATCATCTAGCAAAACCAATCACTGGTTTCCAATAGTTACAAACTTTATTCCGTAAGCATCCGAGAAAAGTTAGAAACAAAGGGAAACCTCAAAATATTTGGATTCATGAATCAAAAAATATTTGCTTCCGATAACTTCAAAATCTGTTGCAGATGTTCCATTATTTTCGACTCAGAGGACAAAAATGGAAGGAAATTTCTAAGACACTATACAAAGTCGCAGAACTTTGTTCTGAAATCATTTTGTTAACAGAATTGTATGCGTCAAGTTTAAGTTCTGGAGTAGAAAACAGTAACAGGTAATATGATTTCAAAGTCTCACCTGAATAATCCGGATGCTGATCAGTATTTCAATACAAAAAAACCCGAACCCTATGAAGTAAAATACCTGAGAAAAAAAATTGTATTTCAATATTTTACATAAGCGTGCGGATGAAAGAAACTAACAAAATATACTTTTTTTTATTACAAATAACGGCTAGAATACAGAGTTCAGTACCCCTGGAAAAGACTCCAAGGGGCTAAGTAGAGAATACATAATACAAAACCATTCCGAGTGCCCGAAAGCCTCCTACGATCCGGATACTACCACCCAAACATCACGGGTAAAACAAAATACACCAAAAGAAAGAAACATACACACTTAAATCATCTCAACCATCAAACTAATAAGCTCGGTCAAGTGTGCATGTCGAAGCAGATGATGATCAAATGAACTAACCATAGCGTGCAGACCATAATGGGTGTAGAACAGCCAACCGACAGCCAACCCAATACTCAAAATACCAAAATAACTAACAAAATATACAACAACAATAAACTCTCTTACCCCAACTATGACATTATCGCCAATCACATTCATGGCAGCAATTATGTACCCCTGTAAAGTATCCCAAAAAAATAGTCAAGACATATGTGCAAGCAATTTATGATCTGGCATGTGCAGAATGAAGTTCAAATATGAACCTACCAATGAAACGGAATTTTTTTTCTCAAAAAGGGATTCTTTGTCATAGCAACCGTAATAAATAATAACATGCATGCCTGCTGGGGATAAACATACAAGACTTAAAGAACATGGAATTTGCGCCTCCTTCTCATATTGTCTATGAAGCCGATCTTGCTGCCTTTCGGGAGAATTATGAGAAAATGGTTAGATATAGCTTGGTTTGAAAAATCGTAGCATATTAATATGTTTTATACTAAGCCTTATAATTGACTATTAAAAGTGAGTGATGAGAAGTTATATTTCTACTCGTAAGTCCGACTTTTTATGCCTATAGGAAGGAGTTAAGGATTCAGTCTAGGTTGTAAGTTGGCAATTCTTGCTAATATATAGAAATTGTTTCTTATCGCCAAGTTTTCAACCAAAAAAATTACCATCTCAAGTAGGTAGGTGTATATACATGGACCGGTAACGTATATATTTGTTTTTTCCCCCCAAATGCAGTAACTAAGTAAATGAAAGATTTGTGTGTGCGGTCACGACTGCGATTAGGGTATTTGGTTGGTCTGGCTCAACTCTTTCTACATTAAGCTAAGGCATAAGGTTTTTTGTTTTTTGTCTTTCTGATATTTGAAACCGGTTTTGGAAGCTGGATCTTAAAGCAAACAAGCTTGGTTTTCTCATTCCATCTTGTTTAAAAGCTTAAACTGGCAACTGATGATCAAAATGCTAGTTATAATATTAAAAAGCTAAACCTAAGTGTAGCTTAAAGGCTTCGACTAAACAAGGCACTTTCCTGCATAATGTATTCTGAATTAACAATGGTTCTTCGTTTTCTTTTGCTTCTTTCGTTTCTGATAATAAAATTGTCGGGTCACCAATTAAAAATGTAAAACAGTCATTAACACTACATAACTTGTGAATATAAAAGATGTCATTTGTAGGAAATTACCCCTCATAAAATCTCTAAAGAGAGTGCAAGAGTGTAAAAAGGAACAAAGTGAATATCATAAAATGTACAGTACAAAGAGTATATAGATATAAATGGCTGAGGAAAATAAAAGAAGGATCTTGATCACTGGAAGTTTACGAAAAATTATACCAAAAAATAAGTAACCAAACCAATAAGCACAACCAGATTAATAATCAAATATAAGTGATTTTAATCATGACAAACAGAAGAAATATTGATGCTTCAGTTTTAATAATCAAATAGAAAATGTTGACACCAATTAGCTAGGGAAGAAGTACTGATTGATGAATGAATGGGCTAAAGTTATTTAAGATAATAAAATTCTCCATATCAAGCATATGCAATTAATTTACTATGGGAATTCGGACTTGCCTAGTAAGAAAGCTAAAAAAAATGATCACGTAAAATCAAACCGTAAAGCATCTACATAACTATGATAACAAGCACACATAAGAAAAATGAAAACCGTATAAAGCAATAAAGTAAATGTTATATCAAAAGAGTATTTATGTAAACGTATGAGGAAACCAAAGACAACCCTTCACTCGAAGTTTGCAAAAAATTATACCAAAATAGCAAGCGCAATTTGAATAACGCGTACATGCATTACTAAAAGTTTTAAGGGAAGAGAAAATACTGTTTTATCTGGTAAATCACTTATTCGCTTATCAAAAAAGCATCTTGTATGTTGATCATCGGTAACCATAATATTGAATGGGGTTCGCCAAAGGCTGCTTCATAGCATGTTCAAGAGATCTTATCATGGCCTCAACTTCAACTACAGAGGCAAACAAACTAGTTAATCATGTTGGCAGAAAAAAAAGAACACCTACGTTTTTAAAGCAAAACAAATATCAGAAATTTCTCGTGTTCATCTTCCTGTTATAGTACTTGTAACCCATTTCAAATCTCTAATAATGGGTTGAATCAACTCTACCTGTTGTAATGTTATTGGTAAGGTAAAGACTTGTATGATGTTACGAGCATGCAATGTGTATCTTCTACGAGCATGCAATGTGTATCTCCTATGCATTGACCTAATATATATAACTACTCGCTGGGCTCGCCTTAACTAACTAGTTCAGCCATAGGGCATATCCGGTAAGAAGCAAGTATTAAAGGGTTTCAGAAAGCAGTGTTTTAGGTATTGATATTTTCCGATCAGCTTTAAAGAAAGGCTAATGATGAGAAAACAATTAATATACCTTCAATGCAGTTTGAAGCCTTTTTGTTAGAGCAGCTTCGCTAAGTTTATTTATTGATAATTGACGTTCCTTATCAGAGTGTTCGCCATCAATGTACAAAATCTCCTGCCCTAGGTCCCAATGAAATTTTCTCCTTAACTGGTTGATAATAAACTTCAAGGGGTCAATAAATTGGCTAAAAATTAAAACCCTTTCTTTATTTGCCACGCTGAGTCTTATCGGTTCTACTAAGAATTTGGTTTTGGATCAAACTTTATCCGTTCTAACTCATCCCTGGGAATTATGGGAGTTTCTTTTTCAGATGAATAGTCAAAGGAAAACAAGGCAGGGTGAACAGCTATTAAGACACTGATATTAGCCAACTCCTCAAATAATTGATAACTAATCCCCAAAACACTCTTCTCAGTTTTCCACGAGAACAACTTAACCAAGCGAGTAAAGTCTAGATCCTGTCCTTCGCCAATTTTTGTTGTTGTAGATTAACAGCTAATTTACTTTCTTGGCCAGAATATTCAGTGCTGTTAAGATTATGAAAGGGTATACCTAGCTATGTTCCATTTTCGAAACTCTTCTTCCCAAGTTAGTAACATGCTACAAGGAGCAATTATAAGTGGCCGACAATCTGGATTTAGCTGGATATATGTTTTTAAAAACATAATTGTGAGACGAGTTTTGCCTGTTCCAGGAGCGTGTGAAATTATACACCCACTTCCAACACCATCGGAAATAGATTTTTTTGCTTTCTCGACAAAAATGGTACCAGCAATATTTTTCCAAATGAATTCAAACCCTTCAATTTGATTTGCATATATGCCATTCATTATACCTGGAACAAGGTTCCAAACTGTTCCTTCAACTGGCACATTGTGTTTCAAAGAAGGTAAATTTGTGGCAGTGAATTCTTCAATCGGAATTGTATTGAAATTGCAATAATCCATCCTGTCTTTACTCGGTGCTCATCTTGCGCCGTATACCCCCCTGTAGCAAAAACAAAATACGGTTAAAACAGATCATTAAGGTCAGGTAGTTGCATTTTGTGTATAGTTTTACGTTCAAAAAGGGTTACAGATCAGTTTTCCTTATATATAAAATTTATAGTTTATTAGTTTGTGACGAATCAAATCAAATTGCAAAGCATCCTTTAATGATAATAAGCCCAAACTAAGTAATAAGAAAGAGAGTAAAAAGGAATAAAGCGAATATCATACATAAAGAGTATATGACCGATTGAGGAAACTAAGACACTTGATTATTGGAAGTTAACGGAAGATTATACCAAACCAATAAGCACATCCGGAGGATCCACTAAAGGAGTTGATCTATATGACGATACCATCAAGTAAATTGCAGCCCATTTATAATCGAATCTACCATAGATCATCTTTTCTATTTTTCAATTCAATAAAGTTCTACCACTATACCACTATACCAGCAATTTCCAATATTATCTAACACATCCATTTGCTAAATTATTTCTGTTCCAAGTAACTACATGCATACAGAGTAATGCAGCACAAACATAAGAAAAAACGACGTATCAGTTTTAATATAGATAATGCTGACACCGATTAGGGAAGAAGTACTGATTAGTGAATGAATCGGCTACAGTTATTCAAGATTATAATGATTGCTACCCTTCTGAATAATAAGGATATATATACCAAGTTGAGACTACATATATCTGCTTGTCGAGATTGAAAAAAATCTTTAAATCAAGCATATGCAATTAATTTAATTTGGGAGTTCGGACATGCCTAGTAAGAAAACTAGAAAAATAATAGCCACGTAATCAAATTAAATCGCAAAACATCCTCATTACCATGATAGCAAGCACACGTTAAGAAAATTGAAGAGAGTTAAAAGCAATAAAGTGAGTATCATATATATGTAAATGAATGGGGAAACCAAAGACATGTACCATTGATCGGAAGTTTACATAACATTTAACCAAAATGCAAGCGCAATTTGAACTACACATGCATGCATTATTAAAAAATTGAAGGAATTAATTGATGAAAGAAAAAAATTGACAAGTCTGTTTAGTAATTACTCTTTCGACCAAAAAGAAATGTGATGTGAAGGTCCCTAAAAAAAACTGATAAGAACAGGAGATAGGGTTTGGTTGGATAGTATGGGAAGATAAGCCTTAATAAGACATTAATTTGAGAAAAGAGAAAGTACCGCTTATCTGGTAAATCACTTATTCGCTTAAAAATGCTCATCTTGCTGATCATCGGCTTCATCTTCTTCATCTTTATCTTCTGCCTCTTCAGCACCAACAATGTTCATCTTTATAGTTAAAACTGTCACGTTTAACATCTTTCAGACAACACGTAAAGACTCGGACTACATAACCAGAAAAAGAAGAAAAAAGCGGCGAATGTGCGCATTATCTTAGCCAATTATCACTACAACCTTGCTTTGTTGTTTAATGAAATGCTTACCTTCCAAAATAAAAACATGTCTTTTCCTGGAGAAAAGTAACCCATTTAATTAAAGCTAGAGGTACAGTTACTTCAAACAAATGAAAATTAAAATTTAATAAAAGATGACAGTTTTTGTTTTTATTTTTAAATCTTGAGTTGAATATATTTTCCAAGACACATAAAAAAATATATATTAAAATAGGAAATAATAAAAAGTTGAAAACCTAATTTGAGTCCTAACCTAGAGGTTTTCCTTTTTCTTTTTTCCAAATAAAGATCTGCTAGCTTGTTTATTTATTTATTCATTAAAATTTCAATTCGGAAAATTAAAGAAAATATTTTACCATCCTTATTTGGTTTCAAATGGGAAAAAAAGAGCAGTTCAACTAATCAATAAGAATTAAGAAAAGTTATAAATTTAAAAAGTCACTAAGTAACAGAAAGAAGGAATAAAAAAAATCAAAAGTCCTAACCTCAGAGAATGAATGAAGATTCAGCAACCCTAATTATAATAGTAAAATATAAGTTTTTTTATATATAGTAAGTTATAAAAAAAATTAGGGTTATGAAAAAAATAGAGGAGAAAGCACTGTTTATATATATATATATATATATATATATATATATATATATATATATATATATCATGCTATTAATATTAATACAAGTTAACTCAAGATGGCCAATTTTACCCATTTTTTTCAAAAATGCCCCTATTCTAATTTACTAATTACTAAAATAACTTAATGCAATTTAAATAAATAAATAAATATTCTTTTTTTCACATATCAAATCATCTCTCAAACAAATCATCATACATGTATTTTTATATTAATATAACAATAAAACATTATATTTTTACGATATTCATTCAATTATTTTTGTAAATTTTTTGAAAATGTTAAATTTATTTGTGTCGGATCATATTTATGCAACTACGTGTTACACACGCAACGCGTGAGCTACGATTACTAGTATATATATATATATATATATAGTAGCGGATCTGCCCACGCGATGCGTTGGTGTGACGGTAACCTATATTTATATATAACAATTAAATCAAATATAAACTTGAAAATAACATAAATTAATAATAATAATAATATTATTGAAAAAAGATGAAGTTTTCATACCTGTAATAGTAAAAAAATTGGAGAGATAGAGAGAGAACAGGAGAGAGAAACCTAGACAAATGAATTTGAAAGTGGATGGCAGTTAAGTAACAGTTTAGTTTTATTTAGTATTTATTTTATTTGCAATTTGTGTAATTGAAATGGTTTTTTTGTAAATACTTGTTTCAAGGCTTTATAACAGATGTTTACATAAATTAATAGTATATATATATATATACGGGAAAAAGATAAATATTAAAGGCTCATCATGACATCACATGTCCAAGTTATGCTTGAATATTTTAATTTTAAGAAAACAAACATGGAATATTAATTACTCAAAGCCAAACAATATATATATTAATTTTAATAAAGAATTAATATGTATTCGTAGGTTATCACGTAGGGAAACACAGAAATTTTGAAGACTTATATGTGAAATAATGGGAAGCGGAAATTTTTATGATTTTACCAAATAATGAGAAGCGGAAAGCTTTATGTAAGGGTCTTATTTATTTATATATAAAAAAATGAGGGTTATTAAAAAATTGAGCAGAAAGCATTTGTCATAATATATAGTGGAAAAGGATAAAGATTAAAGGTTGATGATATCGCATGTTTTTTATTCAGTCACTTGATTTCTATTTTAATTTTAAAAACAAACGTGGAATATATTTATTATTCAAAGACAAACAATTATATTAATTTTAATTTTGACTTACGGTTATTGACTTAACTCAAACCGTAAGTCAAACTTACGGTTCGTAAGTCATAATTACGGTTTTTACTGAAAAATTACTAAATTGCCACTGCATTGAAAATTAACAGATTTTTAAGTGTGATTGGCCGATCGGTTGTATACAATTATTTTATGTTTATGTAAAAGTTTGAAAGTTCATAACTTTTAACTCGAATGTCCGATTGAGGTAAATTTTTGTTTGACTCCCGTCATATTTTTTTAGATCTATACATGCCAAGTTCCCGTAGGGGCCCAACGAATTTCCAAAAAAAAACACATTTTAACATCTTAATTTGAAATTTTAAATTAAAACCCTAAAAAGCACACAACAAAAACCAATCTTAATTAACCTTGCACAAATCCGAATTCGGTTTTGACTACGTATAAATGTAGGTCATTATATGTTTTATAAAAGCCCTCTATCAACTTTTGAATATATGACATCATTATGTTATTAACAATTGTATATATATTTGTTAAATTTGTTAATTTCTAAAAATATTGTTGTGGTGTAATAGTTGTCTTGATTATGTTAAAGTATTTGACAATTGAAAAGGTTTTGTGGTCAATTATTGATCTTACCATTTTATGTCATTTTTTCATTTAGATTCTTATATTTTCTTTTAATTTTCGTAAATTAAAAAAGTATTCATCCGTTCGATCGGCTCTGAAAAATAGGTTGGTTTAAGACGCATGGGCAATTTCGTCATTTAACAGTCAAACCGTAAAAACGAATTACGAACCATTAGTTAGACTAACGATTTGACCAGAAGTCAAACCGTAAATATGACTACGGTTCGTAAAAGAAACTACGGTTTGTGTGTGAAAAATCCAGTCTCATATTTAATAGAATTAGACCAATTCTTAAATAGTTTTATTAAAAAAAGACCAATCCTTAAATAAGTTCTGGGAGGAAGACTAATTCTTAAATAGTTTTGTTTTATAAAACCAATTCTAAATTAATACTAAATTGAAACAGTAACGCCAACAGAGATAAATCGCGATATATGAGCTAGAGAGAGAGGGGCGCGCTGTGCTAATATAACTTCTACTATATGCAGAGGGAGAAAGGGGCGTAACAAATAAATAATTAATGATTAATTAGATAAAGTGGGTACAAAACTCCAATTAATATGTTTGAAAATATACCTTATACTAGTGGTGTACATAACGGAACCAAACCGATTATACAGACAGAATCGATAAAAAACCGAACAAAACTGCTATATATATATTTTCTTAATGGTTTCTAAACCAAACCGAACCAATTATTTTTACTTGCATATAAAAATTCTTAAATATACATCAATAAGTTAAGACCTGATGTTTTACTTGCTATATATTTACAATTATTGTTTTGTTAAATCATTAGTAAATTTATTTGCTAGCGTAATTTTGAATGTTGTTTTATTTATTTATTAGGGTTCAAACGGACCGAAATAGAATGGTTAGGTTGAGATAAATTTTGTGGTTTTTTAATTTATTCGGTTGGTATTTTAGTCAAAACCCGAATCACCAACACCCACCAAGCCTTAGTAGTAATTAGGCCTAGGTGAAAAACTGAAAAAACCGAGCCGATAATCGAACCGGAAAAGACCGAAACCGAAAAAGATCGGAAAAAAAAAAAAAAACCGAAAAACTCTAAACTGGACCGAAAAAACTCAGTACTCTTCGGTTTAAAAAATAAAAAAGACGGAAAATGAAAGAAAAACGAAAATAGGATTGCTTTCGGTTTTGGTAAACAGGCCAATAAATCATTTGAGAGGGAGAAACCCTAAATCTCTCTCTCTAGAAACATACTGGTAATATATATATATAGAGAGAGAGAGAGAGAGATTTTGGGCATTTCTTTTGTATACGAGATTTCCAATACGGCACTTCTTGCATCTGAAGGTGCTGCTTGCAACGAGGAGCTTCCATAAAGAAGTATTAGTCTATACAGGGTTCAACGGCTTCTTTATCTCAGTAGTCGCTTGACTCGGTCGGTCTTCTAAATCCCTTCGCCCGGCTAGCTCGTCCGTGCCCCAACCAAATTCAAATAATACTTATTATTATTATTATATGTACATTACTATATGTTTTTTATTTTGTAATTATGGAATATTATTTCATTCTAGTCAAAAGGAGGAGGAGGGGAGGTGATGTCCCGATCTTCTGACAAAGAGTGATATTACATGTTTTATTATATTTATTGTAGTATTTACCTTTTTTTTGATGTTTTTGAAAGAAATCCATAGAAAAATAGCTGAATAAGAATGAGGCCTGAATTAGGTGGTTGTTGAGTTTGTGTGGTTGTTAAGTTTATAATAAGCTGATATATTATATGGTTGGTTGTTAAAATTGATAAGCATTTAGCTGCAATAGACTTGTTTAGTTTTAGGTCATATTTGGAGAATATATAATTTACACCTACACAAGCACAGCACTGGTTTTTTTTTTTATCTATTTGGGAATATATGTGATTTTCATGTTTTGTATCTTGAAAATAATAACTTTGTTGTCACATTATTATTGGTTTATCAATGTGAGACTTAGATACGATTATCAAGTTTTCTGACGTGTTTACACCTTATTGAATCGAGTAAAATCTGTTTGTTTGGTAGTAATGGGCTTAATTATTTAACTAAACCTGGAACATGTTTATAGATTTATTGCATGCTGCCCTGAATTTGCTGTTATACATGAATGCGCCTTATATTAGTGTTATCTGTTCATAATTATGTATTAGTAGTTAGTCAGATATTTTTTATAGCTTTTTGAGTATAATATAATTAGGTTATAGATAGGTTTATGAGCAATATTTTCACTTTCTTTTACGTAGTTATTCGTCAATTCTCGGTACTCCTACTGAGTTTGTCCTGCCGGGTAAGCCCGTAAAACTTGTTATTTAAACCTTGCTTGTTGCATTTTTTTTTCTTAAAAGCTGGACGCAATTGGTCGAACAGCGAGGTTTTATGGTTCCGTAGATTGAAAAGGCTAGAATCCTTAAGCTTGATCTACCCAACTCTTTTCAACATTGAAAAGTTTATCTTATTTGCTTAGAAGCTGCAACCAAACAATTCCTTAATTTGGTTATTAGGCTCATATCAAAATTCAGAAGTAATGATTTTTTATTTATTTAATTCCTTAGACTCTTGGAAGGAGTCACCTGTTTAGTTATTTGTATACGTATTGACCGATCCTAGAGACTAGAACTGGCAGTTAGAAAAGAGATGAATCAGCAGTAAAATGTTAATGCCGATGAGAAGCTTGAATGAATTTTTAGTTATTTTTTCTGTTTGACTGTAGAGATGTTAAATGAATATCTATCCTCTAGGTCGTATCTCTTATTAATCAATCTCAGGGTTTTACTATTTCATTTCATGTGTTTATCTAGATAAATACTGAAATATAAAAGATTAACCCTGATAGAACTACGCTTTTATTTAACTTTCAAGCTTTTCCTTTGCGATTCCCTTAACAGTGAAACTGTTAAATTTGGCCATGTCACTTTCTTCTGGAATGGCAACCGCTCTGGTTATTTCGAAACTGAGATGGAATTCCATTCAACGTTCAACCAAAGATGAAGTCGTGCAAATAGCTGAGAAGACGAGCGATGCTATTTGATTGGCAAGTTCCAGCAGGTTATTTATGAATTCAACGTTCAACCAAAGATGAAGCCGTGCAAATAAACTGCTTATGTCTGGTTAACTATATTAGTTTATTTCTAATGATGATCATTTTCAGGAGTCTTTGTGAAAATCATCATACCGTACTATTACTATACCAACTTCTGATATACCTTAAACATGGTAACTAAATGTACGGTAATGGTAATGAAATTTCATTGTACCACGAGTACGGTGCAATGACTATAATAGCGAAAATTACCACGGCAATGTACCAACCCCACCACTATTTAATAATTTTTATTATTAGAACTAAAATATATTAAAATGTTTTTGTTTTCTTCATATACAATTGTTTTTTTTATGTATATTGATATATATTACCATGTATAATTAAAAATTATGTCAAAACAATTGACGTACCCAAACGTACCGTACCGGAAATATTGGAAAACAATCGTACCCAATGTTGACTTTAGGCGAAATTTGTCGCCTAGCGACTAATCACAGCCTAGGCGCCGCCTAATTTGTGCCTAATCCGCTTAGTTCGTCTAACCTCTTAGATGTTTAGGCTGCGTCTACCGCCTAGGCGCTGCCTAATTTGCACCTAGACGTGCCTTTTAAAATACAGATCGTACCAGTGTACCGTACAAATTAGTATTTTAGTATAATACTAGTAACCATGAAATAATAATAATATAATTTAGAATCTATGAAAAAACATTGTTTCTAAAACAATACTAAGATAGGTAATTAATTTTTGTAATAAGTTTGGAAACATAAAAATATACATAGATATAATTTTGGACGGTGATATACGTATAGATATATATAGACATAAGATAAGATATAGAGAGAGATAAAACCCTCAAACCCTTATAAATCCCGATTCACTACCCAACTGAAAATCTCACCTTAAACCCTTATAAATCCCGATAAAAACGACGATAACACTCAATGGTACCTTCTTTTCCTCCCGCTTGTGTTGATTTGCTCAAGCGGGGTGTTATTTGGGAAATTGTTTGCCATTCAGATTATGGTTCCAAACAGAATGCAAGTACATGTGTGTCAATTTCAGCTAATGAAATTTTATGCTTTCATTCTGTTGGACCATGGACGCAATTTGTGAAGGGACAAATGCTGGTTTCGATGAAAACAATAATTTATTAAAAGGGGATGAGTTTGAATATGAATTGGAAATTATCTACGATCGTAGAAATTGCGACTTAATTATTTTTAGGTATGATAGGAGAGAGGATGACACGTATACAAATTTCGTAACCCTTTCATCCGAGGAAACTATTAATGTAGGCGATAAGCTTTATGTGATTGGTAATGATATGGGTGAATTCGGAACTATGTCATATCGATGTTGTGAAACATTGTACTCGAGTCGATCCATCGAGCTTTGGATTTAAAACTCCTTCGGGTTTCCAGAGAACTCGTATGCAGCCGATCATTACAAGAAAATAACTTTATCAAAACTCAGAGTGCAAGTCCTTCCGCTCCTTGTCAGGATTAAGGTATTTTTTATATTTCAGAGCTCTCTGGAAACCCGAAGGAGTTTTAAATCCAAAGCTTGCTGGATCGACTCGAGTACAACGTTCCACAGCGGTCAGATGTGATATATTTCCGAGTTTACCCATTTCATTACCAATAACATAAAGTTTCTCGCCTACAATAATAGTTTCCTCGGATGAAAGGGTTACGAAATTTGTATACGTATCATCCTCCCTCCTATCATACCTAAAAATAATTAAATCGCAATTTCTAGATAGTGGATAATTTCCAATTCATATTCAAATGCTTCCCCTTCTAATAAATTGTTGTTTTCATCGAAAACCAGCCTTCGTCCCTTCATATATTGAGTCCACGGTTCAACAGAATGAAAACAACATAAAATTTCATTAGGTGAAATTGACACACCTGTACTTGCATTCTGATCAGAACCAGAATCTGAATAACAAACAATTTCCCAAACAATACCCTGCTTGAGAAGATCAACACAAGCAGGAGGAAAAGAAGGTGCCATTGAGTGTTATCGTTGTTTTTATCGGGTTTAAGGTGAGATTTTCAGTTGGATAGTGAGTATGGGCGTAGAAATGAGGGTTTTATCTTCTTCTCTGTATCTTATGTCTGTATATCTATACGTATCACTGTGCATATATGTATATTCTTTATGTTTCTAAACTTATTACCAAAAATTAATTACCTATTTTTTTTACTCAGTATAGTTTTAGAAACCAGGGCGAAAACCGGAAAAACCAAACCGATAACCGAACCGAAAAAATTCGAAACCGAAAAATTTTCGGGTCGAACCAAAAAGACCGAAACCGAAAAGACCGGAAAAGAAAACCGAAACTGGACCGAAAAAACCGGTCCGGTTCGGTCCAAAAAATAAAAATGCTGAAACCGAAAAAAACTGAACCGAAAAATATGCTCGGTTTCTGTTTCTGTTTTGCCAAAAACCGAACCGAACCGAACCCTATTAGAAACAATGTTTTTTCATAGATTCTAAATGATATTATTATTATTTCATGGTTACTAGTATTATACTAAAATACTAGTTTGTACGGTACACGGGTACCATATCCGGTATGATACTGGTACGATCTGTATTCTAAAAGTCACGTCTAGGTGCAAATTAGGCAGCGCCTGAGTGGTATACACAGCCTAAACACCTAAGAGGTTAGACGGATTAGGCGCAAATTAGGCGGCGCCCAAGCTGTGATTAGGCACTAGGCGACAAATTTCGCCTAAAGTCAACACTGGGTACGATTGTTTTCCAATATTTCCGGTACGGTACGTTTGGGTACGTCAATTGTTTTGACATAATTTTTAGAGAAAATTAAGGATTGGTCCACGAAAACAAAAGTATTTAAGGATTGGTCCGGCTATAAAATTCATTTAAGGATTGGTCCATTATTTATGAAACTAATTAAGGATTGGTCCAATATAAAAGCTCTCCCAAATCTATTTATCTGATTAATCATTCTCTCTCTAAATCAATGAAGCTCTCTCTCTCTACATACATATATCATGAAGTAACTTCTGTAAACAGTAAACAACACCAAAATAGCAGATGGCGACTACCAAAACACCATTTATTAGGAGGGGGTAGCTCACTGGAAAGTATATCTATATCTATATATCTGTATGTATCTATATATATGTATATATTTGTATGTATCTATGTATATATATGTATATATGTATCTATATATCTATATATTTGTATATATCTATGTATATATATATACAGACCGTTTGTTCAGACTGTTAATTTATTTGTTCCGGAGGATATTTGCATTTTTTAATTAGTATTTGGATTTAATTTATTTTTTTAGACTGTTTTTTTTTTCAGACTGTTTTTTTTTTCAGACTGTTTTTTTTTCCAGACTGTTTTTTAATTAATTTATTTTTCAGACTGTTTTCAGACTGTTTAACAGACTGTTTTCAGACTGTTTTTTTACGTTTTCAGACTGTTTTTTTACGTTTTGAGGCTGTTTTTTTTTCAGACTGTTTTTTTTTTCAGACTGTTTTTTAATTAATTTATTTTTCAGACTGTTTTCAGACTGTTTAACAGACTGTTTCAGACTGTTTTTTTACGTTTTCAGGCTGTTTTCAGACTGTATTTTTTTTTATGTTTTTGGATTTTTATTTATTTATTTTTCAGACTGTTTTTTTTACGTTTTCAGACTTTTTTTTTTACGTTTTTGGATTTTTGTTGATTTTTTGGGATTTTTTTTGATTTTTTGGGATTTTTTAAAAAAAGTCGTGTTTTTTCGGGGTTTTGCCTCTTTTATTTTTTTTTGGATTTTCTCATATTTTTTTTATTTTTTTATTTTTGCATTTTTATTTTCTGGAATTTTTTCATTTTTTCTGATTTTTTACATTTTTATTGGTTAGTTAGGGGAAATGGACCAATCCTTAATTAGTTTCAGTTTCATGGACCAATCCTTAAATACTTGTGTTTTCATGGACCAATCCAAAATTTACCCATAATTTTTAATTATACATGGTAATACTTCTCAATATACATAAAAAAAAAACAATTGTATATGAAGAAAACAAAAAACATTTTAATATATTTTAGTTCTAATAATAAAAATTATTAAATAGTGGTGGGGTTGGTACACTGCCGTGGTAATTTTTGCTATTATAGTTATTATACCGTACTCGTGGTATAATGAAATTTTATTACCATTACCGTACATTTAGTTACAATTACCATACCTTTAGTTACCATGTTTAAGGAACATCGGAAGTTAGTATGGCAATGGTATGATATTAAGAGTGGACAAAAAACCCGCAAATCCAACAGGCACGAATCGAGACGCGTTGGGGCAGATTGAATGCCAAAAAAATTCAACCCGCCCCGCCCAAATCCGTAATATATTTTGCGGGTTACGTTAGGGTTGAGGTTCCCAAACCGCGAATTAACCTGCCACAACCCAATTCAACCCGTAATATATATATATATATATATATATATATATATATATATATATATATATATATATATGGTGAGTATTTCAATATAACGACTTCATACTCCTGGTTTAGTTTTATTACATGTCTGTGAATGTTCTAAACATATTTTGATTGTTTTTAATTTATATATGTCTTTTAAACAATGGGCTTGCTAAACCGCCCATAGTGGTTGGACCAATAAACTCTATGTAGTGTCATTGTCTCTTAGGGGCTGCGAAGCCACCCCCTAAGAGATCGGTATGTGGCATGTTATTTTGGCTTTTTACATATCAATTGACATTTAATAAGAGTCAAAATTCTAAACGGTCTCTAATTCTTCTATATATTTATGGAGACTTACAAATAGCTACGTACCAATCAACTTAATTATAAAAAAACTCACATATGTGTACTTATTTACAATTAATCTACGTATATTTAGAATTAGATACATATGTCATAAAAAACAACAAAATACATAAATAAAAATAAAATCGAAAAAAATGAAAAAAATTGAACATACTATCAAAAAAGATTAGACTGGATTGGACATAGTTAGACATGATTGAATATGATTAAACATGATTAAACATACAAGATTAAACAGGATTGAACATGATTAGATATGATCGAACAGGAGGATCACAGATATGTATCTATTTGTAAATAAGTTCACAAAATATGTAATTTTTTGTAAACGAGTCATCAAATTCAAAACCACCGGTTTTTTTTAATATGCTTGTATTCCTATGCAGATTAATCAGGTGGTGGTTCTATATGCTTAATCCTGACGTATTCCTATGCAGATTAAGCATATAGAACAAATATTCAATTTCATATTAGCACAATTAACGCACAGCTTCGAACGTCTGTTAAAAAGAAAGTTCCAATCCTGTTTCGAATAGTCTCCAAATGGATTGTCCTGACGTTTTTTCTGTAATTTTGGCTGTGATTTCTTGGCGCTCTTCCTTGTGGTTTGATGCAGATTATGTTATAAAATATTCTTCTTTACAAAATCTGCCTGTGTTTTATGGTTAAAAAGGGGAAGAAATGAATTACTGATTATTTTTTTAAGATTATTGGCATGTATGGGTGTTATGAAGTACTACAACAAAAATCCGATTCAGCGACTCATCTCCCGTTAAAGAGATACTATGAATTAGAAGCAGAGTATCGAGTATTACTAGACAGTTAAATGGATGCCATGTATGCACATATGAAGAAATACTAGATGAAATTTCAGAAGAGAGTATAACTACTAGTCTACTATTATTAGTAGTTGTGTTCATTTTGTTCTATAATATAAGTTTTCTTTTTTACCTCCGGTGTTTAGTATTATTTCCTTTCTGACACTGACAGTGAAGCAAATAACATGATTCTACCTTTTTTTATAAAACAAGACAAGAGAGAAATTGCTAGAGGGTAGATAGTGATAAGAGAGAGAAGAGAAAGAGATCCAACAATGGGGTGATTATAGCAGCTACTACTCACAGCTGCAATTCAGAAACCAGGTTTTGCCTTCTTTTACACTTGAGTAAATTTCAGCTTTTCAACTACTTATACTGTTTAGCACTGTGTTAAAAACTTTGCTTCCAAACCAAAAAAAACTTGATAATACTTATGCTTTTTAATCTAGCTCTTACAGAAACACTTTAATTATGTTTTCGGTTTTTAGAATATTGCTTTTTAACCTCCTGACGCTTACATGATGCTTGTCCCTATTTCATTCTTCATAGATTAATGCATATTACGTCTTTTTTTTCTGTATTACTCTGTGGGGTAAATGTTTCGGTTACTATTCTTTCGTACTTTGGTTCGATGACTAGGCATTTTGATCACTTCGGAATCATAACGTATTTTGAAAGGTTAAGTTACCATTATTTGTTCAGGTGTCAATAAAGTTTAAAAATTTAGAATAGAAAAGTTGTCTTCTTATTCTTGTAATGGTTTTGATCAGGTAGCAACGACGAATTTCTACATCAGCTAGTATTTTGCAGTATATTTCTAGCTTTGGAGAGTGTTTTGTTGCAGATTTTAAACTAGGTTTGGATGGTCATCTTAAAATCGTGATTGTTGATATCCGCTTAAGATCTGTAGGAGCTTTACTGAACGGCAGATAGTTTTTTTACTGCGGTCAGATATATAAGTATTTCCTTTCTCTTAGTCAGATAAAATCATGCTGCGTTTATAGTTGGTGTTGGATTTTGGTCTGGATCAATATATATGACAAGTAAAAGAATCTAGGTGGAAAAAAAAATTGACTAAGAAGTTGAAGTTTGGGGAAATGGATTTTCAATCAGTATTGATTTCTTTTTATCTTCTTTGAAACCACAGCCATCAATTGCACAGTTGGATATTGAGATATCAAGTTTTGTAATTTATCGGAAAAAATGGCAAATCTTCCACACTCAAATTTAAGGCGTATGTATTCATGGTGGTGGGATAGTCACATAAGCCCCAAAAACTCAAGATGGCTCAAGGAGAATCTTACTGGTATGTACAGCTCTCTTTTCTACAAACGCAGACTAATTGACTGAATATTGCCTGCTACGATGAAATTACATGACATGCCTGTTAAAACTTTAAAATAAAGTATGAAGATACTGTCACATTAAGAATGTTTTCTATTCTCTAGTACACAACAGCATCACATCCGTGTCAGTTGGATATAACAATGTATCGAATTTGCTCCAGCTCAATTATTGTTTGTTACCCAGTAGAGTGATACACATGTAGTGAAACTAGATGGCTACTCATAAGGTTTTGGATTTTGGTTGCTTACGCTATGTTTTGCCTGCAGTAAAAAATAAGTCTGATTTTAATTATCGAAATTGGTCGACTAGTTGCAAGAACTATCTTACAACGAGAAGGGAAAAGTAAAACAATAACACAACTCTCAACTTAGTTGTTACTTGTTAGACATTGTGCTAGTTAGGGGTCGAATATGAATCTACGATTCTTTTGTTTTGTATGTTTGGTTTGGTAGCCAACATTAGTTCCTATTGCTACATACTGAAATCTGGGAGGAAAATAAGTAGTGAGAAACTGAATTCAAACCAAGAATGTTAATTGCACAAGAATGAGAGTCTGTCTATTGGTACAATTTAGTAAATAAGACACATCAAATAGAGGTGTGACAACCAGAAAAACCTGAACTTAGAAGATAAGCTAAATCGATATACTCTAGCTCTTGGCATCATTGTGCTTTTTACTATTATGTGTTTAGGTGGTGCAACTTTAGCTTTAAGATTTTTTTTGAGACCCACAGGACCCTTATGCAACTTCAGTTTTTTACTACTCCAATAGTTCTAAGTTTGTAAGTTTTATTTTACCCTTAAAAATCTCTGTTAAATTGTCTTGCCTCAAAAACCAATATTTTCTGCTCACGGCATTGCTAGTCTAGCAATGCCGAAATCAGAGAATCTTACATCGTTTGCAATGCTAACAAAATGTTCAGGATTCTATTTTCCCTGTTTCTGTGAAGTTGGAGAACTCGAAACTTTTCAAATTGTCGATTTTTCTAAATACATATATACCTTTTCAGATGTTAAAAGATAATGCACCATACGCTGGCTTCTCAACCGATAATTATCAAGATGAAAATCGTAAAGAAACAAAAACAATTTAAGCCACTTCACCAAAAAAAAGAGCTTCCATTGTTGTTAAATCATTTTATCCTTCACTATATCCTCTTCCATTACCGATTTTCCATCAGTACATGCTTGATTGTATTGACAAACTAAAAGAAAAATATTATTGTTTAATGTTTATTAGATATGGACGCAAAAGTCAAATCAATGATCAAACTCATTGAAGAGGATGCTGATTCATTCGCAAGGAGAGCAGAAATGTCCTACAAAAAAAGACCCGAGCTTATGAAAATGGTCGAAGAGTTCTAGAGGGCCTATCGTGCTTTGGCTGAAAGGTACGATCAATCCACTCGAGCTCTTCTCCAAGCTAGTAAGACCATGAATGAAGCTAATTTTCCCAGTCAAGTCCCCTCAGGTTTAACTGAAGATGAGTTGGAAAAATATGTTAAAGCTAATGATTCCCAAAATGATCCGTTTGGGTCTAGAATTGAGGGAAAAGTTGGATGGGAAAAGTGAGAAAAGGGCTCAGTTTTAATGAGGCTCAAGAAAAGGAAGATGAAAGAAAAAAGAATGTAGTTCGATTAGAAAAGGAAATAGAAACATTAAGAGAAGCCTTGGCCACATTCGAGGCTGAAAAAGAGTCTAGTTTAGCTAATTACAAACAACAGTAGGTAGAATTTTTTACTTTACAAGAGGCTAATAAAAAGACCAAAGATGAGGTGGAAATATTGAAGATAGCTTTCAAAGAATTAGAAGTTTAAGAACTACTCATTCCGAGTACCAAAAGTGCCTTGAGAAAATCAAAGATTTGGAAGGTATGATTTGTTGTGCAAAGAACGAAAATATTGAACCTAATGAGAGAGCAAAAAAAGCCGAAGATGAAGCTCAAAATCTGAAGATAGATCTTCTGACAATGGAGTCTGAAAAAGCACTGTTTTTGATGAATCCAAACAATAATTGAAGAAGATTTCTTACCACTGTGGACGAATTTCAATAAGCCGGTGTCGAATTCGGAAATAAAATCGATGTGATGGCTGGTATATTAGAGGGCTCACAACTTGAGGGTACAACTTTGAAAAACAGAAGATAAATTGAGTGATATAACATTGGCCAATGGTCAAATGAATTCGGAAAACATGAAGTTGCTTGATGAAAGAAAAATTCTGGTAAAGGATTCTGCAGATCTGCAGGAAAAGATTAATACTCTCGAAGGGGAAAATATTATAATCCTTGGCGAAACAGCATCTTTAAGTAACCTTGAGGTGGTTTTCAAGAATATTATCAACGAAAAATCTCTGGAAATCAGTGTGTTACAATCATCTTTGGCCAAAATCCAATGTGCCAGCGTTGGATTTGAAGAAAAAAATCAGTGTAATGGAGGGTACACTAGAGCAGACTCAAGTCGAAAATACGGAATTGAATAAGCTACTGAAAAGAATGGAAGATAACTTGAGTGCTATCACATTAGTCACTGGTCAACTGAATTCTGAAATTGAGAATGGGAAAGAACTGTTGCGTCAAAAGGAAACTGAAATATGTAATGCAAAGGCCAAGGTTGCTATAAAAGAGACTGAAAATTCCAAATTACAATGTTTAGTAGCTGATCTTAAGGAGAAAAATGGTGAATATGAAATGTTACTGGAAACTGAGGCTACGAAGCTTACTAGTGAGCTGTACACCACCTCTGTCATACGTGATTTGCTTGAAAAAAAGTTTAAGAAACTCGTTGGAGTGCTCACATGCGTCGAAAAAGAAACTAACTGTAAGGACAACGAGATTGAATTGCTAACAAAAGAGATCAGTCATTTGGAAGGAGAAAACGGAGCCCCAGGAGCTCGCTTGGCTTAATATGCCCCAGCTATCAGTTCCTTGAAGGACTGCATATCCTCTCTGGAGAATAGTACCTCGTTTTTTAAGGTAAAGTTTATCTTATACATATACATTTAATTATAAAATTTGGATTTGGAAAACTAATGACGCCTGATCTGTGAAGATACCCTTTTTTTTTAAGTTAAGTCGGTCCACTTCCTATTCCAACCAAAAAGTGTAACCAAAATATTTAACAAGCTGATGGATAAGTGTACTTTTCAACACATGCCATAAATTAGTTTTGGAAATAATTTTGAAGTTTCTTTTCCAGGTTGGAGTTGAGAACCATGTTGAAAGCCATGAAGGGTCGAATGCAGATCAAAAGAAGATGAATGATTTGTTAGACCTACTAGATATGGAAACAAGAGTAAAAGTTGTAATGAGACAGATAGAAGAGTTGGGGCCGAAAAGTGCTTCGAACCAAGAAAAAGTCAAGCCATATCATGTAAATTCTGAATCAGAAAACACGAATTTCTGAAAGTTCATCGTCTGGGTTAGGAAGGAAAGAATGCATGGAAGCATATTTAGCCGATTTGAATGGAAATAGAAAACTTGAAAGGCCAAATGAAAACGAAATTTCTATTGCCTCGGTAGAAACAGTTGAAAAAGACTTTGGCTTAGGTGATCTGACGATTTCAAAGAGATTTTCACTGCCAAACCAAGAATTGAACAAACCCAAAATATTGGAGAGGCTAAATTCAGATTCCCAGAAACTCGTCAACCTCCAAACCATCGTGCAGGATTTAAAGATGAAAGTGGATATGAGTGAGAAGAGGATGGAGGGAAAATCTTTCGGTCGGGAGAGTATAGGGGACCAGTTGGTAAAAGCTAAGGAAGATATTATGCAGCTGTGCGACGTCAACAGAATATTGATTAGAAATGTTGATCATTCTGATGATGTGAAAAGTGTGGTAGAATCAGAAGAAAAAAGAAATTTGAGAAGGAGATTTTCGGAACAAGCAAGGAATGTATCGGAAAGAATAGGGCAGCTGAAGTTAGAAGTGCAAAAGATTCAGTTTATTATGCTTAAAATTGACGGGGAAAATGTGAAAGATCCAATCAAAAGAAAATCAAGAAATACCGGGCTAAAAAGAAGAATTTCTTTGCGCGACTATTTTGGTATAAGAAGTAGAAAAAGGAAACGAGCCTTTTGTGGTTGTCATCCTCCAGCAACAGCAGAATAATGCGGTGCCAGAGTTGCCATATATTTTGGAAACCAAAACAAGGTGATCGAGTTGCCATATATTTTGGAAACTAAAACAAGGTGATTGAGTTCATAACAACTGGATTGTTGCCGTCATGGTCATTATTAAAAGAGCAGAAAAAACAATGGAAATTAGTGTTTCAATCTAGTTTGTTCTTCAAAAGAGAAGTTATGAAAAAACTTTGAATTTTGAAACTATTTTTTCAAAGTGTCATTCAAACACATACTCACCAAAAAATGTCATTTTTTCCTTCATCTTAAGCTAACACTAATTGAATTAAGACCCATAACCCAATTTAAATCTTGCCCAATTAAAGGTCAGTGATAAAGAGGGTGTGAAATATCAAACGAAAATATGTTAACAAACTAAGATGATGGGAGTCTGAAAACTTAAACAGAAAATTAGACGGAGTCTGAAAACTTAGATGATTACGTAAGTAAACGTGTTTAATCATGATTACACGAGACTAGCCATTAGTCAATAAATTTATACCTTTTTTCTCTTCCTCTCTTCCCTCTTCCTCTTCCTCTTCTCTTTCTCTATATTTACTATATTTCATATAGTACATACTTACTACTTAGTTATTTAATATTTATATTTAAGTGGTTTTAGTGGGCTAAATGGTTTTCGCGGTTCGGTTTTAACGGGCCAACATCGGTCTTTTTTGCATGGAAGGTACTTATATGTTTGAACAGCCAGGATGAAAAACCCTATAATTATAATGCAATTTTGAACACATATTATGGGTTTCTCATTATAGTAATGTGTTTGAATCCTTCATGATGTAACCTCAAGTTTGACATGATTGCTGGAAAGTTGGTGCATGGTTCCATAATCAGTGCCTTATTGGTAGTCACGATCCACATTCGGATCCCCGGATCCATGTTTCAAGTTCAAAAGATGTGTTGGGTAGCACATAAGCATTAAAAATTAAAATAGATGCGCTTGGTAAATTCAAAAATGCCTTTACTTATCAGTGTTTACAAGTACATGAAAAATTTACTCTTGCTTCAGATCGGTGGATGTTATAATGTGAGAATACCGAGTTAGAATAGTATTAAAAGATATTTATCTTTGCTTTTTGTTAATTTTGCTTGCTAATAGTGTTTTTTTTACTTTTTGTACTTGTGATTTGTAGGGCATCGATCAATCGTCATCGAAGCCACTCACCTGAGCCCTAGCTGTATAAGCCAAAGGTTTGTTGCCATATTAAAAAAAGATACGTAATTCGTATTCTATTCCTTGTTTAAGCTGGATTGATTTTATGAAGTTCTAAGAAAAGCTAGTTTCATCTTTGCTTAATGCTTATTTCAGGCAGAATAATAACACATAGTCCCTCTTGCTTTATGTTGATTAATTGAATGTAGCCTAGTCTTTGTGCAAAATACCAATAAAAAAAGCTTAAAAGTTGCGACTACCAAACAAAGCATATTCTAAATTAATGGATAAAGCTATGTCTGTCTTGCCTAAAGCTTTTCAGTCGGAAGAAAAAACAAAAATTCGCTCTGCTTGAATTAACCTAATGCAACCTAGTGTTTATGGAAAAAAAACTAAGAAAGTTGAGGTTAAAAGATTTAGCCAAACAAAGCCAGTTATTTGTATTATGTATTTTGAATGAACAGTTGCTTGCCTGCTTATATGGCTTAATGATGTTTACGAATTTTTAGTTGATGTGTGACTTTGTACAGGTGATTGGAAGCATCGTATCTGAGATACCGAAGTATAATGTTGCCAGAACTACCAAGCAGAAGAAACCAAAGTATTAAAAGTGTGACTATGTTTATCAAAAGTTTCCATGGTAGTAATTTATAGGTTTGGTGGGCATGGATGGTTAAAAAAAGCCTGTTGTTCGTAAGTTCTTCTATTTTTGCGGATTAGTTTTTGCTAATCTTGAAAGAGTCCTGAGGGCATTCCGAACAACCACTTTTTTGTTTGTTTGTTAGTTCCAAGTTAAAAGCCAATGTTCCTGATAATTTGAAGTTTTAATATGTCAATTTTACTCTATGATTAATTAAAAAAAAATCGATGCTTGGTGTTTCTCAATCGGTGAATGTTCTTGTCTTACCATTCATGTTCATGCCTTATTTGTTAATTGTTATTTGTCATTGCATCTGATTTGAGTAATGTATAAGCCATATGATGAGCCATGGTCTGCGTTAATGAGCATCCACACATACCCCTTCTTTTCCCCTAAATTTAACTCGAAATATCACTTTTACAACTTTATTTACCCATTTTTTGTAAACACATAATTTTAGCTTCCTTGCCAATTTTAGCTTTATGTTAACTCACGTATTGTACTCGTCTTTTGTTTTGGATTGATGAGCTACTTTACTTTATGGTAAAATCAACTTTGGTTTCAGTTGTTAGGTTGTAGGCTCATCTAAAGGCATAAGTTACCATAGAGTTGTGATTTTGTATTTGTTTCGTTTTAGAAAATATATCACTGTGTAATACGTATAATAAGAAAGTTGTTTCTTAGCTGTATGATACCAGTTGTGCAATCAATCCGCCTTCGCTTTATTACTATACATAATCATCACATAAAATGTAATTTCTTAGTACCCAACAAAACTAACATCAATAAATTGACCTTCAAACCCCTGAATCCAACCCCATCCCTTGGACGGGCTAGTAATAAAAATAACCCACCAGGTCATGAATCAAAACACCACAACACTCGGGGAAGCTTTTAGTTATTCTCTGAGCATAAAGTGTAAACGATAAGAGCATTCACCGAATGAAAAACACCAAGCCTCAAAAGTACTTATCAATCATAGAGTAAAAACGACATATTAAAACTTCAAATTATCAGGAACATACGATTTTAACTTTGAACAAACAAAGAAACAAGTGGTTGTTCGGAATGCCCTCAGGACTCTTTCAAGTTTAGCAAAAACTAATACACAAATAAAATAGAAGTTGTTACAAACAACTGGCTTTTTACCATCCATGCCCACCAAGCCTATAAATTACTACCATGGAAACTTTTGATAAGCATAGTCACACTTTTAATACTTTGGCTTCTTCTGCTTGGTAGTTCTGGCAACATTCTCCTCCGAGATCCCAGATACGATGCTTTCTTTCACCTGTACAAAGTCACACACAGCAACTAAAAATTCGTAAACATCACCAAGCCATATAAGCGGAAAAGCAAACTGTTAATTCAAAATACGTAATACAAATAACTAGCCTTGTTTGGCTAAAGCTTTTAAGCTCAACTTTCTTAGTTCTTTTTCCCATAAACACTAGGTTACATTAGAGCGGTTTTTTTTCAAAATATCATTCAAACACATACCAAAAAATGTCATTTTTTTCCTTCATCTTAAGCTAACACTAATTGAATTAAGACCCATAACCCAATTTAAATCTTGCCCAATTAAAGATCCGTGATAAAGAGGGTGTGAAATATCCATTGAAAATATGTTAACAAACTAAGATGATGGAGTCTGAAAACTTAAACGGAAAATTAGACGGAGACTGAAAACTTAAACGGAAAATTAGACGGAGTCTGGAAACTTGAACGGAAAATTAGACGGAGTCTGAAAACTTAGATGATTACATAAGTAAACGTGTTTAATCATGATCACACGAGACTAGCCATTAGTCAATAAATTTATACCCTTTTTCTCTTCCTCTCTTCCCTCTTCCTCTTCCTCTCTTCCCTCTTCTCCTCGGCATTCATCATCTTCAGACGCTTCGTCTGAATTAACAAATAGAAAAGGGAAAAAAACTCACGAAGTTAATGAACTCACAATTCCCTCTCTTCCCTCTTCCTCTTCCTTTCTAGAGACAAGAAACATACCTTTATTCCAACGGACGGGTCTACAAACTGCTTCTTCTTCTGTTTTGATGACGATGTCATCTCACTCTTCGGCTTGGTAGTTCTGGTAGAACGACCATCCTTCGTTATCCCGTGAATGAGTCCAATCACCTGTACAAAGTCACACGTATCAACTAAAAATTCGTAAACATAACCAAGCATATTATAAGTGGGAAAGCAACTGTTGATTCAAAATACGTAATAATATGCCTTTTTTTCGTTAATTCAGAATACACACACTTTGCAACCAATAATATGGTTTGTACTTTGTATGGTAGCTGCAACTTTTAAGTTTTTTTTATTTATTTATTGGTATTTTATACAAAGTCTAGGCTTCATTCTATTCTTCCTGAAACAATCTTAGAGCAATACCATTAAATTTAATCAAAGCTTAAACCCGGCATAAATTAAATACCAATTACGTACTTATATATCTTTTTTTTTTGAATTTGGCAACAAACCTTTGGCTTTAGCATGTGAAATGGAACATTTGACAAATCGATCTCCTAAAAATCAAAAGCATAAAAGTAAAAAACACACTAATTTAACAAAACAATAAGGTATTAGGAGCAAAGATAAATATAAATGCATCTTGAGTAGAACTATCTCCCAATTACCTAAGATGATGGAGTCTGAAAACTTAAACGGAAAATTAGACGGAGTCTGAAAACTTAGATGATTAAGTATGTAAACGTGTTTAATCAATGATTACATGAGACTAGCCATTAGTCAATAAATTTATACCTTTTTTCTCTTCCTCTTACTCTCTTCCTCTTCCTCTTCCTCTTCCTCTTCCTCTTTCCTCTTCTTCTCGGCAATCATCATCTTCAGATGCTTCAACTGAATTAACAAATAGAAAAGGGAAAAAAACTCACGAAGTGTATAGTGTTCTCTTCTTTCTCTAGACCTAGCTTAACAAGATCACTTTTTAAAATCTCGGCTTCCTTTTCAACCTTTTCAGCTCTCACGTTAAGTAATTCGTATTGTATGCCGGGTTTAAGCTGGATTGATTTAATGAGGTTCTGGGAAAAGCTAAGTCCATCTTTGCTTAACGCTTATGTCTGGCAGAACAATAACACACCAATCCCCTCTGCTTTATTTTGATTAATTGAATATGAAGCCTAGTCTGTGTAAAATACCAAAAATAATAACCTTAAAAGTTGCAACTACCAAAAAAAGCATATTATTAGTTGCAAAGTGTATTCTGAATTAACAGAAAAAAGCTAAGTCTGTCTTGCCTAAAGCTTTTCAGTCAGGAAAAAAAAACTAAGAAAGTTGAGCTTAAAAGCTTTAGCCAAACAAGGCTAGTTATTTGTATTACGTATTTTGAATTAAAGGTTGCTTTTCCGCTTATATGGCTCGGTGACGTTTACGAATTTTTAGTTTGTGTGTGACTTTGTACAGGTGAAAAGAAAGCATCGTACCTGGGATACCGAAGTATAATGTTGCCAGAACTACCAAGCAGAAGAAGCCAAAGTATTAATAGTGTGACTATGTTTATCAAAAGTTTCCATGATAGTAATTTATAGGCTTGGTGGGCATGGATGGTTAAATGCCTGTTGTTCGTAAGTTCTTCTATTTTTGCAGATTAGTTTTTGCTAATCTTGAAAGAGTTCTGAGGGCATTCCGAACAACCACTTTTTTGTTTCTTTGTTTGTTCCAAGTTAAAAGCCAATGTTCCTGCTAATTTGAATTTTTAATGTCGTTTTTACATATAAAAAAAAATCGAGGCTTGGTGTTTCTCATTCCGTGAATGTTCTTGTCCTGCCATTCATGTTCATGCCTTATTTGTTAATTTTTATTTGTCATTGCATCTGATTTGAGTAATGTGTAAGCCATATGATGAGCCATGGTTTGCGATAATGAGCATCCACACATACCCCTTCTTTTCCCCTAAATTTAACTCGAAATATCACTTTTACAACTTTATTTACCCATTTTTTGTAAACACATAATTTTAGAACGACCATCCTTCGTTATCCCGTGAATGAGTCCAATCACCTGTACAAAGTCACACGTATCAACTAAAAATTCGTAAACATAACCAAGCATATTATAAGTGGGAAAGCAACTGTTGATTCAAAATACGTAATAATATGCCTTTTTTTCGTTAATTCAGAATACACACACTTTGCAACCAATAATATGGTTTGTACTTTTTGTATGGTAGCTGCAACTTTTAAGTTTTTTTTATTTATTTATTGGTATTTTATACAAAGTCTAGGCTTCATTCTATTCTTCCTGAAACAATCTTAGAGCAATACCATTAAATTTAATCAAAGCTTAAACCCAGCATAAATTAAATACCAATTACGTACTTATATATCTTTTTTTTTTTGAATTTAGCAACAAACCTTTGGCTTTAGCATGTGAAATGGAACATTTGACAAATCGATCTCCTAAAAATCAAAAGCATAAAAGTAAAAAACACACTAATTTAACAAAACAATAAGGTATTAGGAGCAAAGATAAATATAAATGCATCTTGAGTAGAACTATCTCCCAATTACCTAAGATGATGGAGTCTGAAAACTTAAACGGAAAATTAGACGGAGTCTGAAAACTTAGATGATTAAGTAAGTAAACGTGTTTAATCATGATTACACGAGACTAGCCATTAGTCAATAAATTTATACCTTTTTTCTCTTTCTCTTACTCTCTTCCTCCTCCTCTTTCCTCTTACTCTCTTCCTCTTCCTCTTCCCTCTTCTTCTCGGCAATCGTCATCTTCAGACGCTTCAACTGAATTAACAAATAGAAAAGGGAAAAAAACTCACAAAGTTAATGAACTCACAATTCCCTCTCTTCCCTCTTTCTAGAGACAAGAAACATACCTTTGACGCATAAATGAGTCCAGGCCTCTGTACAAAGTCACACACATCAATTAAAAATTTGTAAACATAACCAAGCATATATTATAAGTGGGAAAGCAACTGTTGATTCAAAATACGTAATAATATGCCTTTCTTTTAAGCTTTGTATGGTTAGCCATAACTTTTAAGCTTATCTTATTTGGTATTTTGCAAAAAAAATCCAGGCTTCATTCAATTAATCAACATAAAACAAAGGGGATTATTCTTCCTGAAACAATCTTATAGAGAGCAATATACCATTAAATTTAATCAAAGCTTAAACCCGGCATATATTAAATACCAATTACGTACTTATATATATATATATCTTGAATTTGGCAACAAACCTTTTGATTTGTCAACCTTAATAAAAGCTCTGACAAATCGACCTGCTAAAAATCAAAAGCATAAAAAAAGTAAGTAAAAAACACACTAATTTAACAAAACAATAAGGTATTAAGAGCAAAGATAAATATAAATGCATCTTCAGTACAACTATCTCCCAATTACCTAATATTAATTTACAAAAACCACACGCAACTTTGATCCGCTTTCAACATATATATATATATATAACTAAATTGCCGAAATAATTTAAAAAAAAAAACTGAAATTTGTTGTTTAGGAAATTTAGTTACATGTTAAAAGCGGGTCAAAGTTGGGTATGATTTCGTATATAACATATAAATTCATACGGATGAAGTATAATATAATAAAGCTTATAAATTCATACAAATAGTTAACCCTAAATATGAAATACCCTAAATAATAATTGTATTAAGACTAGTAAATTAGTATACAGTCCACAATTTAACTTATTAAAAAATTACTACTACTAATAATAATTAATTAAAGAAGCAATTGGACAGAGAATTATGAAGTGCAATTAAATAAGTTTAAAACATATATAAATAAATTACCTTAGATAATGTCGAGCGTACATGGATATTATATAACTTATGGGTCATCTCTCTCTCTCTCTCTCTCTCTCTCTCACTTTCAATATCAATATATATATATATATATATATATATATATACTATTTACATAGTTAGGTCACCACTATATATATATATATATATATATATAATAATAGTATTATTGGCCCAGCCCAGCCCAGTCCAATAAACAGGCCTCTCTTTCTGTTTTTTTTTATTGCCCGACTTTTAGTCCCGGGACTATTAATACAAACACAAACGGGATTAACAATCATGTATTTCCCCCCCGAACTACTCCCCCACCTAGGGGTGGCATCGGTACGCTACCGACTTTTTTGAACTCATATCAATACCGTACCGAACTAGTTTGGTTTTCAAAATTTAGTACCATTACCGAACCAAACAAATCGGTATACCGATAATGTCGGTCGGTATCGGTTTTATACCAAACATGTAATAACTACAAAAAAAAAAAAAAAATTAACTACTCAATGACTCACAAAGAAAAAAAAAACATTAATTTTCAAAATCAAAATCAAATGAAGTACTATTTTCAGTTGAGCCTCCACGGAACTTGATCCTAAACTCTCTGCAAATATATAAAATAATTCATAAATGTATAAACTACATTGAACAATGAATAAAAAGTTAATTAAATCAAGAATCTAACAATTTTGCATAGCCTTTTGGACTTGTTCCAGCAAAGTATAAAACATCGGTACGGTACCGACCTTTTTGAACTCATACCAATACCGTACCGAACTAGTTTGGTTTTCAAAATTTAGTACCATTACCGAACCAAACAAATCGGTATACCGAAAATTCGATACCGACTAATTCGGTTCGGTTCGAAAATCGGTCGGTTGATACGGATCGGTACAAAATGGCCACCCCTACCCCTACCCTACCCTACCTCACCCCCACATGGCTATTATTGTAAATACACTAAACATAACATTTTTTATTTATTAATATACACGTGTCATCTCTCCGTCTCTCTCTTTCCCTCTAAAAAAAATTAAATTTGATTAATATTTAAGTTGAGTTTTTTGCTGAAATGGCCTATCTGGCACTGAAAAATCTCAGAATGGGCTACCTTTCTGTAATATTTTCAAAATGGTCTACTTCCGAAAAACGACCGATCGAAATGGTCAAAACGACCGGTCGTTTTTATCATGAACTCACTGGAACAATTTGGACCAAAAACGATCGGTCGTTTTGTCCATTTCGATCGGTCGTTTTTCAGACCAAAAACGATCGGTCGTGTTGTCCATTTCGATCGGTCGCTTTTATTGTGAACTCTCTAGAAGAAGTCATACCTAAAACGATCGGTCGTTTCTGAAAAACGATCGGTCGTTTTTCTTGTTAACTCTCTAGAAGAAATTTGATCTGAAACGATCGGTCATGGGACTAATGTAAAAATGAATTAAAATGACTTGAACTATTTTTTAAAATTACTATGTTTTTTAGATTGACTAATATTGTTTTCAAATTCATTGAGACTATTTTTATAATGACTCAAAACAACTCATACAGTTTTCACAAATGACTTGAAATGGCTACAAAATATTTTTTTAAATGACTCAAAACGACGCATATTGTTTTCAAAAATGACTCAACTGATATGAAATGACCTAAAATGACTTAAACTATTTTTGAATGACCATAGACGATCACATGGTGATTTTAAAAATGAGTCGAAAATGAAGAAAATAAAACAATTATAAATACTTTCCTGGTAACGTCAGTAAAATTATTTTTATTACTCGGTACTCACCGTCATTAGCTAAAATAATTATGGACTTTTTTCTTCTTCAAAAAAGAAAAATATTAGGATTAATACATTTTCATTCATAAATTAAATATTTCAGTTTATTCATTTTTATTTATTTTCCTTCTATCTCTCTCTAAAAAAACAGTCAACACTTAATGATTATAAGTTGTTGTTTTATTATTGATATTTTATATGTTGAACTAATGTGTCACCTTTCAGGATAATATGACCTAATTGAACATTTTTCTATAATATGTGTAATTGAAAGACTAATTTGTAATCAAGTTTGGAATGTATAAATAAATTGTAACTAAGTTTTTCCAATATTAATAAAATAAAAGCTTTTCTATACTATGTTGTTTTTGTTTCATATTAATAAAATCTTTTCTCTCTCTCTCTATAATATATATATATATATATATATATATATATATATATAAATAAATGTGGTTTCTAACAACACTCAGCAACACATTGGGTTTTTTCTCTTACTCACAAGGTTTTTCTTATATTTAACATATTATATTATATAAATGTTTTTTCCCAAGATTAAAATTTTAGGTTATTAGTGTTGTTTGTTGTCTTATTTAGTTATCTGGACAACTTTAAAATAAGCAATTTACAACATGGGCATTTTATTCTTTTTATGCTTTGATTAATTTTATATGTTCAACTGTGACATTAGAGTTAGTATTGTTTGTTTTATGCTTAAACTGTTTTTCTTTCAGCTTATGCTTGTTTGCTTCTCTGTTTAATTGCTTAACTATTTAAGAAAAAATGGTGTGTATACTAATTTAGACTATATGCTTATACAAATTGGGTATTTAGGAGTATTATTCAGGGGAAAATATTTTAGTATTTGCTTTGTGCAAATAAGTTTGGTGTTGATGTAATGTTAGCTTTTTCGGTACCGTTTTACGAGTTCCAATAAGCTGGCTTATTTGCTCAAAGCTGCAAAACAATGCTAGAAAAGAAAGTGTATAACTTTGTTTAGTTACGTTGGTAAACGCGGCCTTTTTGCTTAAAAAGCTAGAATGCATCTGTTTGTCAGTTTAATATTGAGCTCTTTATTATATTTACCCCCAAGATTATATTTTTCAGCTATTACTGTTGTTTGTAGGCTTATTTCTTGACCTGGGTAACTAGAAAATAAGCAAATTACAACATGGGCATAGATAATTTTTATGCTTAACTGTGTCATTAGAGTTAGTATTGTTTGCTTTATGCTTAAACTGTTTTTTTTATGATTTAATTTGCGTATAATTGCAGCTTATGCTTGTTTGCTTCTCTATTTAACTGCTTAACTATTTAAGAAAATGTAGCGTATACTAATTTAGGCTATATGTTTATACAAATTGGGTATTTAGGAGTATTATATATTCAGGGGGAGATATTTAAGTATTTGATGTTGATATAATGTTAACTTTTTCGTTACCGTTTTACGAGTTCAAATAAGCTGGCTTATTTGCTCAAAACTGCAACACAATGCTAGAAAAGAAAGTGTGTATGACTTTGTTTAGTTAACATTGGTAAACTCAGCTTTTTTCCTTAAAAGCTAGAATCCATCTGTTTGTTTAATTATGGACTGTTTTCGGATTTTTTTGGAAAGTGAAATGACTAGAAAGAACTTTTTTCTTCTTCAAAAAAGGGACTAAAAAGAAGAATATTAGGAGTAATACATTTTATATATAAATTAATATTTTATATAATTGATATATTTTATATAATTTGTTTTCCTTCTCCTCTCTCTAAAAAGACAGTCAGCCTCTGTTACTGGGGAATTTGCCTCATAGTCAAAGGTTGTTCTTTTTTTATATATATATATTTTCTCTCAAGATTACATTTTAAAGTTATTATTATTGTTTGTAGGCTTATTTATTTACCTGGGCAACTTTAAAATAAGTAATTTACAACATGGGCATTTGATTATTTTTATGTTTAGATTGTTTGTTTATGCTTAACTGTGTCATTAGAGTTAGTATTTGTTTGCTTATGCTTAAAACTAATTTTTTATGATTTAATTTGCGTATAGTTGCAGCTTATGCTTGTTTCCTTCTCTGCTGAACTGCGTAATTATTTAAGTAAATGGAATATGTACTAATTGGGTATTTAATTCTAGGGATCTTTTTTTAAGTATTTGCTGCTGGGTATTGTAAAAGATTTGATATTTACTTTGTGCAAATAAGTTTGGTGTTGATGTAATGATAGCTTTTTCGGTACGGTTTTATAAGTTTAAATAAGCTGGCTTATTTGCATATAATTGCAGCTTATGTTTGTTTCCTTCTCTGTCTATTTGTTTAATTATTTAAGAAAGTGGAGTGTATAGTGTTTACTAATTTAGGCTACATGCTGACACACATTGGCTATTTATTATTTAGGGGAAATATTTAGGTAATCGCTGTTGTTTGCTGTAACATTTTTGGTATTCACTTTGTGGAAGATAAGTTAGTATCGATATCATGATAGTTTTTCGGTACCGTTTTACAAGTTTTTATAAGCTGGCTTATTTGCTCAAAACTGCAACACAATGCTAGAAAAGAAAGTGTGTATGACTTTGTTTAGTTAACATTGGTAAACTCAGCTTTTTTCCTTAAAAGCTAGAATGCATCTGTTTTTTTAATTATGGACTGTTTTCGGATTTTTTTGGAAGGTGAAATGACTAGAAAGAACTTTTTTCTTCTTCAAAAAAGGGACTAAAAACAAGAATATTAGGAGTAATACATTTTATATATAAATTAATATTTTATATAATGGATATATTTTATATTTTATATAATTTGTTTTCCTTCTCCTCTCTCTAAAAAGACAGTCAGCCTCTGTTACTGGGGAATTTGCCTCATAGTCAAAGGTTGTTCTTTTTTTATATATATATTTTTTCTCTCAAGATTACATTTTAAAGTTATTATTATTGTTTGTAGGCTTATTTATTTACTTGGGCAACTTTAAAATAAGTAATCTACAACATGGGCATTTGATTATTTTTATGTTTAGATTATTTGTTTATGCTTAACTGTGTCATTAGAGTTAGTATTTGTTTGCTTATGCTTAAACTAATTTTTTATGATTTAATTTGCGTATAGTTGCAGCTTATGCTTGCTTCCTTCTCTGCCGAACTGCGTAATTATTTAAGTAAATGGAATGTGTACTAATTGGGTATTTAATTCTAGGGATCTTTTTTTAAGTATTTGCTGCTGGGTGTTGTAAAAGATTTGATATTTACTTTGTGCAAATAAGTTTGGTGTTGATGTAATGATAGCTTTTTCGGTACGGTTTTATAAGTTGAAATAAGCTGGCTTATTTGCATATAATTGCAGCTTTTTTTTTTTTGCTCTCTGTCTATTTACTTAATTATTTGAGAAAGTGGAGTGTATAGTGTTTACTAATTTAGGCTACATGCTTACACACATTGGCTATTTATTATTTAGGGGAAATATTTAGGTAATTGCTGTTGTTTGCTGTAACATTTTTGGTATTCACTTTGTGGAAGATAAGTTGGTATCGATATCATGATAGTTTTTCGATACCGTTTTACAAGTTTTTATAAGCTGGCTTATTTTCGCAAAGACAAGGATAGAAAGAAAGTGCATGGCTTTGTTTAGTTACATTCGTAAGCTTTTTAGCTTAAAAGCTAGAATACATCTTTTGTCAGTTTAACATTGAGCTTTTATGGTTTTTTAGACTGAAATCTCGAAGGTTTTTAAGCAGGGTGAACCCAGATTATCTCAAGCAGAAAAAAAGATTCCACATTTTTGCTTACATCTTGCACTCCAACAAGCCCTATGAATATGCTTAAAGAAAAAAAAAACTATGAATCGCACACACCACCAAGAATAGTACTTTTTTTAGGGAATTTTGCTTTGAGATATTTGGTATTTACTTTATACAAAATACTGCTTAAGTTACAGTTAAGTTGCTCTTTTTTTCTTTTTGAAAATATTGAAATTGATTTGCTTAATACTGTACCCTCCCTGTGATAAACGAATGGCTCCGCCTAGATAAGTTATAAGGAATTTGCGCCACATGAAGGTCACACAATTAAGTGATATACTGATATGTCATGACCCTGATTTCGACGCCTTATTTTCTTTCTTTATGACATCACACCTAGCCCCTAGGCTATCAGTAGATCGTTAAAAACCTAGTCTTTTTACACTATTATAAAATGATGTCTCATGAACATAATTTAGACACCTTTTTATCGTGGGGTAATTCGATCGTTATACATGTAATTTCTTAACTCTAGATTCCTTTTCCCATGTACCTTATGTAAGAATATTCATGAAAACTGCTCTTTTGTAGGTTGACATGCTGATGTAACTATCTTGTTCTGACTTGGGGCATTCTGTCTTGCTAATCTTCATGGAGCTTGTAAGTCATCTCTCTCCCTCTCCCTTTATCGCCTCGTATTTGCATATTGAGTATGTTTACTTTTCGTAAATATCATCAGCATGTTTATGTTTCATACCCGAGTCCGAGTTTATACAACAATGACCAAGTTATTTCTTTGTTCATTATCTGCAGACATGTCTAAGCAAAGGTGGAGGCTTTTATTACCCCCCCTGCCACATTCTTAATGTGTATGGCTTCAAGGTCCTTCTCGATTGCCCTCTGGACCTTTCGGCTCTTGCAGTCTTCTCTCCGATTCCCATCAATAATAATGCGATTCTTGAGGAAGATTCAGACAATGATGACAGGGGTGAGAAGAGAGGGAAAACGGAAAAGCTTCTTAATGTGAACAGCTTAATATATTCAGTGCCGTATTACAAGATGGTGGCAAGCTTACATTTGGCCGATGTTATATCTGTTGATGTTGTGTTGATCTCAAGTCCTATGGGAATGCTTGGCCTGCCGTTTCTCACCCGCGTCGTGGATTTTTCTGCTAAGGTGAGTTAAATCAAAAGGTTAATTGTACTTTTCAAATAAAGCTATGGACTTATAATAATTTGTACATTTTCCTACTATCAATACTGATGTACTTGTGATGTCAATCTTATTGGACGACTGTTGGCATATGTGAAGGGCTGAGTTTGTCATTTTGTACACAAGCCTGTCGATTTTCAACAAATTTGTACATCTTACTACCAAAATTTGGCCACAGATTTACGTGTTTCTTTTTCCAATCGAGATAATCCCATCTATTCAATTGGACGACTGTTAGTCATATATGTTTGTAGGGCCGGACTGTCATTTTGTACACCAAACTGTCTAATTTTTAAAATTTGATCACACCAGCCTATTCGCTTATAAAAATATTTGTACCATCCCAACAAATGAGTGGGGGAATTTTGGTAAATGTCGTATTCCCCATCTGATTAGGCTCCCCAAACTAAAAATGCTGGTAGGACAATGGTCAAATTGTTAAAAGCTGATAAGGTGGTGTAAAACAAACGACTAATGCAAACTAGGAATAAATTCTTCTTTTTGGAGTAAATTAATGTTGCGCCTCAAAAAATAACTCAATTTACGATTGTTATATTTGCCTAATTTTCTTTTTATTTGTTAGATATATGTTACTGAAGCAGCAGCAAGGCTTGGACAGCTAATGATGGAGGAACTAATTACGATGCATATGGAGCAAAGGCAGTTTTATGGATCGGAAGTATCTGATTGTCCACAGTGGATGAAGCAGGAAGAGCTTGAAGTACTTCCATCGTCCCTTAGAAGGATAATTTTGGGAGAAAATGAATCACAGTTCGGAGGTTGGTTACCGTTGTACAGGTGATTATTCTTTATTACCGAGATTGCTTATATATCATGAGTATTTTGCCTATGGTTTTGTTCTACACAAGCTTTAAAAACCCAAATAATTTTAGGAAAGCTGTACTGTTTTCTCCTCTTTTTTCCTCACAATCATATGATACTGTGTAGTCTGTGTATACAATACATTGTTTACGTGCTTTTATGTATTTGCATAATCTGACCTTGGCTAGGCACGTTCTAGTCCATCTTACCTAAGTTTAGACACACTTTGTTATTACTGTTATACTATCAAGGATGATGTGATATTTTTTGGAGTTTTACTACTTGGATTAAAGGAGTTTTAGCACTCTATATATTATTTACGCACATATTGGTGTGTTATCAGTTATTTCTTCATGCACTTTCTTGAACCGCTAGTTAAAAGGGCATCTCAAGATTTCATGCCTACTCTGAAAGAAAATCGAACACACAACCTCCTATATGAGAGTGTGGGTCCCAACTAGGCTAGCGCTATTGGATTCTTCCATATGCACATATCTTTTGGAGTGTCCTTTTTATTGTTGTCTTTCTCATAGTTAATTTTGTTATTCTGTTGAGAATATGCTGGAATGTGAAGGGTGTAACAAATGATAATTTTCAGTGCAGATGAATTGAAGGATTGTATGCAGAAGATCCAAAGTTTAAAATATGCGGAGGAAGCATGTTACAACGGTGCATTGACCTTAAAACCTTTGAGCTCTGGTTTAGAAATAGGTTCTTGTAATTGGACTATAACTAGCCCAAAAGGAAACATTGCCTGTCTTTCAAGTTCCATTTTAGAGTCTTCTCATGCAGCGAATTTCGATTATAAAGGTCTTCGAGGTTACGACAGTATTCTGTATTCTGATTTCTCACATGCTGTTGTCGAAGCTGACAGTAGTAGTTTTAGCAGTGATGATGTAAGAGATTCATCAGCTATAAGGTAATGTTACTTTCTTCTGCCTGGTAAATCTAGTGTATTCTCAGTAATGTTTCAGTTTTGTCCCTTGAATTTTCATTAACTTACAAAAGTCATCAAATCCCAAAAAAAAAAATCTTACAAATTCAAGCCACCTTTCCACTTTCCAGGTGAAATACAGCAATTGCCCCCATTCTTAATTTATGTTTACAGTTGAAGCACTAATGCTTCCCATACCTTAGTAGAATTCAACTGAAACACTATGGTCCATGTAGTTTGAGTACACAAGCAGTCTCGTGTATAACACTATATTAGTGTCCATACCGATACTGATGAGGGACCATGGATTTTAACTTTCTGAAAACTAAGCGAAATAATACTGTTGTAATTGAAACAATGGGGAACCACCGGTCTAACTTATTCAAACAATGAGAATCAACTCTGTTGCTCTGAAATTACGGGGACCTAGTTGTAAGTATGGGGACTATTGTTGTAATTCACCCTGTTACTTCATAGTTTCAAGATCAATATGTTGCCTGTTTGGATATGAATAAAGTTTTCTTTAGTTGTCCTTAAGTCTAACAAAGTTTTAAAACTTTATTATTAGTTAGATTATCGGAGTATGCATTAACAAATTTCTGATTTGTTGACTTGTGGCAGTGGCGACTTGATTGCTAATTTATTGCTCAACCACGAGGAAAACATAGAGGAAATGGAGAAAATGTCTTTTATAACTTGTGCTGCTTTGGATTCTGTAAAGCTTGGAGGATCGGTCCTTATTCCTATTGGGCGCTTTGGGATTATGCAACAACTTTTGGAAAATATTGCAATCTCTTTAGAATCTTCAAAATTGAAGGTACTTCCTATGAGCTTCTCCTCTATATCAATAGCTCTCTTACAAACTCTTATTTACTAACTAGTGGTGACTATGAAGAGGTCAGACGTTTAAAGTATTGTTCACTAGTGCCTAAAATAATTTGGCGACCAGAGGTATATAGCCTGATCATTTTGATCTAGACGCTGGATTTTGATCATTCGTGCTTGTTGGCACACCGTTATACTGTAAAGTTTTCAACTTAACCGATCTAATTTTGATGTTGATGCATATTCAACGCTTTCAGGTGGTAGAGAATCTTTGTTGTTACGTAACCAATAGGGGACATTAACTTCAATACTGATTTTTTTTCCAACAAGAACAACCTTAGTATGAGGGTACGATGAGTTTATCTGAAAACATGCTCAGAAAAATTAAGTCCATTAAAGAATATCAAGGGTTATGTTCGTTAAGTTGAATAACTGATCTTCTGGAAGTAACATTTTTCTCATTTCGGATTGGTAATTTTTTTCTTGTAACTATTTCTGCCGACTTATCTTGCAATTTTATGCCATAGGTCCCTATATATTTTATTTCTTCTGTGGCAGAAGAATTACTTGCATTTTCTAATATTATTCCAGAGTGGTTATGCAAAGAGCGGCAAGAGAAGGTAAATAATTTCTCAATTAGTCTACTTTTATGGTAAGTAAGCAGTTCAAATCATGTACGACTGGGAACTTAGTCCTTATAATTTCTTGCAGCTGTTCTCCGGTGAGCCTTTGTTTGCACATGTGGAGCTAATAGCAGGAAAAAAGCTTCACCTGTTTATGGATATTTATTCACAGAAACTATTGTAAGATTATTCTTCTCTTTTAGTAATCTATCTAATCTTGTATTTGAAAGAACTCTATACAGAAAGATTTGTAACTGATTTTTACGCAGAAATATATGGGAGGAACCATGCATAGTGTTCTGTTCACACTGGAGCTTACGTCTCGGACCTGTTGTTCATTTTCTTCGACGTTGGTCTGGTGATCCACGTTCTTTACTTGTTATGGAGGTACTGATTATACCTGTAAATATTGATTAAAATGTGCTTGAAATCACTCAATTAGTCAGTTTTATTCCATAATCATTTTGATGTGATTTGCTTCAGAAGATTACATTAATTTTATGAATGTCTAAAATTTCGAAGTAAGTTTACTAACAGTTGAGTTTAAATATGTGAGTTTGCAGAGTGTAGTTGATGCTGATTTGGCCTTCTTGCCGTTCAAGCCAATGGCAATGAAGATCCTGCAATGTTCATTTCTTTCTGGATTAAGGTACATAATTCGTATTTGAAATTTTCTTTTTCTTCATCTTCTGGATAGACATGAACAAGTACACCTGATACTATAGTTATATTAGTATAAGAAGGTAAAACCCTCTTTAATCACTCCAACTATCTGTTCTCCAGGGTTGGGACTGATGGTATAATGCTAATCTTTTTTTTTCCCAACCAACTCAGAGATAGCCAACTGGTTTAAATAAGAATTTTTCTATTTCTTCTCATGGTATTACTGTTGAGGTCCATCTGTACTATGTATAATGTTTCCGATTATTTTATTGCCTCCGGAAGTCACATTATTAAGAAGCTCATGAATGCCTTTCTTAGTTTTGCTCATAGCTACCAAAAAATTCGTTTCCGCTTTTACAAAAAATGTATTTCCCACTTCCTAGTATTTCACGTGCAAATTTTAGAGTTTTTTCATTTTTCCTGTTTTCCGTTTGATTTCCCGCTTCCGTTACTACATAATAAGCTTTTGGAACATTCAACATGTTATAATAAACTCTTAACTAGCATGGAAGGTAGCAATCTATTTAATAACGCGCACCCCCCCCCCCCCCCCAACCCCCGAAATCTTTTTAACAGCTGAAGTTTTTGAAGAAAACGTGAATTTTAAAATTCATGTAGTTATATATATTTGAACTTTGTTTTGTAGGTTGCAGAAAGTACCACCTTTGCTGAGATTTTTGAAACCAAAAATTGTTCTGGTAAGTTTGAAGTTATACAAAAGAGATGACTTTATTTCTTAATAAATACAGAATATTACTGGGTGATCACCATAACGGAGTCTTTTTGAAATGTTCTAACTTAATTTCCACAGGTCCCGGAAAATTTGGCACGTCATCCAGTTTTTTCAACGACAAACTCAACAGAATTCATTCACTATTCTGAAAACAGAACCATAAACATACCAAATTTAGGGCACAATTCTTCAGAGTTGGCAATATCAACAGACTTGGCTTGCCATCTTGACTGGATGGAGTTGAAAAATGAAAGTATCACGATATCAAAGCTAACAGGAGAGCTTGTTTTGGAGAATAATAAACATCTTTTGATCAACGGAAATGAGCAGCAGCTAGAAACTGGAAAGAGGGGTCATTGTTCTTTCCTTTGGGGTTCCATTAATTTGCAAAATCTCTTGGAAAAGTTGCAGAAAATGGGGATTAATGCATCATTAGAGCAAAGTATGCTCGACACCGATTCAGATCATCGTACTATAAAGATTCTCAAACCTAGCAATGCTTTAATTGAAATTAAAGGTACAAGAACAGTGATTAGTGCTGCTGATGAGAAACTATCCTCTTCCATTTTCGAAGCAATCTGTAACAGTTTAAATGGCTTTTAGGAGGTAGTTTTTCATTTTACTTTAGTTAGTTAAATTGTGTAAATAAGATTCTTATACTCCCATCAGAAGATTCTTTTTTCCAACTGCTAAAGCTTTTCTTGACAAAATATGACTCGTCGTTCTTGGATAATAATTCACTTGTAACATAAATTTGTAATAAATTTTTACTACTGGACGGGTAAGTAACAAAATCCCCCAATTATTACCTAGGATGTTTCTATATTTTACCGTCTTATGGATAAAATTTTGCTAGTTCTTCAGTACTATTAGTATGGTCAGCAGGTTTTTTTTCCCAATTTACTAGAGATGTCTTTTAGTTGTTTGGAGAACATGAATGAGATATGGTGTCGGAAACTTCAAGCTGGGTCTTTCTATAGTTTTATCTGTTTCGGGAAACCCAATTAGGCCAGAGGAAGTATTCAAATTTTTAGTAATCGTGTTATCTTTGATGAACACCCACCGACTAGTAGGCCCTGCTCAATTTTACCAGCATGACTGAAGAAAGAACTACGACAAACAGTTTCCACACTAGCTGGAACAACCCACTTTTGCCCTCTTTACCCCGATAGAGCATCATACGCTTTTTAGGTAGCCCTTGCGAAAACGCTTTATCAAAATACCCAAAATAGTGATAGTATTATCAAATAGTGTTATCTAACAAGGACTAATCTTTTAAAAAAGGTCTAAGAAGGACTAGAGTGTGAATATCAAAATACCCAAAATAGTGATAGTATTATCTAAATACTCCTACTAACTAAATAAAGTGACAAATAAATGAAACGTTAAATAAACAATGTTCATCAAAGGTGAAAGAAACCATGAAACTCAAAACCAATTTTGATTTGTCATGAAGATAGTAACCTTGTAACTACTAGCAACTTAAATAATAGGGGGGTGAATCACTGATTAGTACCTCTCATCGTACTTAATTTTCAAAAGTCCGGATTTTCAAATTTTATTTATCATTTAGTACTATAATGTAGCATCACGTTTTAAATTAAAACTCTAACTTAATCATGGACAATAAGATAGGGTCAATTACCAAAACATATAATGTGTTATGAAATATTACCAAAACATACAACCTAAACAAATTATTCCCAAAACATACAATTAACCCAAAATAGAAAAAAAAATATATTTCTCATCACCTATCAAAAAATTTCTCTTTCTCCCCTCTCTCCTCTCTCTCCTCTCTCTTTCTAAATCATCATTTTTTCCTACAAAATACTATCTTATTTAATGTTAAAATGACTTCTAAACCGAAAAAAATAAAATTAGAACAAAAAATAAAAAAAATTCAAAAAAGTCGAGATGCCGAAAAAACCCAAAAAATGCTAAAAAAACCTTTAAAAAAGTCGGGAACCCGAAAAAATCCAAAAAAATGTTAAAAAATAAAAAACCAATAAAAATCCAAATTCACAAAAAAATGAAAAAAGTTCAAAAAAATCGAGAATCCGAAAAAACCCAAAAAAGGCTGGAAAAACCTTTTAAAAAGTCGGGAACCCGAAAAAGCCCAAAAAATGGTTAAAAAAAGTAAAAAAAAACAAAGAAAAATCCAAAATCACAAAAAGAATGAAAAAAGTTCACAAAAATCGAGAACCCGAAAAAACCAAAAAAGTGCTGAAAAAACCTTTAAAAAATCGGGAACCCGAAAAAACTCCAAAAAAGTGGCAAAAAATAAAAAAAAAACAAGAAAAATCCAAATTCACAAAAATAAATAAAAATAAAGTTCAGAAAAGTCGAGAACTCGAAAAAAGCCCAAAAATATGGTAAAAAACAAAAAAAAACAAGAAAATTACAAAATTACAAAAAAAAATGAAAAAAGTACAAAAAAGTCGAGAATTCAAAAGAAGCCAAAATATGCTGAAAAAACTTTTAAAAAAGTCGGTAACCGAAAACCCAAAAAATTGGTAAAAAAACCCAAAAAATATCCAAAATCACAAAAAGAATGAAAAAAGTTCACAAAAGTCGAGAAGCCGAAAAAACCAAAAAAGTGCTGAAAAAAACTTTAAAAAATCGAAAACCCGAAAAATCTCCAAAAAAGTGGCAAAAAAAGAAACCAAGAAAAATCCAAAATCACAAAAATATATAAAAATAATGTATTGTGTATGCTCGTATTAAAAAACATGTATAAATTATCTATTGTGTATGCATGTATTAAAAAGCATGTATAAAAATTGTATTGTGTATGAATAATAAGAAAAAAACAAAAAAATGGACAGTGTCAATGGATACAGAATGTATTGTGTATGACTGCATTAAAGAGCGTGTATAAACAATGTATTGTGTATGCCTATATTAAAAAACATATATAAAATATGTATTGTGTATGCCTGTATTAAAGAGCATGTATAAATAGTGTATTGTGTATGCCCGTATTAAAAAAACATGTATAAACTGCCAATGGATACATAATGTATTGTGTATGACTGTATTAAAGAGCGTGTATAAACAATGTATTGTGTATGCCTGTATTAAAAAACATATATAAAATATGTATTGTGTATGCCTGTATTAAAGAGCATGTATAAATAGTGTATTGTGTATGCCCGTATTAAAAAAACATGTATAAACTGTGTATTGTGTATGTTTGTATTAAATAACATGTATAAATAATGTTTTGTGCATGCATGTATTAAAAAATATGTATAAACTGTGTATTGTGTATGCTTGTATTAAAGAGCATGTATAAAATATGTATTGTGTATGCATGTATTAAAGAGCATGTATAAATAGTGTATTGTGTATGCATGTATTAAAGAGCATGTATAAAATATGTATTGTGTATGCATGTATTAAAGAGCATGTATAAATAGTGTATTGTGTATGTCCGTATTAAAAAACATGTATAAACTGTGTATTGTATATGTCTGTATAAAAGAGCATGCATAAATAATGTATTGTGTATGCCCGTATTAAAAAAACATGTATAAACTGTGTATTGTGTATGCCTGTATTAAATAGCATGTATAAAATATGTATTGTGTATGCCTGTATTAAAAAGCATGTATAAAATATGTATTGTGTATGCCTGTATTAAAGAGCATGTATAAATAGTGTATGCCCGTATTAAAAAAACATGTATAAACTGTGTATTGTGTATGCATGTATTAAATAGCATGTATAAAAAGTGTATCGTGCATGCATGTATTAAAAAATATGTATAAACTGTGTATTGTGTATGCCTGTATTAAAGGGCATGTATAAAATATGTATTGTGTATGCATGTATTAAAGAGCATGTATAAATAATGTATTGTGTATGCCCGTATTAAAAAACATGTATAAACTGTGTATTGTGTATGCCTGTATTAAAGAGCATGTATAAATAGTGTATGCCCGTATTAAAAAACATGTATAAACTGTGTATTGTGTATGCATGTATTAAATAGCATGTATAAAAAGTGTATTGTGTATGCATGTATTAAAGAGCATGTATAAATAGTGTATTGTGTATGCCTGTATTAAAGAGCATGTATAAAATATGTATTGTGTATGTATGTATTAAAGAGCATGTATAAATAGTGTATTGTGTATGCCCGTATTAAAAAACATGTATAAATAATGTATTGTGTATGCTCGTATTAAAAAAACATGTATAAACTGATTATTGTGTATGCCTGTATTAAATAGCATGTACAAAATATGTATTGTGTATTACTGTATTAAAGAGCATGTATAAATAGTTTATTGTGTATGCATGTATTAAAAAACATGTATAAATTGTGTATTGTTTATGTCTGTATTAAAGAGCATGTACAAAAAGTGTATTGTGTATGCCTGTATTAAAAAGCATGTATAAAAAATGTATTGTGTATGTCTGTATTTAATAGCATGTATAATTGTGTATTGTGTATGGTTGTATTAAAAAGTATGTATAAACGATATATTGTGTATGAATAACAAAAACACAAAGAAATAGTTGATGGAGTATTTACTAAACAAATGAGTATATTTTTGTTTCTCCTCGTAAACCTTCGTTCTATGCCTTTTTTTGTTTGTGATTCCTGGTGTACATGAGAACATTCGTGAGCATTTACTTTCGTAACCTGCTTTTTATTTTAATATAATGGTAAAACACTGTTATTCCTAGCGATATTTTTATACTATTCGCATACCATTGTTAGTCGATTTCAAAAACACTATGGTTAAGGAAATGAAGTTTTTATATCGGTTTGTGTTTCGTTAACTTGTCTCCTTTCCCACTTTTCTCATCATAGTGTTGAGGTCCAGTTGTGCTTATTATGTTTCCATAAATTTTTGCCCCAGTAAACACATTGTTAAGAAGCTCATTTGAATGAGATCCCAACAACCCCTACGAGCTGCAAAGGTTCTCTTTCTGTGATTAAAACTGTTCTTTGTCGCCTGTGCATTTCCTGTTTTTACCAATTAGAGACCTTTTTAGAAGATAGCGATTTCTATAAACGGACTTTTCTCTTGTAGCTGAAACTTTTAAAATGAAGAAGTGACTTACATTCATGGGTAATTATTTAACATTTTTATATTGTTTTGTAGGTTGTAGAAAGTTCAACCCTTGGTGAGGTTCTTCCAACCAAAACGTGTTTTGGTAAGTTTTAAGTTACATCGGAATAGTGTCTTTTATCGTAGTCAATAATAGTATTATGCAAGCTGATTACCATTACATTAGCTCTCTCTGATTTTCTCAAGCTAGGCTCCCGATGATTTGGCGCGCCATTCAGTTTTGTCAACTACAACTTGAACACAATTAATTCCCTACTCTAATAACAGAACTAGAAGTGTAACAATTTTAAAGCTCAATTCTTTAGAGTTGGCGATAGCAACAGATTTGGCTTGCCAGCATCTTGATTTCATGGAGTTGAAACATGAAAAAATGAACATATCAAAACTGAAGGGAGCATACTAAACGTCTTTTAATCGATGGAATTGAGCAGCAGCTAAAATCTGTGACGAGGAGACATTGTTTGTATCATTGGGGTTCGGTTTCCCTTGATCTCTTTTTATATTTCGTTTAGAAGATACTTGTGTTACCAGTTTGAGTTTTAGTCGAACTGATTACCAGATCAATTTTTTACTAGCATCATGTAAATCAACTTACAATTACTTGAGTCTCTTAGCTATTGAAACAATCTCTTCTTCATTGTTGTTTTACAAATAAAATATAACTGGCCATCATGTAAATCAACTTACAATTACATACATATTTGTTAAATAATCACTTCCTAATTCCTTAAACTCCAACATGTCGACACAAGTCTCCATCACTGGCCATCATTCACGTCTTATAACTAACTCTTTCGAGAATGTAAATCATATTCCTCGTTCCGATATCTGCTTGCAGAGAGTGAACCTGAAAATAAATTTATACATCTTTACAAAAGGCGATTCTTGGGTCATCAATAGAACTAAATTCACAACTTTGAAACTCCAAACCAAATTCGCCATGTCAGCGTTTAAACGTGGTTTGAACACGAAAACACGATTGAGGATATATAATACCCTTTTGTGTTCTAGCCAAGTCACATAAAATGCGGATCTAAAAACTGTGATTTGAACTTTCAAACTTGTGAAATTTCTCAAGTAAATGGAAAGTTAAGTCGTGCCTTGGGTCCTCTTATTCTCATAGCAGCCTTGTCATAAGCCGACGCAGCTTCTTCCGCAGTATTAAAAGTCCCAAGCCAAACATGCCCTCCTTTTTTCGACGGGTCTCTTATCTCGGCTGCATACTTCCCCCAAGGTCGTCTCCTCACACCACGATAATGCTTCTCTTTCGTTTTCTCAACATTTTTAACTTCCGGGTCCAAGTAAGAGGCCTCAGAAGCATTTCTTTCGAAATCAAGACTAATATTACACAATAATTTCTTATCGCTGTTATCGTCGACTACGGAGTTTAAAATCTCATCCCAAGCCTCGGCACCCATTGAAATCCACCTCCCGAGACTTGGAAGCCTTTGTAAAGTGTTCATCGGCGTTTCTACACAATCAAGACTTGGCAATTCAGAAGAATTTTGTGTATTAAGTTGTGAGCTTTTTTGAGAAACAAAACTTGCCCATACATGGTCCAAATCAACTGCTTTAGATTCTTCAACATTAATTGGCTTTTGCATAACCATTTTGTCTTCTACACTTTATAGGAGTTTGTTCATCGAAACTTATGAATACTATCAGTATATATATTACAACAAAATTTGTCAAGTAACTAATAATACTATATAATGTTATAATATACATGCCTGCATGGTATTAGTTTAGTCATATATATAAGCCATGCATGCACATTGAATTTAATATTGTTATATTATTTTGTACTACTTGGTTAAATTATTACAAGGACAACTATATATCACATAGAATTACCGATTACGCAATTCAATGTACCTAATAATACAATAAAACCCGACTCTCGACTCCTTTTCGTAATCGTATAAATGGATCTGTTTGTTTACAACAATATGGACGGTCGGCTTATTTCCTTTTCTTTTTCGAAAAACGTGATTTCCTGAGTTTTTTCTCTAAAAAAAAAACACAAGTTTTTAAGTTGGTTGAACCTTTCTTTTTTCCACTCTGAATATATAATTAAGTTTGTGTGCTAACTGTAATGTAAATCATATAGTAATTTGATAATACTAATTAATTAATAGTATAATAATTAATACCTAAACAAGCTACACGGTTTGTTGACAATGATCTGAAGGAATATAAGAAATTAACTTGAGCTACAAACAACTGAGTAGCTTATTGTTTCGTATCATTTGACTTTTTATTAAATGTTCCGTACTTATTGGATATAATATTTTCTATCCTAATATTTTATCATTTATTAGTCATATCTTATGAGTTTTATTTAAATACATTTTTTTTTATGAAGAAAGAAAAACACCATTTTTAATGTGGTTTAAAACCTCAAAAACTCTGGAAACAGTACTAAACGAGGATATAAGAAAATGTCAATATATCTAGCTAGGTGGAATTAAATACTTCATATTCTTTATTCAAATGTTGGAGCAATCATATTTTTTATATTCTTAAATAATTCCCGTACTCAATGTAGAATAATGAGAGAAACCATATTACTTGTCATCGGGATTATATATAGTTTTGAATGCTAATATCATTTTGATTTTGTTAGGATATCATGTTTTGAGTAATGATATATTTATATGTTAGATAATTTTTTAGTATTTTTTAACCTAGCTAGTGCATTCTAAAAATGTTAGGATATCTTCGGATATTTTGTTACTCTAGGGATTGTAAGGTCACTAAATTTATGTTGCAAAATTTAACGTCACTCGAGCACCAACAATATTGCGATCCATGATATCTCTGACATTTATTTATATATATAGTGTTATGAGAAGTGAAAACAAAATATAAAACATGACAAAACAACGTAAAGTTAAAGTTTTTGTGCATGTACTTAGTTTTTTTTTTTCTTTTATGACAAAAGTATATATTATTACTACTCATTGCATTTTCCAGACATTATTCATCGTGCCTGCTAAATATATTTTTAAGTTTTTATACAATCAAAATTTTGAATTCCATTTAGATGCTAATTAACTTCTTTTTTCTAATGAATATATCTTTCACGAACGTTAGCTAATTAATTCAATTAAAGGTGCTTAAAATATATAAACACATTTCAAATTCTTTTGCTATAGATTTTTATTTTTCTTGGAAGGCTTTGGCTTATAATATGCGTTATAAACTTGGTTACCATTCTTGAAAATTTGTGTTTAAAAGTGCAAACTGCATTATGCCTGTAATTCAACGAGAATTTGCAAGTTTTGGACCTTATATATATTACTACAGTAATAAATATAAATTTATATTTTCTTTCATAATCTGGAAGGGTTAACCGAACATCCATTTTTTTTTAGTAAATTTGAAACTTAAAATTAAGTTTATCCACATGCATGTTAACTTCTTTCTCAATTATTGAAATGGACTAGATTTATAAATCAGAAAAATAAACCAATGGAAATTGATCATATAATAATATTTAAAATTGCTGGTTCATAATGGCCACGTATATATATATAACATGGCATATTATTGTAACAAAATCTAAAGCGTAGCTCCCCAAAGTACGTACATTTGTCTGACATTTATTTATTTTTTATTAAATTTGAGAAAAATTAAGTCTGGCATATAATGTCAGAAAATGAAATAAGTCAAAATCTGAAGCCGTATTGCAAAAGGAAAAGGGATTCATTCTCACAAATTATAAATTAATAAACTTATATCTCATTCCATACAGTCAATACCTTATAAATTAAGATTAATAGTTTGTGAATATGACAAAATTCCTATTGAGCATTAAGTTTTTTTTGTTTTTTGAAATGAAGCATTAAGATTGATAGTGTGTGAATATATGACAAAATTCCTATGCAACTTCTCGGATACTTCATCCGTTCTCAATTAAATTATCCATTACAAAACTACGTGTAATTTTAACCGATCAATAACCGGTAAAAATTGATACATGTTATAAATCGGTAAAAATTGATACATGTTATAAACCGATAAAAATTGCACGTAATTTCGTAAATGACAATTAATTAGGAACGGAGAGAGTAGCTAACTAACGATTGTATCTATGTACCAATCGATATTGATCGTTTTACCTCTTTATTAATAAATATTAATCGGTTTAATCTTAAAAAAAAATTGTATCTCTGAAAAATTATATGAGTACCAAATATGAATCAATATAGATATGATCAGGACTTATTGGTTATAGTTATATTATTTGTCTTTAATAAATTATTGCAAATTTGGTCAATCACATAACAAATGCGATAATAAATGATACGAGAAGTATACAATGAATGGGGAATTTTTTCCCTCTGTCATTAATAAGTCCCCTAGACCTTTTTTATTAGTACAACAACTTTAAAAAGAAAAAAAAACACTTATAAACTTGAGACCAATTCATCTTCATTCATATTGTTTAATAGACTTTTTTTTTGTTAACTTATGAAGACCAAAATTATTACAAGAAGATATACAACTAAAAAATGTGGATGAAATTAATTTTTTTCAATATTATTGGGGTCAACATGGCAACATAAGTAGCAAGATCTGGACTGTATGCAGACCGTCTGTGGTTGATACAGACGGCGGGTGTATTAATGGAAAATGATACAAGTCACGCAACGTAATAAAAACTCAATCTACTAAAAATACAAAAAAAAATATTACTTTTTTTATTTTTAATTAATATTTAAATTTAGGGTAGACTTAACTAGAGTTCCAATATATTTATTTGAGTTTTTAGTACGTGACGTGATTTGTACCATTAACGTCAGTATCAAGCACATACAACACCTAAAAAACACATCACAATTTATTTAGTTGTAATCTTATTAAACTTGTCTGGATGCAAAAGTTGATATTTTTATCTTTAATTTATCTAAACATTGGGAACCAATATTTTGTTAGCGTGATATACACTATAGAACCCAAAATTGAAATCTCATTGGAACTATAAAAAGAAAAAAAGCATCAAATGACATGACATTTGACAAAAAAATAAAATAATGAAATAAACAAAATTTAATAAATTAAAAAGGAAAAAGCCACCCCCATACCCACTTTTCCCGCTACACTATACACATGAGTTACATGCTAGTTTTAGTACATTGTAAATTTATTTGTCAATTTAATCCCAAATTTCCAAAAAAAATATGATATTTTATCCCTCAAGTTTAATAGTCCTAACAATCACATCCTCTTGACCATTCTTTCTCTTTGAGAGTGTGGATTCATAAATAGAAATTTCATTTCAAGCAATCATGAGTTTTCAATTGTAAGTTCATTTTTGAAGGTCAAATTGATCCATATCATCGGTGTTGTGAAAAGTGAGTATAGGAGGAAATTTGACGAATTTCAGACGTTATGCAGAGCGTACAAGTCAAGCAGATCAGACGAGATTAAGCGGAACATTAATATATACAATGACAAAATGACATAATCGATAAGATTATGAAACCTTCGGAGGAAATTAATGAAAAATTAAAACTTATACGTTTCATGATAGGCGCTAAACATATTGTTACAATATGAAAGGAAACACCAGTACAACCAACAAAAACAAAATAAAGACGAATAACAAATTCGAATGCCAAAAATTAAAGGATAAAAACGGGTTGTTGCCTAACAGATGTTAGCGACTCATCTCGTATCATCCTCCTGACAGATATCAACTCGACTGTAAGTCCGTTCACCACTTCATATGCACGCTTATCAAAATGTTAGGTCGATTCAAGAATAAAATACCGGAAAAGGAGGACGTTCGCGAGATATCGAAATTTGGGACTAAGAGCAGCTACATTGAACTCGCTAAGTGAACACCAACTAATGTATATTTTAATAACAGGCGAACCTTATAGTAATATAAAATTAATAAATGTAAAAGCTTGTCATACAACAATGTGCCATACTTGATCTATCACTAATAATTTATCCACCTCAACCATTAGATTGTTTACTGAATCTGGCAAAAAATAAATAAATAACTTCTCACACCAGTTTTCGAGTTAAAACATAACTCAACAAGTCCAATGCGTACCAAAATCGCATCCAGCAGCAGAACGAAATGTATACAGAACCTCACTCATTGAATTCTTTACTAAACGTGGCAAACAAAAAACCTTCTTACACCAACCGTTAAGTTTAAACATAATTGAACAAGTCTATTGCGTAACAAAAACGCATCTAGCAACGGAACGAAAAATATACAAATCCTCACCCGTTAAATTATTTACTAAATGTGGCAAACAAAACACCTTCTAACACCCGCTGCTGAGCTAAAACATAAACGAGCAAGTCCAATACGTACTGAAAACGCATCTAGCAACGGAACAGAACGTATACATATCCTCGTCCATTAATTTTTTTTACTAAATGTGGCAAACAAAAAACCTCATAATACAAACTGTTAAGCTAAAATATAACTCAGCAAGTACAATCCGTACTAAAAACGCATCTAGCAACGGAACGGAAAGTATACAGAAACTCACCCATTAAATTCTTTACTAAACGTGGCAAACAAAAAACCGTTAAGCTAAAACATAACTCACCAAGTACAATTGCGTACAAAAAACGTATCTAGCAACTGAACAGAAAGCATACCGAAAATACAGTTATTTTATTGTTATAATGAGACCTCTTAACACATTTGTTAACCTTTCCAATAGAATTGCTCTAAATTGAGTAATAAAATGGCAAACATTATAATTAATAACCTAAACAAATCCAACCAAATAATAGAATAATAATTAATACTGATACTGTAGTAAATAACTAAATAAGTCATTCAATAATAAAAGTAAAATAATTAATATTGATATTGTAGTAAATAAAGTAGTCCTAATAATTAAATAAGTCATTAAATAAAAGTAAAATAAAAGTATTAAAAAAAGTGGAAAACGTGGAATATCAAGTAGACTTCTTATTTTCTCCTATTCAGAAAACGGCTCTTATTTTACTCATTATTAGCACCTCTCTCTCTCTCTCTCTCTATATATATATATATATATATATATATATAATATAAATATAAGTATTTATATGTATATATAGATTAAGTAGTAGTATATAATAGTAATAATTTAAGGTTTTTTTAAAAAAAAAACACAGAGAGTATTATAATGGAACAACAACAACAACAACAACTAGAGATATTGGACAATGATGACGTGGCAGAACACGACCACCTTTTTGTTGACATTCAAGAAATTTGGGAAATCCTTGGAGAGGTTTTTTTTTTTTTAGTTTTAAACTAAATTATATATTTTTTTTCTGTTGCATTATATTTTTTTTCCCCCTGTATATATAAATATATGTATGATTTTGATGTATGTTATTGGTGGGTACCTTTTAAATTTTAGTATTATTGAGAAAACTGTAGTGAAAATTGAGTCTTTAGGGTATTAGTATTATTCAGAAAATTGTAGTAAAAATTGAGTCTTTGGGGTGTTTAGTAGTATTCAGAAAATTGTAGTAAAAATTGAGTCTTTGGGGTGTTTAGTAGCATTCAGAAAATTGTAGTAAAAATTGAGTCTTTGGGGTGTTTAGTAGCATTCAGAAAATTGTAGTAAAAATTGAGTCTTTGGGGTGTTTAGTAGCATTCAGAAAATTGTAGTAAAAATTGAGTCTTTGGGGTGTTTAGTAGCATTCAGAAAATTGTAGTAAAAATTGAGTCTTTGGGGTGTTTAGTAGCATTCAGAAAATTGTAGTAAAAATTGAGTCTTTGGGGTGTTTAGTAGCATTCAGAAAATTGTAGTAAAAATTGAGTCTTTGGGGTGTTTAGTAGCATTCAGAAAATTGTAGTAAAAATTGAGTCTTTGGGGTGTTTAGTAGCATTCAGAAAATTGTAGTAAAAATTGAGTCTTTGGGGTGTTTAGTAGCATTCAGAAAATTGTAGTAAAAATTGAGTCTTTGGGGTGTTTAGTAGCATTCAGAAAATTGTAGTAAAAATTGAGTCTTTGGGGTGTTTAGTAGCATTCAGAAAATTGTAGTAAAAATTGAGTTAAATTGTAGTGAAATTTGAGCCTTTAGGGTATTTAGTATTATTAAGAGAATTGTAGTGAAAATTGAGTCTTTTAAGGTATTTAGTATTATTAAGAGAATTGTAGTAAAAATTGAGTCTTTTAAGGTATTTAGTATTATTAAGAGAATTGTAGTGAAAATTGAGTCTTTTAAGGTATTTAGTATTATTAAGAGAATTGTAGTTAAAATTGAGTCTTTTAAGGTATTTAGTATTATTAAGAAAATTGTAGTTAAAATTGAGTCTTTAGGGTATATAGTATTATTTAGAAAATTGTAGTGAAAATTGAGCCCGTAGGGTATTTATTATTTTAAGCAATGCATATGCATGTGATTTTTCTGTGTGACTTCAGTGTTATTATTTAGGAAGCTAATGAATAATTGTTGAGTTTTTTCTTTAATTTTGTTAGGGAAATTGCAGTCAATATCAGTGTTTTATAAAAGCAAAATCTTAGCTAAAGCAATTTTATGAGAGATGTGCTAAAAGCGTAAAAAGACTAAGCGTTTGCTATGTGACTTCAGTGTTAGTACTATTTAGGTCGCTAATAAATAATTGTTCAGTTTTTTCTTTAATTCTGTAATGAAAATTGCAGTAAAAGATGAGTATTTTTAAGGTTTTGAATGCTTTAAGGAATGCTAAACATATGATTTCATTATATGCTCCACGTGCGTCCCTGAATATTTATTCAGTTCTTTCGGTAAAATTTGATCAAGAAAAATTTAGTAGTAAATATACTATTTAAGGGTTTGTATATTTGTAAGGAATGGATATGCATATAAGTGCTATATTCGGTGCTCATTAATTGTTCAATTTTTTCTTTTAAACCCTAAGCTGGCAGTGATGTCAGTGGAAAATTTTGACTCATCCATCCAGCTTGTAGCTTTCGGTCTTTTCTTGTCAAAAGCCCTAAATATTTCATCTTTTGAGCTAACTGAACAAATGCATTGTAGCTTACAAGCTGAAAAAGACAAACTAGATGAGCTTATATCAGCAAAAAGACAAATAAGCTGGGCTTAAATCTGCAACCAACTTGGTTACTTATTTGAGTTTCCTGCTAGACTTTGAAAATAGATTCAGTTCTTGTATTCCTTAGGTTTTAATGTTTTATCAGAAAGCATAAGTTTTTTAATTTTGCTATATACACTATATCCTTATAGTTCTGTTACGTTGCAATTAACCTCACAAGTTTAGCATAATGTGAATGTTTAGGTTTAGCTATGTGTGGTTTGACAATGCTGTTGAGTCATTCGTTGCAGTAGTTTCAGTTGAAGGGTCACACACATACGCGTGCATGTTATATACTGTTTAGTTTTATGTAAAATCCATTTGGAAGGTATCTTGTAGTCTTCGTTGTTTTTCAGATCCTTGTGTTTTTTGCATACGAATGCCATTTGAGTTCAGATCCAAGGGTTTAAAGTTGAAATTATGATACTCCGTACCATCTTACTCTCACACATGCACTCCGACTTGGATTCTATACCTTGGTTCTGCCACTTTATCATTTACAGTAAAATCTACTAATTTACTAAATCGATTCTAAATAATGAGAATATCCCTAAAGGAAAGGAAAGTATAAGCTTAATTAATATAGGATTTGACAATTATTGAAGATCACTCTTCCGACCAAACTTTAGTGTTGACTTTTCTTTTCCGGATGTTTCATTTTATTGTTCACTTCCTAAAAGTATCAAAGAGTATTATGTAACTTCGTAACTTTGGAGAAAGTATTTATATGAATCAGATATTCTAGCGTTAATTTTTGGAAAACTTATCATGATGTAATGTAGAACAACAATGCGATTTATAAATAAGTTTTGTGTTACCTGCTTCATGTGAAAACTATAACCAAACTGCATAACTATAAGCAACTTAGTTACCAGCTACTAAAAAACAAAATTTAACTTTTTGCAGAAATGCCCGGAAGACATCTTGGCAGGAAAAGTACAGGAAGGTGAGCCTCTCTTATGGTTTTGAGTTTTTTTTTTCTTTTCTTCAAGTGGCTTAAAATATGAATGTGATGAATATGTTCGGATCTATACCCTTTGATTTTATTTGTTCAGAGCTTTACTTAACTAATAAAGATAAGTTCTAACCTTTCTTTGAATATCTCAGTAGGATTGCCAGAGCTGGAAATGGCAACATCAAAAGGAAAGGGCGACATTCTTGACTTTGAAAATGGTGCTTCACATATTTCTTCCGAGAGTATTAGTGAGAACCCTTTCGTTTATAACCATCAAAATCAGGAATCTTCCGCTCAGGGTATTTCTCCATCTAGTGTCTCTCTTTCAGATTGGATGTTAGCAGATTCAGATCCTAATGCTGTGACTAATCCATTAATACATGATTTTCCAACTCATGGAATTGATTACCATGATGAATCTCGTCATGATATACCCAATTTAGTTCCCCGCTTTGGTCTCACGCCTGAAGGTACCTTTTTTATAAATTTTAAAGATAGTTAGATTTTTGTATTTTTTAAATGGTGATATTCCAAATGGCAGGATGAGTTTGAGTTTCTCGTTTAGGAGGTGGATATTCACTCCCAGTGCATTGCTCTAGTCCCGCCGTCTTTAAATAATGGTCCCTTTTCAGGAAACCTATCATACAGATTAAAAATGTTGTATAAAATATAAATAACCGTTATATGCTCTTTTCTTAGACTTCCCTATATCAGTTGAAAAGGTTGCATTAGAATATTGAGCAACGAGCGCATGATTTACCATCTTCAACTAATTAGGTTATCAGGAAAGTTAGCGTATGAATTGAGCAACTTGCCGAAGTTCATTTCTCCTTTCAGGCTGAAATCAAGGACCATCATATATTAAATTGAAAAGAGCTATTAGTAATTTGCACATCGAAAAAATGATGAGATTGATATGTGCAATAATTTTTTGTTGTGTTCTTAATGGAAAGAAAAGCCTCTCAGAGTTGATTAGGGGATCCATAAATCTGGAGATTGCATTAATCGCTCTTTAGATTGTCAATAATACCCTTCAAAAAGGACAAAATCCTTTTAACTCTAGCTTCACTCATGCAGTGGACTATTATACAAGGAAGGAGAGAGTATTAAACCGAGTGTTTGTGCTGATAAATGTTTTGAGTTGGTCGTTAAGTTTATACGTAATTTTTTATGTGAACTTTCGAGATTTAGTTGTTTATATTTTCCTTGATTTCAGATCGACCTGAAGACGTTCCAATGAAGAAATTAAATGTCAATCGCTCTGACCATTTCGATTCAAGTAAATATATAACGAGAATTTCAGATAAATCAGAATCTGGGGAATTGTCTCCAATGGATATGGATACACCTATTACATGGGAACCATTTGGTAGCTACGACCCATTTATACACAACAATATCGATATGAGTATCCCTAACGATTCTTTGCCGGATCTTTCATCTCAGCCAATAGTACAGCACAATAACATCAAATACGAAGATAATAATTATGCATCATCAAACAAACAGAACCCTAATAAACTAAATATTAGACTTAAGCCGATATCACCATTCTTGCCTTGCACTTCTGCAGACATGTATGAGAATAATTTAGTTTCTTTAAAGAAGCAATCGGGCAAAAATTTGGTTTCCAAGGGATTGAATTATTCATCGTATTATGGTACTCATAAGAAGTCTCCTGCTGGTAATGATTTGAGTAAAATGTTCCCTCCTCGCATTTCTTGGAATCTAAGTAAGAATATATCAGGCCATGTTAAGAGTGAATACGAAGATTCGAAAAGAGCTCTTGAGAATATATCAGGCCATGTTAAGGATGAAGAAGAAGATTGGTTCTCAAAAAGAGATCGTGAGGATATATCAGGTCATGTTAAGGATGAAAAAGAAGATTGGTTGTCAGAAAGAGCTCGTGTGAATATTTCAGGTCATGTTAAGGATGAAAAAGAAGATTGGTTCTCAAAAAGAGCTTGTGAAAATATATCAGGCCATGTTAAGGATGAAAAAGAAGATTGCTTCTCAAAAAGAGCTCGTGAAACAGATAATGGTAAAGTTTTGAGCCAAAAAAAAGATTTAATGAAAAGAGCTCGTCAAAATTATTGTGCTGGTATATCTGCCAATAAAAATCTAAACAGCGCTGTTGGAGATCATATAACAGATTCTAAGGCCTTAAATCCTCTCCATCCGCAGTCATTCACTTCGACAAATAGATTCTATTGCGAAAAGGAGGAATCGGTGACAGCACATAGTACTGCCTTTGTTATCAGCTTTCAAGTTGACAATGATGATGTATGCATTATTGAAGGTCCAGGTGCACCTGTGTTGTCAAATTCTCTCTACATAAACCGAAACCCTATTTCTAATTCAAGAATGTTGCCAGTTATTGACCCTCTTAAACATGTGGGAATGGGAGGTGTGAAAGTCAAAGCCAATGATGAACGCCAAGTTCTTCGAGTTGCATTGCAGGTAAGATTTAATAATTATGCTAATTTTACTTCTACTTGATATATCTAATTGAATTTTGCGTTGAAATAATATACAAACCTGACTTACTTGGGAACTTCAATTGTTTGTTTTACTGTATTTCCATTTTTGAAGCTTACTTGTGCCTCATGTCTTATTGTTAGGATTACTTCGTTTTTTTCTAAAGGAATTTAAAAATTATGCAAGTATTTACCTCTTATAAACATTCAAATATCCACTTGATATCTTGTATTAGTATTTTGGTAATATAGGAAATTCGCTTACTTGGAAGTTGGAAAAAATACTTGTTTGTTTTGGTAGGTATTCATTGTTTTGAAACTTGCTAATATCCTCGTGCATGAATGGTAACTTTTTCACTATGCTTAGGCATTGGAGTATTTTTTATTTTCACATTCATGTTCCATACGTAGGAAAGCATTTAACTTTTTTGTCATTGTTACTTTAACGTGCTCGAGAAAAACTGATCATTTTTAAGTATGGGAAAACTTTTTTTCCTGGAGAGGGGGTGTACCATTCAGTTCATTTAATCAACTCCTTGGATTTACACGTTTTTTTTCGCCTGGTACTTTTTTGGGTGCTATTTTACGATGTTGTATGACCATTTGTGGCGTTATTTCCTTTTCATTATGCCATAAGGCTTATCTATATTTTGGTCAACAATATGTATTGCTGTAGTGGTGGTAAAGAAGGTGAAGAGATAATTGAATAATTTGTCTTTCGGTACAGAAGTCAAAAAGAGGCATATCATGTGTCTTAACTTACTGATACTAATATATCTAGCCATGACTAGTTGCAGTATTTAGCACATGATTATTAGCAATTCTTGTAAATGAACATTAAAAGTATGCATTTGACGTATCGTAGAAATTTTAAGATTGAAACTCTGGTTCGTGTTGCAGGATCTGTCACAGTCGAAAACAGAAGCTAGGTTACCAGATGGCATTATGGCAGTGCCTCTACTAAAACACCAGGTTTTTACAATTTATTTATTAATATTCATGTTTGCGTACATTTGAGGTTTAAGTAATTTCCCTAATCTATGTTGGAATCATAAGGTACATTTAGCTTTTATTAGGAAAATAGTTAGTTTATTGGCCGATGACAATTGTAGATTGGTGAAAATATTTTCTTTTTTACCAAAACTTTGAAATACTTATTACAAGATAAGGGAAGATAAGGTCATACATAAGTAGGATAATCTGTGCCCTTTTATTTACATGTTTTATTGTTTGCAGCGGATTGCTTTATCTTGGATGATTAAGAAGGAGACGGGTTTACACTGTTCTGGAGGATTTCTTGCTGATGATCAGGTAAGTTTCTGGAAAGGGAATATTTTTGAGTTTTAACTTTTGAGTCCACCTCCATAAAATGTAAACCCTAAAAAAAATTTGTGAAACCGTTTCGAGTACAAACAGCAAAGAGTTATGTCGGAAAAGAGTTGAGTTTAGAAATGTACGGAAATATCACGCTTTAAACTTGTTTAAAGAAGATCCAAAAACTGAATTTTGTATCCCATTTTTTTGCAGAAATATTTTTTATTTCTTAAGTAACCAAACCTTAATATGATACCAAAAAAAGCTGATTTGCAGGTCTTAATGTATAACAAGTTTTCTCTGTAAAACAATGTATCTTGAAACTGGAATATTTAAACTCATATTTATCCTTTAGTTTGATGAAACTCTGTAGCGAAGGCATTTACCTGGTTTTGAGGCTTTACTTGTATTTGTTTGCCAGGGACTGGGGAAAACTATATCGACAATAGCACTTATAGTCAAAGAAAAGCCTCCAACTTCGTCTATCCGTGCAGAAAATAAAAAACCGATTAAAACGGAAACGTTAAATCTGGACGAAGATGTCGATTATGCAGAATCTTGCCCGGAGCCTTCTAATAGAAATTCAAAGGGTAGACCAAGTGGTGGAACATTAGTTGTATGTCCCACCAGTGTTCTACGACAATGGGCGGAGGAGATACGCGACAAAATCACTCAAAGAGAAAGACTATCTGTCTTAATTTATCATGGTAGCAATCGAACTAAAGACCCATCCGAGCTGGAAAAATACGATGTTGTCCTCACTACGTACTCGATCGTTGGCGTGGAGGTCCCGAAGCAGCCTCTTGTCGATAAAGACGAAATTAGTAAAAAAAGAAAATCCGAGTTTCCTTCTACTTCAAAGAAAAGTCGTAAGAAAGTTAGAGAAAAAGAAAAAGATTTGTTTGTTGGGCCTCTTGCAAAGGTTGGGTGGTTTAGGGTTGTACTTGATGAGGCTCAGAGTATAAAGAATTATAAAACTCAAGTGGCTCGCGCTTGTTGGGGACTAAGGGCAAAGCGTCGTTGGTGTTTATCTGGGACGCCTATACAAAATTCTATTGATGATTTATATAGTTATTTTAGATTTCTCAGATACGAACCGTATGCTACGTATAAATCGTTTGTATCATCGATCAGGATTCCGATAAATAGAAATCGGACCACTGGGTACAAGAAATTGCAAGCCGTTTTGAAGACAGTGATGCTACGTCGAACTAAAGGTAAAAATGAATAAGAAGAATACATGCTTGTTTGGTTGCAGCCTTTCAAAAGTAAGAGTGTTAGAAAACATAGGTTTATCCAGCTTAAGGACTTGAGCTTTTTCAGGCCTAAATTCAGAAAATCTCGACTTTGAAGCTTATCAAATGCAGTTCAGTTATTAAAATAAAATAAAATGAAGCTTTGCCTAAATGCTGCAACCAGTCAAGCTCACTGATTTGAACCCTTTTGCTATCTTCAATCATGATTTAGCGGTGCAGGTTGTATAAGTGTCTTGTGTTCTTTTCAGTAAATTAAAATGTCACATATGGAAGTTTTATAGGAGTGTTCCTATAATATGTCGTAATATTTCTGTAAATTATCCACTCTTAGTTACTGATACTTTGTGCTGGGTAGTACAATGTGGTTAGTGCCACTAATGGACATTTGGTGGTAAATTTTTTAGGCACAATTCTGGACGGCGAGCCCATTATCAACTTGCCACCAAAAACTGTAGAATTGAAGAAAGTGGAGTTTACAAAGGAGGAGCGTGATTTTTACTGCCAACTAGAATCTGATTCCCAAGCTCAGTTCGAAGTATGTTAATGTTACCCATATATATTATTACCTAATTCTGCATTTTCTTTTAGACTATTTCTTTATTCCCTAACCTGTAAGCTTTTAACGACTAGTACACCAACCTATCAAAATTCACAGCTTATACATCAATATGCACAAATTGAAACAAATGCTAAACAAACGTTATAGTTTCAACTCAGAATGGCTAGTTATGTAATTATGCTAATGTACTCGGCAGTCGGCACAAATCTACACAAAAACTATCAAGCAGTGCGCCAACACTAAAGTTTTATACTTATGAATTATGATCACTCACAAATACTGACAGGGTTTTTCAATTGGGAAGTCGAAAATACTGTTGCAAATACTCGTAGCCAAACTAGAATTTTGCTATGCTTGTGTACTAATAGTTGGACTTCGTGTAAATTGATGTCTGTATCCTTATTGTTAAAAAATAAACTTGATAGGTTCGTGTTCAAACTGATATTTTTCCTTGAGAAAAGTAATTTTGGTGATGTCATCTTATCATATTTTCCGGATTTTTCTATCCTCTTTTTCTAGGAATATGCTGCTGCAGGAACCGTAAAACAGAATTATGTAAATATTTTGTTGCTGCTTTTACGCCTTCGACAAGCTTGTGATCATCCTCTGCTTGTTAGGAGAAATGATTCCAGTTCTGAATGGAAATCATCTGTTGAGATGGCAAAAAAGCTTCCTCGAGAGAAACAAGTTGCTCTACTCAGTTGTTTGGAAGCTTCTTTGGCGATTTGTGGCTTATGCAATGTATGTATTTACCTGTCCGCTTCAGTTACAAAGTTTATTGGGAAATAGTCATTATGGTATAAGATGTCTTATAAGTTACAGTATAGATAATATGCATGTACACACTTGTTTAGCAAGATTAAATTGTCTGGTATGGGGGACTGTATTTTCTAATCGTAAATGTTTATGACGATGTACGTGTCTACACCCTCGTTATGTATCAGTTATTTCTTCCCGTTAGTAGCGGACAATGGTGAGAAAAATCATCATTGACAACCTTATATAACACATGAAAATCAGAATTTGCAGTTTCCCAAAGAAATATAAATGTGGCATCATCTTAAAGAATGTATTTTTTGTTAATAAATATTAATTTTTGATACAGTTACTAATTACTAGCTCTGAAGTGTTGTAATTATTCGTTGTCGTCTTTTTTCAAAATTTTCGGTTAGTTATATTTTTCTACAGTAACAATTCATCAAATTTTGTACACCAACCTACAGAAATTAGCAATTAGTACACTAACCTGTAGACTTCACATGGATTTAGTAAAGTTAGTTTATTAAACCGAAAATTTTATCATAAGTTAGGGATATTAATTTACAAAAACCAAATATAAATACACTATTATATCATATATGCGTTGTACGCTATCCTATCATGTTTTTTCTATTATAGTTTCTAAACTATGATTATTTTCCAATGTACTGCACAAAAAACGGAACATATTGTTAAGCTGGTCGTCCCGATTGAAATTTTCGTTAAGTTGGAGCAAAGAATCGAAAAAGGTGATAGGTCAGTCTTTGTACAGATTTTGATTAACATAGTTCTAAATCTTTTAACGAGTTAACTGTCCTTTACAGGATCCACCTGAAGATGCTGTTGTGACAACTTGTGAGCATGTCTTTTGTTATCAATGTATCTATCAATATATGGGTGATGATAACCAATGTCCGGACACAAATTGCAAAAATAAACTTAGTGCCAAGTTAGTATTCTCAACCGCTGCACTAAAATATTGTCTCTCTGATAATTTCTCTGAGGTCTTCGATAAGCTCGAGCCCAGTGCCTGGGACCTTCCCTTTGAGTCTTCTAAAATCAAGGCTGTGTTAGAAGTCCTAAATTCTTTCTGTAACCCCAAACCTGTTATTGATGATGTTCCCTCTCCTCCCAAGATGTCGCTTGACCCGTTTGAAATAAAAGAAGAAGTATCCGACGATGATACTGATGAAGATTCAAAACAGTCAGTTAAAGTAAATAGAGAAAAAGCAATTGTATTTTCCCAGTGGACAAGGATGCTTGATTTGCTTGAACCTGGTCTTAAAAGTTCTAATATTCAGTACAGGAGATTAGACGGGACAATGTCTGTTCTTGACAGAGATAAAGCTGTGAAAGAATTCAAAACTCTCCCGGAGGTTTGTAATTTTTAACTTTTACTGAGTTTTTTTGCTTTTGAGAAAAAAAAGGATTGTATAAAACGTTTACAATCCCCATACATAGGGGTGTTTTGTGAATGACCAATCTACTTCCGATTCTATTAATTAAACTCCAAGTTACTCCATATATATTATCTAAATTTTGTAGTCAACCGACATGTCTAGTTTCAAAATGACTGATGGCACATTATGTACTAAAGTGATGTTTTCTAGTTTATTTATTTATTTTGAGCAAGCTGTATCATGTTTGTTACAGGTGACGGTAATGATTATGTCACTAAAAGCTGCTAGTTTGGGCCTAAACATGGTAGCAGCTTGTCGTGTTATTCTGTTGGATCTATGGTGGAACCCTACAACTGAAGACCAAGCTGTCGATAGGGCCCATCGAATTGGACAGACCCGGCCTGTTTCTGTACTACGCTTGACTGTTAAACATACTGTTGAAGACCGCATTCTTGCTCTTCAGGTAACATTCTCTGTTCTTTCTTAAGAAAATTAATATTTAAAAGCATTTTAAATGTGGCTTGGTTTAATCTAAGGTACTTGTTACTTGCTAGAATGGTAACGTTACTATTTTGAGGTTTAATATTTTGAGTTGGAACATAGAGCCTAATGGTCCTTACAAGTTAGATGCTACTTGCTACAATGGTAACGTTGCCGTATTTCATTTTTTCCCCTTATTGAAGTAATCAATTAAAATGACACGGCTGAAATTTCATAGATTATCTAAAGCTTATCCAATGCCCTAACGGCCATGTCATATATCCAAGTCATCGATTCTTTCCTAGCATATGCAGATCCCCTTTACAGTGGGGGTTAATAATTACTTATTAAATACTTATTACACATCCGGATGTTTGTTGTAAATTACAACTATAAACCCTCAGAAAAGGTATGTTTTCCATTTGGATCCAACTGAACATTCTCCAGTTACTGGTTTAGCATTGAATCACGAAAAGAGTATTAAACAAAGTCTCAAGAAAACAAAATGAAAACGTAGGTAGAAGATAACTCGATTTTCTTATTTGCAATTTTCTGTAAGTGCAAAAGAGTGTTCAAATGTGATTTGCAAATACGTCTCAAGCCAAATTATAATGATTCAAGCCATACATGATTCAACAAAGCAATTACAATTGCACTGACGTGGGTAGATTTACGCTGGTACTACCTAATGATAATCAAATTTTGCCTCTCTCTCTACCTATAGCTTCTGTATTGTGCTTTATCGTGGAAATAAATAATAGTCTGTATTTCGTGGAAAAATAGCATATTGACCATCTATTTTGCATATTTTGTAGCAAAAAAAGAGAGAGATGGTTGCATCTGCGTTCGGTGAAGATGAGACGGGCAGTGGCCAGACACGTCTCACAGTAGAGGACTTAAAATATTTATTCAGGACTTGATTGGAATATCATTTGCAGTTCATTAGTGTCGGTTATTTTCCGATTTAACATCAGGATCAGGAAGGTTTTGATATCGAAGCGACTTTATATAGTTTCTATCTGGAAAAGAAAGGCTTCATCTTTTAGATGCATCGCGAGCTTTTGTTTGATCTACATTTTCCATTAATTGATTTCGCTCATTATTACTGTAAATGCGGTTTACAGGAATGGAGGGGGTATAGTAGGGAGTTTCCTTTTCTTCGAATTGTAAATATAGGAAAATCTATCAGTTTCTTTCCTTTTCTTCGAATTGTAAATATAGTAAAATCTATCTTTTCGGATCTAGGCTCTGAGGCATTTTGTTATGGTAGTGTTAATATATTTATATTTCTCAGTTAAAAGGTGCGATTGTTGGTGTCTCTTGATGTTTGTACAGAATTAAGTTCGACCTACCGTTAAATTTTTAGTTAAACAGAGCTAGTAAATGAATATCCACTATATAGGGTACTTTTTTGATATTCGGTATCCTCGAGTTGGACATAGCAGTAGCACGGATCTAGGGACCTGGTCACGAGAGGATGCATACACTTGGGCAACTCAGCTTGATTATCATTTGTAGGTGTGGAAAGATTTGTTGGCACCAATTTTGTTTAGACCTTGCTCCGACAAGCAATACTAGTCCTAGAATAAACTTGCTCGACAACAAAAAATGTTAAAAATGTGACCTTGAAATCTGTAAGACATACGCGATCTTTATAGTTCATACGAGTAACCTAGTGTCACGCCCCGGACTTTGGATAAACCCGAGTCGTGAATTTAAATTAAAATAAAAAGGAAAAAAAAGTTTTAAGTAACGAAACATGCAAAATGACATTCGATAATATGCTAATCAATAGAACCAAATAAATATTTCAGGCCATGCCGATATTCACATTTGATTCACCAAATTGGCCTAAGGGTAGCCAACGGTGTTCAAATGTGACAACACAAACAAAACAACACGTTTTAGAAAATTTCGGCATGAGCTTCGCATATCTATTTGTTTCCAATAAATTAGACCTGTTTGACAACAAAACATATAACCAAATCGCGAAGCGATTATCACTAATTCCACATGAATAAGTCAAATTCAACCCAGCTGACATTATATACAATAACGCAATCCAACATATACAAATGTACATGATAGGTTACTCTAACCAAAAGAAAAACATTCACGTTTCAAACGCTTACTAGGCGAACAAAGTTCAAAATAAGAAAACGCCAAAAAGAGTAAACAAAAGAGTAGCGTGCACGCGATAAGGTGTAATATGACAATGATCCTCAGACAAGAGCTCTACACCTCGCCACCGTCTCCGTCAGCACCTGTACATCGATCGTGAACAAAATGTACAGAAAACAAAGAAAGGAGGTAAGAAAACAATCTCGCATTAAAAACGGCGCGTGCTACTAAGCACGCACACACAATCCTAGCATGGCAAATATGATATCTTGACAAATAATGACAAAGGCAATTGCACGAAAAACACATCAACAAATATAACTCGCAACACAAGTAAATGAACATATAATCAAGATCAACTGAATTAATAATAAAACAAAATAAAATAAAACACAACAAAATAAAACAAGACTCAACAAAACACAAAGTCGGGATTGCCTCACATGTACCCACTTTTAGAGCCACTCTGCTCAAGGACCCAAAGTGCAATGAATTCCCTCACCCATATTATGACACTAACATGTGACCAAAAGATATGGGGCCGGCTTTAAGGGGACTAACCCTATGGTACCGATATACCTAATCCTTGCGCAAGTTTCCGGGATCTCACCGTAAGCTGACACAGCTCCGCCTTAACACTTGGTACTGCAATCCCTAAAATAAATATCAAAGACTCCCAAAAACATAAATGGTAAAGTCCACCAAACGAAAATAAAATAAATATCACGCACTATATCACCACCGTCACATTTTTGTTCACAATTCTTTTTTTCAAATAAAAATGGTAAAATCACCATACATAACATAATCACCATAAACAATATGATTAGCATAAATAAAACCATGGAAGCATGTTACACACACAATACAATAACATGATGCAATACACACTAACCAACCAACTAACCATTTACATAGCCTAGCATACAACAAACAACACATAAAAACCGCCTTTAAAGCGAAACTATATTCTTCCCCCTTACCTATACAAACGAGAGCTCGTTTGTAAAAATATCCCAACCTCGAACCGAAAACCCACCGAACAATCAAAGCTAGATATGGACAGCCCACTAATCGCCCTCAAGTAGTCCCTAAACGTAATTAGAACGAGCTACGGATCAATAAAATTGATGTAAATTCGGATTATTAATGAAACCCTAAAAATGGGTTTTGATAAAAGTTAAAATCAGATGAAACGGCTTACACGGATAGATAGCTCTCGAAAAATAGGCTAAGAAAACATATTTGATTGTCGAAAACGGACACCCGATGACCTCGTAATCGGCTCCCGAAGTCGCTGCCCTAAACCGCACCGACTACCGCCACTACCACCACAGCCTGACCAGCCCTTTCCGTCGACCTAAACCCTTTCTCCGACGTTCGTCTCTCTCTCTCTCCTCTTATCTCTCTCTCTTCTATATATGTATCTATGTAATATGTATATGTATATATGTATCTATGTAATATATATATATATATATATATATATATATAGGTTTTAGTAAACTAATTTACTAACTAGGCCACTTAGTTATAAAATAATACAAATCACACCCACCACTATTATATACACCAAAGTTCATATAACACGTGTATATTTCACACAAATACGTAATCACCCACAAAACTAAATATCACTATCGTATTACTAAAATTAATAATAAAATACAAAATTTCCGAGACGTTACACCTAGTCTTTCTCACGCCCAACCTATATTTCTAAGACAGTGTTAAGCGTGGTTTTAAATAAGGAGTCATCCAATACATACCTCGATAGGCTGGGGAATGAGTCGCTTAGACTTATGAAATCCCAAGCCTCATACATTTGTAGCGAGACACAGAGATACTTTCGCTCCGTTTTACATCAATAGATCGATTCAATTTCAAAAGAACAAAAGAGAAAAATTCATTTAGAACGAGAAGATCGAAGCGCAGTGTTACTATCAAAAAGTTTCACCATTTTAAAGCATGAGACAAGTTGCATCGATCAAGATTAGATTTATATTTCTCCTAACCGGGATGGACAAAATTATGAGAAAAACTAATGTCACCAATATTTTATGGTCAAATATTGAAATCCATACACTTATAAGTATTAAGGTGCATACACTAAAAGTTGTTGAAAGTGTGTACACACACATCGGGTTTTAATGTCCATAGTTAAAAGTATTTAACATACATTCCTATACAGTTCATGAGTTAAAAAAGTTAATATAATTTAAGTCTAGAATTGCGTACACACCACTATATATTCCAGTATTTTAAGTCTCCAATTATACGTATTTTATAAAAAATTGTAAACTTATATAACAACCAGTATAGTCGATCTTCAAAACTAATTAAAAAAATTTGTGCTTTTCTGAAGCTTGCCACAGCTGCCCGGTCGAAGTTTTAGAGCTTCCGAAGACCATTCGGAAGACTTGAACAAAACTTCTAGACGCTCGCAAGGGTACATGAACCTGAACAAAATTTCTAGAGATTACTTGAACGAAATTTTTGTTTTAATAATGACTCATGTACTCTAATTACACATCCCACTCTTTAATTAAGTCTATTTCTTTGGTAGATAACAGTAAACTTTGTTAGGGTTCATATATCTGAAACGCATGAGCCACGTACTAGTATATTTATTATATATATATAGTTACAAATAACAAGTTTATTTTGTTTTTATAATCAGTAGCCTTAGCGTGATCGCCGAGAATATGAACTCGTCATCATCAGTGATGATGAAGAAGAAGAAGAGTTACAAGAGGAAGAGACAAGTACACTCAAAACTTGCTTCGGTTTCAGATCCGAATATCCCACAAGACATCATCACTGAAATACTCGATCTCTTTTTTGCCACCCAAAACCCTAATGATGAGATGTAAGTGTGTGTGCAAATCATGGCTAAATTTAATCTCAAGCCCCATATTCATCAACAACCATTTCTCAAAAACATATATTTTCAACAGAAATAACACCATTATCCTTGGCCTACAACGATATACCTTTTTACTTTGTCAAGTCATTGTCACTTGATCATTTTAGTACTTTTAACAGTAATGTTGTTATACTTAATTACCCAACGTCGACAAAACCCTTCTCTTTCTCGTGGAGTATGTATAGTGGGATCGTGCAATGGGTTGGTGTGTATCATTGTGCATAATGATAGACTTTTTTTATGGAACCCTTTTACTGAAATATCAAAAAAATTGCCGCTGTCAGGTTTACCATTCACGAGTCTTTCTTGTTATGGATTCGGGTATGACCAGTTTAATGATGACTACAAAGTACAAAGTGGTGCTTTTTGCTGATCTTAAAGGTGAGAAAGTGGTGCTTTTTGCTGATCTTAAGGGTGAGAAAGTGGTGCTTTTTGCTGATCTTAAGGGTGAGAAAGTGGTGAAAGTTTATTCGTTGAAAACCAACTCATGGAGGAAAATCGGGGATTCTCCGCTTCATTGCAGTGTGTGGAATCGTGGTGGGAAATATGTTAATGGGGTTCTCCATTAGGCTGAAGTCGTATATACGGCTATTATTTCTTTCGATCTGGGGAAAGAGACGTACAGGGAAATTGAACAACCTTGTTATGGTGATGAAGCGTGTAATGCTTATTACAAGCAACTGAGTATTTTAGAAGGATGTCTTTCCGTCTTTTCCGTCATATTGGTAAATGTGGATCCAAGAGTTGAATTGATATTTGGGTTATGAAAGAGTATGGTGTTAAGGATAGATGGGTAAAGTTGTTTACTATTCCGTTTGTAAACACTAATCGGCAATTTTATACCCCATTGGTTATTTCCATGACCGGTGAAGTCTTCTTGAAAATTTGGGCAAGTTTCGTTTTTTACAACCCAAATACCGATAGGTTTAGAAATGTCAATATCGATAACTTGCTGATCAATACTTTGGGAGGCTTTCATGTAACTCCTTATGTCGAGACTTTAGTCTCACCCAACATTTACGAAGAGATCCCGTATCCACTAAACTTGGCTCTTTACATTCGACATTACAACTACATATTCAGATATTCTATGAATTTATTTATATATAAGATATATTTCGTCTTTCGCGTTGAGTTCCTTGATAAATTAGCTGCACAGGCATTTCTATTTGCTCAATATCGATATGCAGACAATGCAATGGTAATATCCTTGATAAAATGCTCAATATATCAGCTCAATTTACATTTAGGATACGTTGAAAAATTATAAAAATATAAAAGAAAAGTTCATAAAAGAAAAGTTCATAAAAGAAAAGCAAAGTTCTTACGAATTTGTTTGAGATCATATGTACTGTGTTGAGATATGTATAGGAATTTTCTAAAACTGACTTAGTCTTTTGCGACAACTTGTAGGACTCCGGTTGAGGACATTTCCCGTTTATATTTATATTTTATATTTGTTAAATTAGCGGTCGTTTAGATTATTTTTGTTTATTGTATATTAATGTGATCGATTACTGAAAACGCGATAATTCGTGTCGACGGAAAAGTGTGTATAAACTACCCATTATATACTACTGAATTTTGGTAATGGTTTATGTCGTGCTCAAATTTAATACCTTCTTTTAAGATCTGGCCCGTCGTATTGTCGTAGGTCCCTGTATGTGTTTGCAAATCACACCGGTATTCTAAATTTAATGGGTCTTGAATCGCCAATTTATAGCATTACATCTCACATTTAATTTAACTTCAATAGGTGTTGATTACACTACAATCATTGATTTGTTAAAGTGCATCTAATTTAAGTTCAGAATTGAGTATAAGAGATGCAGATAGAATGAACTAGGTCATATGGAGATAGTCGGAGGCCGCGACCCTCGCCATTTTGCAAAAAAAATACCGAAAAAGTGATTTTTTACTAATTATTTTGATCAAATTCTTCAAAAGTTAGCATTCGGCTCCTCATATTACTTAAAAAATACTCATATACGATATGAAAAAAAATATATAGAATCTCGACCCTCCCATTTTGAAGTCATGCATACATTCCAATTGTAAGTATTTTTAAAGAGAGAACGTTTCTTGAGGTTTTTAATCTACGCAAACCGCATATATTCGCGATTATGATGAAGATTGATCAAGTGCTATATACGTAATAAGTGCTATATGAAAATCAACGTATTTTAGTGAAAATACATGGTAAATTCTTAATATAAGTCATATTTTTAACCATGTAGTGAAAAATATGACTTTTTAGTGAAAATACATGGTTAAAAATTTAAAAAGTCATATTTTTCGAGATTATGGGGTGTCGTTGCCCCCGATCATATAAAAAAATATGTATCTATCATATATATATCTTCAAAACCGCATAGGGTTAAACTTAGCTTTGCCCATGTAGCCATCATATATCTTCAAAATCGCATAGGGTTAAACTTATATATATGTGTATGTATCTATATATAAAAAGTTACAAAAAGTTATATTACACATTAGCATGCAATGCATGGCCTCACGTACTTGTATATTTATATATAAAAAGTTACAAATCAAGCTCTAAAAATGTCGTTTACTCTTATTTCAATTAGTATTTTAAGTATACATTGAGGGTTTTATTTTATTTTATTTTTATAATTAGCAACCGTAGCGTTGGAGTTAACCCACTTCGTAAGCGTGCAACGAAAATACAAACTCGTCATCATCAAAACGCTCAAAACTTGCTTCAGTTTCAAAGCCGAACATCCCACAAGACATCATCACTGAAATACTCTCTTTTTTGCCACCCAAAACTCTAATGAGATCAAGTGTGTGTGCAAATCATGGCTAAATTTAATCTCAAGTCTCATGTTCATAAAAAACCATCTCTCAAAAACATTTATTTTCAACAACAATAATACCATTATCCTTAGCCACTATATATAGTAGATACAACGATATACCTTTTTACTTTGTCAAGTCATTGTCACTTGATCTCAGTGTTAACACTAATGCTGTTATACTTGATTACCCAACGTCGATAGACCCTTCTCGTCAAGTATCTATAGTGGGATCGTGCAATGGGTTGGTGTGTATCGTTGATCATAATGGTAGACTCTTTTTATGGAACCCTTGTACAAGAATATCAAAAGAATTGCCGCTCTCAGGTTTACCATTCGGGACTCTTTCTAGTTACAAATTCGGTATGATTAGTTTAGTGATGATTACAAAGTGGTGCTTTTTGCTGATCTTGAGGGTTTCGGGGGTGAGAAAAAGGTGATAGTTTATTCGTTGAAATCAAACCCGTGGAGGAAAATCGGGGATTTCCAGCTTTATTGTAATTTGTGAAATCGTGACAGGTTATATGTTAATGGGGTTCTCCATTAGGCTGAAGCCGAAGATACGGCTATTGTTTCTTTCGATCTGGGAAATGAGACTTACGGGGAAATTGAACAACCTTGCTATGGTGATGAAGGGTGTAAAGCGGTTTGGAAGAATTTGATTATTTTAGAAGGATGTCTTTTCGTCTGTGGTCACATTGCTAACGATGGAAGCATGAACCTTGGTATATGGGTTATGAAATAATATGGCGTTAGGGATACATGGGGAAAGTTGTATACTATTCCGTTTGCAATCGCTGATGGGTATCGATACACCCCATTCGGTATTTCCATGACCGGTGAAGTCTTGTTGAAGAACTGGGCTAGTTTCGTTCTTTACAACCCAAATAGGGGTAGCTTTAGAAATGTCAATATCGGTAGCTTGCTCGATACTTTGGGAGGCTTTCATTCAACTCCTTATGTCGAGACTTTAGTCTCACCCAACATTTATGAAGAGGGTCTAAATCCACAACATTAGGCCAAGGTAAACTTTGCTCTTTACATTTTGACATTGCAACTGCATTTTCTATGAATGTATTTATATATAAGATATATTTCGTCTTCCGGGTTGAGTTCCTTTATAAGAGGCATTTTGATTTGCTCAGTATCGATATGCAGACATTGCAATAGTAATCTTCTTGTGAACTTCCCGTTAATGTTCAGTAAAATGCTCAATATATCAGCTCAATATACCTTCAGGATATGTTGAAAAATAATAAAAATATAAAAGAAAAGCCAAGTTCTTACGAATTGGTTTGAGATATGTACTGTGTTGAGTTTTGCAAAAGTATCCAATTTGATTAAGCAGTGAACGTCAATTTGATAATTGCTGTGTGTAGAAGTTAAATGTTGGTGAGACTCGGTAACTTGTAAGAACTTTTCTAAAACTGACAAATGACTTGTCTTCGTTTGCGACAACTTGTAGGCCTCCGATTAGAGTTTTTCGATTACTCCTGTTTACTATCTATTACTGTGATCGATTACTGAAAACGCGTTTCTTTGTGTCGAATATGTGTGTATAAACTACCCATTATATACTACTGAAATTTGGTTATGATGGCGTGTGTAGTGCTTAAATCTGATTCCTTCTTCTAAGATCTGACTCGTCGTAAGTTCCTGAATGTATTCGCAAATCATACTGCTATTCTAAATTTCTGCTGCACTATTTATTGCTTCTGTACGGTACTTTGTCATTGTAATTATGCTTTGTATCTTGCGGAAATATAACACTATTTTGACCATGATCTTGGTCTGTTTTGCAGGAAAAAAATGAGACCGAGGAAGATGAGACGGACAGTGACCAGACTCGTATCACGGTAGAAGACTAGAAGTATTCGTCTTTATGGCTTAAATAGGCTTAATACCAATGCAGTTTATTTGCAAATTCCATTATATAGTTATTCAATAAACTTCCCATAAATCGAATAACAAAGCAGGATCATGAATTTTTCGAAGTTGACGCGACTTACTATTTGTTTCACTTATTGTTAAGACTGTGATTCGTGTTCGTCGAGGTTAAAACTTTTAAGTTACTGTTCTTCACACTTTACTTTTCATTCATCTGATTGGGGTTCGAGGTAGAATACTGTAGCTAGAATATTATCGTATCATAAATCATCGAGTACAATTAAACTATCAGTCCTCACAATCTCAACACTATGATTGGTTCTTCATGTCTGCTAATCAGGCAAACGAGAGTACAACGTAATTGACCGTAAAAATAAATTACATTTCCGAAACAAAAATTGCACTTCACCTTGTACTCGGATAACAAACCAGTAAACCAAATATGATCCACTATCTAACATCTATCATTCAACCACACAACATAATCAACTGCCAAATTCATTTGGTTTGCAGAAAACAATCACAATTCAAACAGCTCTAGGATGACAAACCGATCCATCCGCTAATAACCATTTTATCGTTCGAGCATGACAAGATATCAATCCTCAAGTCAATCTCAGCAAACAAGATTGAAAATAAACGTTGTTTAATAAAAGTACCATTAAAGTTTATGTTACTCCCAAAACAAGTACTATTATTCATATAGTTCTCGGATTAATCAAAGCAATACACTTACAAGCCAACATCTATCGTTCAATCATGGAAAAATATTGATCAATCTCTACAAACAAGACTGCAAACAGACCAAGTTTAATAAAAGTAACAACAAAGTTCATTTCATTTCCGAAACCAACTAGTACAAAAATCCATATAGTTATCAAATTAAACCAAACAAACAAACTTTTTAAAATCTCAACACCTATCGTTCAACCACGACAAGATATCACCCCTCACAACTTCAACATTCTCATCCGTCTCACCAAACAACAATGAATGATACATCCCGTCATAAATCTTGATCGTCTTGTCACCGCTCTTCGCCACCTCATACAACTCCCTACTCACCTCCGGATCCGTCACAACATCTGCATCCCCATGCAAAACAATAAAAGGAATCTCGATTTCCCCTAAATTCTTCCCTAAATAATCTGTCGCCCTAAGCAACTCCACCACCGTCCCCAACCTCGGTTTCCCCAAATACCTTCTCGGGTTCATCCCCCCTATCACTTTTTTCTCCGGCACCTTCACGGATTTATCCAATAAATCCGCTGTCGGAACGATAGGCAAGGTAGGCGCGAACTTTGCTACAAAAGTCAAGATTTCCGGAATAGGCCACTTGGGTCTCACTTTTTCCGAAATCCTACACATGGGTGCCACCAAGATTGCACCTTTAAACAAAATACTTTCCGGGTTTTTGTTTTTCAAGTGGATTAACAAACAAATAGCGGCCCCCATCGATTCGCCGAATAAAAACTTGGGCAAGTCAGCAAATTCCGGGTTCTTGGTCAAAACGGAAGCGAAAAATGATATTAGATCATCTACGACGCTATCAAGATCGGGTATAAAGCCTTTCAAGCCTTGGGAGTTTCCATGTCCTTGTAAGTCGAGTGCAAAACAAGCGAACCTGTTTCGAGCAAGGAATAAAAACTTGGGTAACTCACCAAAACTTGGGTTTTGTGTCAAAAAGCTGCTTAAAAATAAGTAACCAAAAGGCTGAAAAGAAACCAAAAAAACTGAGCCAAATGGGCCCTAAAAACAATCAAGCCCCCTGTTATAAGAAATAAGCAACCCAAGAAGCTGGAAAACTACCCAAAAAAACCGAAACCAAACAAGACCTTCAGCTATAAAAAAAACTACCAAAAAGGCTGAAACCAAACACGTCCTTAAGTTAAAAACTACACACATAAAAAGCCGAACAGGCCCTTAAGCTAAAAAAATTACAAAAAAAAACAAAACCAAACAGGCCCTTAACGCTTGAGCTAAAAACTACAAAAAAGCACTAAACTGGCATTTAAGCTAAAAAACTACAAAAAAGGCCGAACTGGCACTTAAGCTAAAACTAACAAAAAAGCTAGAAAACTACACACACTAAAAGGCCCTTAAGCTAAAACTACCAAAAAGGTGGAAAACTATCAAAAAGAAAACGAAACCAAACAGACCCTTAACGCTTGAGCTAAAAACTAAAAAAAAAAACTCAAACAGGCCCTTAAGCAAAAAAAGGCAAAAAAAGCATGGCCTTGAGCTAAAAAAAAGAGCAAACAGGCCCTCAAACTAAAATAATTACAAAAAAAAAAAAGGCGAAGAGGGGATATAAATAAAATAGTAGGCGAAGAAGCGAACCCGTTTTGAGCAAAGAAAAGAGGAGTGTTTTGGAAGGTCCAGGAGATGTCGTTACCGTAACCGTGTACCAATAGTATGATGCCACGTGTATTTTTGGATATTGGTATCCATGATTTTGTAAATAAAGATATGTTATTTGTTGTTTTTTTGAAAATTGAATTTTGTGATTTAATGTTTTGTGATTTGTAATATTCTTCTTCTTCTTCTTTAGTCTTACCCCAATGGTTTTCATTATTTTGGGTTTCTATTTCTCTTTTTTCTGAACCCATTTTCATATATATATAGATATAGATATAGATAGAGATAGAGAGAGAGAGATTATGATGTAAACACAATGTTATGATATTTGTAGTGGGTGATTAAACGGAATTAGTCGGAATTCGTTATGCGCCTTTTTAGAACCATGGTTTTATGACTCGTTTACGATATGCATGACAAAAAGGTTAAGTTAAAGACATTTCAAGTACGGGATACGACTTTTCAAGTTGTTGACTTTTTTTTAACTTTTTGCCGTTTCGGTATTATTGGGGTACGACAAAGATACGTTTTCGATGTTTTTTCGGTACTGCTTGCTTGGGTACGGATGCTTTTTGGGTACTACTTGCTTGGGTACAACACAAATACGTAAGATTAGATTGAAGTGTAAGATTATTAAAAAAATATGTTTAAAATCATTTATTATTGACTTTTGCTAATTCGGTAACTAGCGTGTAAGTTTTATCAATTTCCGACGATATAAATCGACGAAATTCCACCCACCGTATCTCACATTTGGAGATCTATTTTTTTTTGTATATTAACGCAATTGCACTCACTATGTCATAAGTGAAAAAACATGACTGCAGTTTCATCATTTTGTTAAATACTCAGCTACTAAATTGTTAGCTTATGGTCCAAATTGGTAAAATTCAGAAGTTGATTTTTAAATTTATAAAAACCAATAGTACATGGTATTAAACAATATTTTTTCTTGTAAAATTATGGTGTGAAGAGAGTGTTGTAATGTTCATAGTTGGAAATAATAGAAGGTTAGGCGCACGACATTAAGAGGAATTGGTCGGTTGGTTGAACTATTTCCGACTAGAATTTGCCATCCGACTTTTAGAACATTGGTTTTACGACACATTTACAGTACGCACGACAAAATGCCATAGTACGAAGGAAAACAGTGACAACTTTTGGACCAACGCCGGCATGACGACATATTTATGTTTTTATAACAGATTTAGTCGTACTTGATTGGTTCCCGTTTTTATAGTGCAGTGTACAAGTACAGTTTGTTATTTCGAGCACGAGGTACGACATTTCAAGTTGTTGACTTTTTTTTTAATTATTTCACCACTTCGGTACAATAAATACTATATTGGTATCCATCTACATCTACCTCAAACATTTTTTATTTAATAAAACATCTTTCCAATATGGTAGAAGTTGTTCTTCAGATTTTCCTTTTAACGAAAATATAAAAATTCAAAATAAAAAACGACAATGAAAAAAAAAGATCATAATTCGTACTTTAAACATGGAGAAAATAGCAAAAATAAAGGGTAATAACTTCTCAAACATGCTTGTTGAGGAAGTCGAGGACTAGCTTGTTCACCTCCTCGGGAAATTGTTCTTGAACAAAATGGTTTCCTTCTGGAATGTAAACTATCTTCAAGTTCGGGACAAAATGTTTCACAGTTCCACTACGTATGTAATCCTCGATCCCCGGGAAATTAATTACATAATCCTTCTCCCCCATTATCAGCATTGACGGGGTTTCAAGTTTACCTTCTGGTAGCTTTATTTCTTCGTCTAGGGACCTGCAATTAGCAATAAGAATCTAAGAACCATAGTAGCTTCTAAGACAGATTTACTTATGTCCAATTGATTGAATTTTCAGGAGCGCTTTCCAGAGCACGTTTCGACAAAACCAATTTGAGAATAAGCCATTTTGACTGCAATTTTTTTTGTTTTTGTTTTTGCAGAAAGCTAGATACTTTTGGCTGAAATAATCCAGCTTTTTTCTCAACCCAAAAGATCAGCTTATTTTGTTCAGAGCTCAAATCAAACAAGTCCTATATAGTTAAGTAGTTTACTCGAGAAAACATGAAATAACATACGAATTCTTAGTGTTATATAAGCTTATCATGTTGATTTTGACAAAAAATTAATCAAGCCAACAAATTGTCAGTGAACAATTTAAGAAAGATGTCATTGCTAGAGGAGGAGTACTATTATATTTACTGATAAGGAACTTGAAGAGCAGTTCTGAATCCAGAATTTGTGTAAAGTTTTCCATAGTTTTCAAGATCTTCTTCGGTCAACCAAGAGGGTAAAGGAGCATTTGGCTCCACGATATCCATTATCTCTTGATTTTCCGCAGCTATAGGTATTTCGCTTCTTGAAAACAGTATATAAATGTTTTTCACAACAGTTTTCACATCAAGACGCCCAAAATCAGCCTCCGCTCTTCCAGGCTCCTATAACAGAATTCACAACAACAAAATTCCATTACAAGAAAAAAAAAACTGAAACTATAAACTATAACTGAAAGAAGGCAGTTTATACTCGAGGAAGATTTTATTTATTTATTTGCGTACCCTCCATCTTGAGATGTAGAAACCTTCGGGAAGATCTTTCATCCAAATGACAGGACCCGGAGGCACAAAAGGAACACCCATTGTTATGACTCCGGACACCCTCTCGGGATGAAGATATGCTAAATAATAAGCCGGCCAGGCTCCAAAGTCCTTACCAATCATGAATGCCTTTAAATAAATAAATACACATTTATATACATAACTCGTACTAAATGTCAAACTTCACATCTATATAGCTTTGATACAAGCCATGCTTTGAAAAACAGAAATAAAATCAAGTTGGAAAAGCACTCTGGACGATTGAACTAATCAGTTCTTTAGTAATCAGTATAACCTTAACATTACTTAAATAACCGACCTTGGGAATGTTGAGTGCGTCAAGTATCCCGACAATGTCATCAGTAAAGTGTGTCTTAGACGCTTTTTCGGGCTCATATGGATGTTCCGACAACCCATAGCCTCTAAAATCCGGTGCAATGGCTCTATACCCTGCATTAGCAGCAGCAATCATCTGGTGCCTCCAAGAATACCATATCTCCGGAAAACCGTGTAAAAACACCACAACTCTTTCCCCGGTTCCCACTTCTGCCACGTGGAGCTTTAGGCCGTTAACTTCGACGAACTTATGTTGTATTTGCTCCATTTCAACTCTTCTAGTTCTTGATAGAAAAGGCTCAAGTATAGTAAATGATAATAGTTTGTAGACTTGTAGCTGATAAGATGCTTTTTTTTTGCCTTTACTTGTAAGAAAATTTGTGTAGTTAACTACACTAATGGTGACCATAGTTTTGGTGAAGAGTTTCAGATGTAACACATTGTCCTCAAAATTGAACTAAATGTAACCAAATCTGTTTAGTCTTTGTAGTTTTGTTGGAACACTGACCAGTGGACAGTGGCGAAACTAGGATTTGTTCGAGGAAAAACAAAATTCTATATATGCCGTTTTTCATCTTTTTGGGTTCGGAACCGCTATAATTGAAAATTTTAATACAGGGCATGTCGTGATCACTATTTACTACACCTGATTTCTCTCATAGCTTTATTAGTGTGCCAGTTTTTGAAAAAGAAAAGCATACGATTCCCAAAAGTATACAAGGTGATAGATCGATCCTTTCGTTTTCCTAATTTCAAAGTTGAATGTCATGATATGTGATTATAAACCCGACTTATTTACCCGGAAAGCTCATAATACTGTATAATCAATTGTTATATCTTCATTATTTTGGTTGACTCGCATCCATAATATCGGTTAACATAACATGTTTTCTTTTCAAATCTTAGTTTTGTAACTGTTGAAGTTAATATTATAGATGCCGAATCGAAATTCCTTGAAAATATTAGGGCGTTTTCTGAATGGATCTGAGAACACATGGAACTAGTTTTTTTGGGCAGTCCAAGTTTTGTCCCATTAATAAGCTGTGTGTCACCAACTCTTTTTCAATGCGTACTGAACTGAATAAATTAATATTTAAAAATACGCGACGTGCGTGTCGGACACACGGAAATACGGACATTTGTCCGACACACTGACACTTCCACGAATACGGCTTGAACACTTTTTAAAACGTTATAGACACTTAAACTACACGAGAAACACAATTTATAATACTAAAAAGCTTCCATACTTTCAAAATTAACAGTTTTAGTCTAAAAATTAGCAACTATCTAGATAAAAAAAAATGTAATTATCATTAAGATTCGTCGTTTGCGATTAAAACAAATACAACTTTTCAGGTTTTTATAAACAAAATGTATAACAACCCATATATATATAATATTTATTATTTAATTACCGTGTCCCATTCATGTCGTATCCTAAATTTAAAAAAATTACCGTTTTTTCGTGTCTGTGTCATACGGGAAACATGTAGAATATTTTTTCTTTTACAAGTTGATAGAAGTATGATGAAAATCAGTCAAACTATTATTAATCAATGAGATGATGTGAGTTTTGGCTGATCTGCTATAAAATATTGGATAATTATTTACAATCTGTTAGAAAGAAACTATAATAATTCATTTAGGTGAACAAACGAAAATTAATAAAACAACTGCTTAATAACCGATTTTATCAAAATTATACTAATACTGAACTTAAAAGTTGCATCAACCAAAAGTACAAAAAAACTTCAGATTGCATAACCAGTTTATTCCAAAAACAAAAGAACACAAGACTATTAAGGAACAACTATACACTAGTACCCAAAATATTTTAAAAAAAAAGTGCAAAATATTACTGATAAAAAACATGGAAATGAGTTGAGTAAAAAAGGAAATTAAATAGGTCCCCAAGTAGCCCAATTAGCTTCACTTCCAACTCTAGGCATTGTGTTAATATTGTTGTTAATCAAAGAAGAATAATCAACTTTAAAATTAGCACCACACATTGTTCCTTCACTATCAATCCTTGGCATAGCTTTCATTTTATTCCTTGGATACTCAAAGCTCATTAGTCCCTTCTCATTGTGATACATACACCCTATTTATTTTAAAACATATAAAATTAATTAATACATAATTCATAAATCCAAGCAAGTGATTGTTTATAGTTAAAACTCATATTTGGGGGTAAAAGCTTCTATTTGTTTTCTAATTCTAGATAATATGTGTTTAAACTTTAAAGCAAGAGTTGAATAGAATTTTATTGTAACAAGGTCCATGTATCCTGATAATTTACATTTGATAGTTTCATCAGAATGGCCCTATGTTTTAGAAAAGCGCTTCGTAGCATAAAAAACTCGCTTTTCTGCTTTGCAGGCCGCTAAAAGATTATGTTTTTTTTTAAACCCTTTTTAGCGTAGTTTTCGCTTTTTAAAACACTATTTGAAACAGTTTACAAAAGTATAACTCAAAAGAAAAGTAAAATACAGAAAGATCACTATGCATGTTTGTCTATGTAAAGCTGTCATTTGTTTAATCTAAGATTTGATTTTGTTTGTAATTTTAATTAGTTTATGGACAAAGAAAATAGCAAATACCATTTGGAAAAGGAGCAAAAGATTTAGCACAATTTGACTTCATAATCTTCAAATTATCAGAAATTATTACACTTTCATCTGCTCCTATTCCCCAATATAGCTTTACACCTTCTTCTGCTCCCTGTTTACCATAAAAATAATAATTCAATTTTTAATATCACTATTGAAAAAATACAAAGTTATTTGCTTAAAATTTTCAACAAAATAAAGCTTATGAAATGGATTGCTAGATACAAACAACTTTCTCACCAAACTATATTAAATGATATTTTAGTTCTCTATCAAGAAAAAACAAAACAATAATGTCATGGAACACATGAACATGAAGTTGTAAGGAAAAGTTAATTATAATTACCAGAGCAACAAAGACAGTTCCATCTTTGGTATCATAAACAACAAAACCATAAGTGCCATCTAACTCCTTAAGTACTTGATGGGCGGGATATGGACCTCGATCTCGTAAAGTCCGATAGGCCTCGATTACAAACATAGCCTCGTCAACGCCTTTCGAAAGCCCATATTGTTTGTTTAGAGAGCTTAAATTGTTCAAGCTCCCCAAGAAGATGCAATATATGCCATCCACACCACAAAACAACCTATAACATGATTCACATCGATACAAATTAAGTACGATATGTTACATACATGTAGTACACGACTTAGTAATGCAAAAATTTCATGATATTTAACCTGCGATGGACAGAATATTGCCGTTGAGAAGGCGCAAACGCTAGAGAAGCGTTGTTAGCTAAGCTAATGGAAAATGTGTTGTTAGCGTTCGGATTTGAAGACATGAAATCATTCAAAATTTCTTGAGCAAGTTTTGGTTTGTTAATATTGTAAGTAGAAGAAGAATGTGGTAAATTTGTTGGGCAATTGAGCTCCTGTGGTGGATCAGCCAAACCTTTCTTGAAAATAGCCAACATTTTTGGTAATTAAATTTTAAAAGCAAGTTTGTAAGCTAAAATATAACAAATGATACGTGAGTGACAAGTGAAGAATGAAATGTAGTTAGTGGGGATATATATATATATAAGTATGTAAATAAATACTATAAAAAAACAAATCTTAGATATTTGTAAAAAGATGTTTGATATGTTATGTAAAGGAGATGTGGCAGTATTATCCACAACCCAAAAGTTGAGATGTGCCTAATTAGTCAAAAGAAACTTAAATAAATCTAACATTAATTTAATTGGATATAATCAGGGTTCAAACTCTTCCGTTTGTGAAGCAGATTCACCTTAAAAAAGAAACGTTACTGATTATAAAAAAAAAAAAAAAGTTACAAGAAACAATATATGAAACATAATATATAATCATATCACATCTAAGATTTAAAATTGAGTAATTAATTATATCTCTTGAGGTGTAATCTTTTGTGTTGGAACATAATATTACATACTACTTATTAGAATGGTAACGTTATTATTTCATCTTTTTCCTTATTGAAATAATCAATTAATATGGCACCATCAAAAGCTTATCCAATGAGTCATGACATAGATCCAAGTCATCTATCTTTCCTATCACATGTAGATCCCTTATATAGTGGTTGATCATTATTTTTATTTTACTTTTATTTATAATCAAAAGGTTGATTTAATTCATACTCTCTAAGTATGTAATTAAATGTTTATTATTTTATATTGAATTGTTCCAAAATAAATAAGTATCCGTCTTTTCAATATATTAATTATATGTAACAAATTTACTCTCTTACCCTTTATATACTTATCATTTATGACTACAATAAAAACATTTTTTAGAAAATAAGTTACCCGTATTAACTTTAATTATGATATTTATAATGACAATATTGATAATTTATGTCTCAAAATTTAATATCATTGAAAAATAACAATTTATAAGGAGACACGTAAAAAATAACGGAGAGAGAGTATTTACTACTCTAGATATTTGTTTTAAATTAGAATTATACACCCTCATAAAAGGTTTGTTTTCCAATTGGGTCCAACTGAACATTCTCCAGTTACTGGTTTAGCATTGAATCGCGAGGAGTGTTGACAAGAAAACAAAATGAAAAATTCGGGTAGTAAATGACTCAATTTTCTTATTTCTACAAGTGCAGAAAAAGAGTATGTTGAAATGTGATTTGCAAATACTTGTCAAGCCAAATTAGAATGATTCAACAAAGCAATTACAAGTGCACAGAGACTGAACCCGAGCTATTGGAGCAGGACACAAAAGGTGGCATAATAGAAGTGTGACCGAGTAAATCAATATAACGCGTTCTTAGATTGCCAAGATTGGTAGTCCGTATATTTAAAAATTTCAAGTCAAGTACATACACAGGTTTTCAATTAAACATATCCGAATATATTTATACGACAGATCCTTGTGCAAATACATAAAAATCAAGTGAACCCAAAAACCTTGATTCATACAACAGTAAAACCGGTTTAAGTACCCCAAAAAAAGTATCTCAATGCATTTAAATCTGGTTCACGCACTGTAGTCCCCGCTGAGGAACTTATCTTCGGCATAATAAATGGCTGTGACTGGACTGCCTCCAAATTTTCGCCCACTAAGAGAATCTTTTGCTTTTGCACAACCGGTGGCATCTGAATACTCCAGAAACACCTAAAACCAAGACCAGATATCTGAGTACAATTTATGACGACCAAAAAAAAAATGTAGCAAAGCAAGTATCTGAATGATTTTGTTTTGTGTAATATTATGTTTGCTTCGGATATATGAGCAACCGATGAAGACTTCCAAAGTTTCAACTTGTGGAATGGTGTATCCAGATATTCGTGTTGTACTCGGGAAAAAAACACGCACAAAGATAACTATATAACTACATGACAATGAAACTGTCATCTTCAGACCATGCCATTAATATAATTTGGTGAGAGATAGCGTTAAGATAAATAACACTTGGTAGATTTTGGTGAGCGAGCAAACAGACATAAGCAGTGAAAACAATGAAACAGGTCTCTTTCTCTCTCTTTTCACAGCATTGATCTTTGTTTGCTCTAGTCTCTAGCCTATAGGCACCAATTCATACTGAAAGAAATGACATAATATAGTACTAAGAGATATATAATATACAATTTTCACTTCCCACCCATTAGTTTAAGCTTGCTTTAGAGTAGGAACTACTATTAAATATGTTAACAGAGATCCATAGATGCACCCTGTAATGCAAATTTATCAACTTGGGCAGAAAAGGTACCCCACCCCATTCACCAAAAAGCTCAAGATAAAAGCATGGCATAGTGTTTTATAGTTATTAATATTGTTGTTGGGCACCTAAGACACATGGTTTCTTCAACAAAACAAAAGGCACATAAACTCAATTTTTTAAAGAAATTTCGGAAGGTTCTAATTAATATGCACTTAAAATGCTGGGTGAAAAAAAGAAATAGAGAACATATGAGCAAATGAAAAATGAAGTTGGTTGAAAAAAGAAAAATATATATACCTTGCCTACCCCTGAGACCTGCTCTCCATTCAAATTAGGGCGAGGTATGATGACTTTCACCAAGACTCCTGGAAATGACCATCATAAGAAATAAACTAATATAGTTAATAAGACATCCAAATTCTTATTGGTTACTAATGTTTTTTTACTGAAGACGTAGAATCAGATGATGGAGCGAAAATCGGGCCTTTCTTAGTTCATCAACTGTAAGCAAACTTTTCTGTTAGCAAATCAAACAGATACTTGGCACATGATTTGTCATATATACTTGTAGTGATAGTAACAACTGACAACATTGATCTCGGGAGTTGAATGATAAAACAGATATTTATTTTATCCGTCATATCTAAGAGAGTAACCCCTCAACTTAGGAATTGCTAGTCATGTGAAATGAGTGCAATTGTGAGTCATCTAAGTCTCAGATTGTAAAAACTGTTTCAAAAAGTGAATACAGTCGAAATAAACTCATGCACATGCTGGGATGTCTTAAAATGCAGATATGCAATTTGAGGAGAATAGATACATAATTTAAAGGAATAAAGCACTTACCAAACTTTGCTCCTTCCTCTTTCATATCTTCTAATATTTCTTCGTACTCACCATCATCTATCAATTCAGCAGCAGTGATAACCTAAAATACTCCAAATAAATATGCAACTATCAGAAGTAAAACCCCATATGTGCCATCCATGCTAGGCTCTCCAAAACAATAGAATTCTATTTTTATTCTCTTTCATCTGTCCTCACTTTTTTCTTACCATACATTAAAAAAATTATTAACAAAATACTGATATACGCTACCGCTAAGTTGATGAAGTAAATTTTTGGGATTACATCTAGACAGTGTGATGAATATGCTTAATGTAGATGGTAATAAAATATACCTCGCTCAAGCATAGGACTTTCGTCGGAGTTTCTTCAATTGCTACGGTTCCTATTCCAACTCCAGGAAAATTCAGACCTCCCGCTTGCATGGCCAATTTCTGAAAGTCAATGCAAAAATGGAGAAAAAGTCAGAAAAAAATGAAAAGGTACAATGCTAAGTGAGAAGGAAACAAGTTAGCCAATTACCTGGAATGCTATATGCTGCTGAGCCTGAATTAAGACGTTATCATGTTCAGGGTTTACCATCTCAGAGCTGAAAGATAAATAAAAAAACTTAGCAGAGAACAAAATCCAAAAGTGAAAAAGAGAAACTTATCCAAAAAAATTTTTGGGAAAAATGAAAGGGACACCCACACATGACTTATAGAAAGACTGAAAGACACACATGACTACTACAACTATTCCATTTATAAAAAAAATAGAGGAATTATTTGGTCAATTGCAGCATTTGGTTCTATATCAATGAACTTGTTATAGAAAAGCTACCATTTAAGAAGTGATTTTTAAAGTGACCTGTTCACAATCACAAATAACATAGACAGACCTGATTGTAGCGCGTCTGACAGTAAGAGTCTTTTCCCCCATTTTCAATCCATTAAGAGCAGCACAAGCAATGTCTGTAACCGCTGGATCCTGATAAAACTTAATTTCAGATTATTATGTAAAATAAAAACTAGTACTTCCTCCGTTCCGAAATGTTTGCCCATCTTTCCATTTTTAGGAAGTTCCATATTGTTTGTCCCTTTGTAAAGTCAACTAAAAAGTTATCAAATACTCCCATTTTAACCTTAGTTATGTTTTTTAACTCAAACTTTAATTTAATGAATAAGGGTATAATAGGTATTTGAGCTATTAGACAAAGCAATAATGGCATGTCCATAAAAAAAAAATCCTTCCGAATGATGGACTAACATTTCGGAACGGAGGGAGCATAATTTTTCCTACCCCCATAAAGCCATATCACTAGCAGTAAACTATAGATGCCTTCAGTTAGTTTACTAATGAAATTATGATAGTAGGCTTGTAGATGTGGCTTTATCTCCATCTCTCATAACTTTAACAACATAGTGTCCTATTGTTAAAATATTCTCAACATTTAGACCATAAAACAAAATTAAGCTAAATTGAGTTAAAAACAGTATGTTTTTGTGAGGCAAAACAATGCTAAGAAGCACCAGCCCACAATTAAAGGTTCATTAGCATATTTAATCACCTGATACACGCAGAACCCATATCCTTTGGAATTTCCTGTGTCTCTATCCTTGACGATATCAAAACCTCGCAGAGCTCTGTAATAGATTGATAACTTCACACTAAGCACCTTGGGGAAAAAACATATATTGCAAAATAGAAAAGACAACAAAACATTAAAAAAAAAACTAAGTTTTAAAAAGGTGGAGATTTAAAATCAAGAGAACCTGGATATCTGATGTGTATTTTAAAAGATAACTAATTCATGAATATCATTACGACTTTAAAATTGTTTACTTGAAATGAGTAGTACAAAATATCAATTTAAAATTCTCATATTGTTTACACCATAAGCACATTCGTCAATTCTTAAATTTAGAGCCATTTCGATTTCTCAAATCACAGAAAAGGAAATTATTGAATAGCAAGAAGAAAAGTGCAAAAGTTTGTGTTTTATACTTTTAGACAAAGCTTCTTTCAGAAAAGCTAAATACAGAAGAAAATAGGGGATTAAGGTGAAAACGAGCACTATACCCAAAAGACTCCAGCAACTCTCTTATTTGAGTTTCACTAAAATAGTAAGGCAAACCACCAACAAAAAGACGATCTGGACCCTCTATTCCACCAATTGTGCTGCACGTATATAAAGCCACAAAAGCATCAAGAACTGACATATTTAAGCAACCCAAACTAAAACTTTCTGAACTAAAGAACCCGCTTCATTAGCACACCACACAGCTTTCCGAGATTTTCTAGTTAAGAATTTACAGATAGAGATAGGAGCTCCTAATAGGCCACAAAGTGCAACCAACTACTAAATATTTAAATGAACGTGTTTTATCACCATTAAGTAGTGCATTCGATATTTGATTTGTTACTGGTTTTTAATAAACTCGGCCTGTATCTGGAATTCTAGCAAGAAAATCAACTAAAAGTGTCTGTAATGACTTTGCTTGCATAATTTCTGTTCATTTTTCAATGGCTTGAGTCAACAGAATAGTAACTAAAAATTAATTCAAGCCTCCTTGCCACTAACATTCTTACTGCTGTTTCGTCTCTTTTCTAACTGCCAGTCCCAGGATCAGTCAGTATGTATACAAATTAGACAAAATGTACTGAACACAAATAGCTAAACAGGTGACTCCTCCCAAGACATTAAACAATTTTAATAAAAAAATATTTCACCACTTTTGATCATGACTATGAGCCGGATAAGCAAAGTAAGGGCTTGTTTGGTCGCAGTTTCTAAGAAAATAAGATAGACTTTTCAAGTTTGAAAAGGAGTTGGGTTCATCCAGCTTAAAGATTCTAGTTTTTTCAATCTACGAAACCATTTAACCTCAGTATTAAGTTGTTCAACCAATTGCGTCCAGGTTTTAAGGAAAAAAAAGTATTGCAACAAACAAAGCCTGAATAACAAGTTTTACCCGCTTACCCAGCAGATAATCCGACAACAGAGAGGTTAAGCTGGGGATTAGGTTGACTAGGCCCAAGTGCTGCAGCTAATGAGGGATTATAATCAGTAGGCCTGCGAACTCTCACTGCAACTCCCTAAGAACAAAAAAAAAATTAAAAAGGTATACATGGATGATAAGTATCACACTATAGTACTGACTACTGTGTACAAAAAGTTATACATGGATAAAAATACTAAAATAGTGAAATGGAAATAAGTATACCTCAAAAACAATTCCATCTAATGCCATTGCATTACTTGCTTCTTCAACAGTCCTCATCTCCACAAATGCAAATTTTTTCTCATGATTGATATAAACATTAACAACAGCATCACCTGCAATAAAATAGATTAATGGTTTGAGATATTAACGAAAGATGAATAATTGGGAAGAGAAAGAAGACACATCCGATTCCTGGTGAAAGCGTACCAGTGCCAGCAGAATTTCCTCCTATAGCTGCCATAATACCACTAAAAAATGTTGCAATTGTCTGCCCAATATATCCAAGAATAAGAATATTAAAATTAAAGAATGAATAAAGAGAGCAGCAATAACAGAGAGAGACACCATACTGCATGAAATTAGTCATAAGAATTTTTTTTTAGGCTGAAAATTCGATAGAGGCGGCTAAATTGTATAAGAATAGCCATAAGAATTTTTTTACTTATGTATACACATATTTCCTTGGACTGCATGTTACAGAACATGACAACTAATTTCAAGATTTCCTTACATATTTTCATTCAACACCTAGTTCTCGTTTAGATAAAAAGGCCTAGCTTTCGTTTCTCATATACAAGTTTTAACTCTTATTACCCCGACGCCTGTATTATAAAAGATGATCATTTAATTAGAGGTAAACCTGCTCATTTGCCAATGGAGGAAGTCCACCAACATAAACACGGCGTGCATGCCTTGTAGCCTATAGAAGAGGATAAGCAAGAATTGGTTATTCGATAAATAAATTTAAATACAGGCATCACATATATACCTGCTGAGTCATTGCCTGAAATGGCATCATAGAAAGGGCACCCAATTGGTTTACCTAAATAGTTGAACTCAAGTTAGCAACAGATATTCTCATTAAGGATTTGTTTGGTTGTAGCATATAAGCTCAGTTTTTTTTTGCTTAAATGCTGAACTGCATTTGGTTAAACTCCAAGCTTTTCTGCCTTTTGGCCAGAACAAGCGAGAAGCTTTAAGCTGGATGAAGCTAGCTTTTCCCAGAACCTCAACAAAAATCCAGCTGATTTGGATAAAAGCTGCAACCAAACAGGCCTTAAGTATTGGCAAAAGTAACAAGACTTTATTTTTTGCTCAGAAACCCATTACCTGACCCATCCCGAAAGGAAGCATGTTTTGGAGCATTGTTTGAGGGGCACCTAGCAATTGTCCTGGATCATTAAAAAAACATAATTAATGGAGTATATAAGAGGTAAAAAAACTGTATAATACTATAACTATGTATCCTAAAGTATAATCTCTAAATCCTAGTACCTTAGGTAGCACTAAACAAATGTAACTAAGGAATAGAAAAAGATGAGGTAACCATACCTATAATTTTACAAACAGGTAATTTAGAATTTAATAATTTCATCACCAGATGCTTGAGATATATTCACATATCCTGCTAATCCTCGCAATGGGTTCCTTGTTGAACATTGTCTTCCAACCCCAACAATAAACATAAACACAAACAACCAACAACAACACAACAGACAACAACACAACAATTGTTCTCAGTGTTGGCAATTAAGAATAAGGCAAAAAGTAAAGGAAACAAAGCTAAAATTATTTCATAAATATATAAAGCAATTTTATGACATTAAACTACAATATGAGGGGATTAACCCAAGTAGTTACAAAATGAACAAATGTGTAGAACATACAGCTAGATAGCTAACCTGGGACTGCAGCATTAGGCAATAATCCAGGAACAGATGGTGCCATGTCAAAGCCACTTGCTCGCCTGCTGTAAAGAATATCTAATATTAAAATGGCAATCTATATTTGTATTAAACTTATAGATTTACCATCAGGAGGGTATTGGGATAACGGCTTCATCAATAAGGTAATCTACTAAAGTTGAATCTCGCAATTGTGTGTACTCATTGTCCAGGCCTTTAACTTAACAAGCAATTGACTTATCCAATCATTAGGTTTAATAATACACATTAATTGTGCAAAAAATGGAAATTGGGACTTCTTTCAAACCTTAAGTTCAAAAACATATAAGGAGATAACAAAAAAAGACTACTAATAATTTTAGAATTCAATGACAAGAAGATATAAATTATGACTGCTTCAGAAGAGATGTGAAATAGTTCAATACCATGATTGAATTTTACTAGTGTTTACTTCCTCTGAATGACTTAATTCACGAACTGTTCCAATGTTGTCAACTCCGTTAAATAACCACTAGACAGAAATAGAAGGCAAAAGATAGGTATAACAGGAGTATATCTTTATATAAGATTTTTTCCTGAGATGTAGTGTTGTAGATAGAAGAACAATATGATTGGTAATGATAACAATTACTATAGCAAATGATGTACTTTTAATCTTTATGGTCGAAATTGTGGAATATGTCAGTCTATTTTGCAGGTCGTACAGAAGTTTTTCCCAACATGCAAAGTCTATTTTGCAGGTCGGAACATAGCAACAATTTAAGTTTCCATATGACTAAAATAACTTCATTTTGAGAAGAAAGGTGAAAATCAAGAAAACTGCTACATAATCAGTTGATGTTCCCCTTTAATACGAAATAAAAAACCAGTCCACGTCAATAATATCACACTTTCCATTAGCTAATCAGAAAGATAACAATTACGTTAGTGGAGGGTGAGGTCATTATAGAAACATATAAGAGCAAAAAAGGAGCGTAACCAATGGCTCTATAATAATCACAAACTTCTGATTTCAAATACATATAAATGTTCAGAAGATTTTCTAAATGTTTGGAGAAAGTTCATCCTCAAAGATCAGATGAGGCTATATTAAGAATCAGTACCTTTTAGAAGGGGAAGAAGATTTGGATTTCGACCTTTTTCTACTCCTTTCATTTGATCGTGAGCGTGATCTACGTCTACTACGCCTATCTCTATCTTGATCATAATCACGGTTCCTATGCAAAAAAAAAAACCGGAAATAAATATGGTAGAAAAGTCAAGTAACAAAGAAATATGTAGCAATCACGAGGTTTTCTATCTCAACCTCCCATAACTGTGCTCAGTGGAACGTCCATAACTCTGTCCATGCCTTCCTCTATCATCTTTCTCCCTCTCTTTGAAATCCCTTAAATCTCGAACCCGTCTCCGTCCTTGCATTCGCGAACTCTCATGGTTCGATTCATGAGATTTGTGCTACAAAGTAAAGCACAGTTTACCATAAGCTTCTCCAAACAAAGCCACTAACCACAACTTATTGGCAAAACCAGAAATAGAATAGAATTGGCAAAATCACTTGAGCTAATCAGCTCATCACACCAAACAAAGCTCTTAACAACAAGTCTACGACTTAATCAATAACAAAAAAAATAAACTAGTTATTCTGAATAATACTCAAAGTTATTTGACAAAATATTTTTTTCTTCTAAAAGCTATTAAGCTAATAAGCTCCCACCAAAGTCCAAACCAGGCCTTACAAACAGCGCTATAAATAAAATAAAAACAAAACCCTTTACAAAGAAAACTTTTTTCCTACTTGTACACAGTTAAAAGATAAACTCAAAAAAGAATATATTTTTTTAATAAAAAAACTAAGCTTCACAACTCCCACAAAACAATGCCATTTACTACAACTTATTTCACAACAATAAAATAGAACCCATTATTCCAAAATACACCTAAAAGTAAATGATAAACTGAAAACCAATATAATTTTGTTAAAAAGTATAAAATGGAATAAAACCCAATTTCCTACTTGTACATAAAAACTTTTTGGATAAACCCAAATAAATCACTGTTTTAAAAAGCGCACTTTGTAGTGAGAAAGCTCGATTCAAAGCTTAAAAAGCTCGCCTTTCCGCTTTTTAGGCCGCTAAAAGCTTGCACTTTTTACACTTTTAGCATATCTCTTTCAAAAACGCTTTACCTAAGATTTTGCTTTTTAAAACAATAAAATAGAATATGCAAATAAATAAATAAACTTAAGCATAAAACATATTATTTGTGATAATGAGTTTTGTAGTTAAATACAATAGAACCCATTATTTGGAATTAATAGCTAAAATGAAATGAAAAAACTGAAACAGATGTAGTTTTTTTTTAAATAAATAAAAAGAAAATAGAAAATAAAACATATTGAAAATGGTATTTGTAAAACCAATTAAGCTAAACCCAAACAAAGCCTTACCAACAAGATATAAAATACTAATTTAGAATAAAACCCATTTTTTCTACTTGTACACAAACACTTATTGGATTAAAAATATGCCAAAAAAAAACAAAACAAAAAAACTTAAACTACAAAACCCATTATTTGTGATAATGGGTTTTGTTTTTAAATACAATAGAATTCATTATTTGGAATTAATAGCTAAAATAAAATGAAAAAAAAAACCGAAATACTAGAATATGGAGTAAGTTTTTGTTTTTAAAATAAAAAAAATAAAACATATTAAATAAAATTGGTATTTTTAATTACCTTGTGAGTGTAAGAAGATGATCTGGTGCTGACGTGGCGTTCATCTTCCTCATGCTTATAAGACATCTCTCTCTCTCTCTCTCTCTAACAAAAACAAGTATTTATTTTACTAGTTTTTTTTTTTTTTTTTTGGTTCTTTTTTTTCTTGTTTTTGTAATAACTGTAATTGCAAAACAGGGTCTTTTATTTTATTTTATTTTAGTAATTATTAATCTTTCAATAATTGTGTTTTTTCGGGTTTTCGTTTCCGATTATTTCATGAACAATTAAAAGGGTGAGGAGGCTAGACGTAAGTTAGTGATTGTTTTGACGGTAATTGAACGATAGATGCCTAGTAGATTAGGTGGGGATTAATCGGAGTTAGACAGGATTAGACTCCTATTACGCCTTTTTAAAACACTTTAGATGTTCTTTTTTGTATTTCATTCTCTTTTGATTATAACTTAAAAGTTTAAACCATTCCAAACAGTCATCTATCTTCGTCGACGAATTAAGTTTTTATTGGTTCCCGCTTATAAGCCGTGTTCTAAAAAGCATGACTAGAAGAAAATTAGGCGGAGCTTAGCCAGCGGATAAGATGAGATTAGACCATTAAGCAGGATTACATGCTAAGCGACATGTTTCCGTCTATAACCTGCTTTACGTCTTTTAAAACGATGTCCACAAGTAAAATTTTATATTTTTTCTTTTTCTGTGTTTCACTTTTTGGTTTTTTTGTTTTGCTTTCCGATTTGTTTCAACTCCCGGTTACTATGGTCTCAATTCATTGAAAATGGGCAAGTATACCACATTTTACAATTTTTCTGAGTTTGTACATCAACATTTAAAAAAATTGTTTTAGACCTTTAGTGTACCGGCGTTGTGCTTTTCCATGATTTGATAACCCCCGTAACGGAAAATCAGTCATGTAACTTTATCGATGTTAAGTTTCACAATAGCTTTATATTGGCATTTTCCAAGTCATACGGGGGCTAAGTTTTCACAATGGCCCCCGTATAATAAAAGAGAAACAATAGCTTTCTGCATGCAAGGTTTTTGGTCGAAGTTAATATGAGATTGAACAAGCTTCTTTAACTGCAAGTTAATTCGTAGAGGGTGAGAAAGACGAGTTTATCTAGCTTTAAACTTTACCACAATACATGTCACACGTCATTAAACTTATGGTACAAAACTAAAATTGAACACTTTGCATAATAAACATAACATTAATTGCTCTTGATCTACGTAGTTAAAATTTCGATACCACAATAAATACATGACAAACTCTTCCATGCTACTTTTGGCACATACGATTTATCAAAATAAAGAAGAAAACGAGAGAAAGCTGTTGTGAAACTCTCGCGCTTGAACACATTCCTGTTACGAAAAAGTGTCCTTTCAACGACCCATATATTCTCGTATGCAATGCTTCAAAAGTGTAAGCGGAGAAGTGGGCCCGCCTCCGGGGAAGATTTATTTCCATCCAAAACGCCACCTAGAGTGTTTTTTGAAACACGGATCTCATGTGCACCATTATATCTGATGTCACTACGAGTTCCCTCTTTTCCGAGTTTTCCCATAACAAACCACCATATTCTCGTGCACGATCGGAAGCCAACTCAAAAGCATCCTTTGAGAAATAAAAATAAATGTTAAAAATAAATCTTATTTGTATTATAATAAAATTAAAATATAATTTAGTGAAGTTGTAGTGATTACCCTAGAAGGAAAACCGTCCATAAAATGAGCTGGTGCCATCTCAGCCCTATTCATATCAGCTTCCCATAACCTAATCTGTCATGGAAAAGTGTGTAACTTAGAGCATGGTAAGATACTACTATTAATATCTGAAATCTACTAGGTATTGAATTTCAGCAGAAACCATAAGTCAGTTCTTTAGACATATACCTGGTCCGTGACATTTTCTGGTATTGCAGGTACGTTATTTACAACCCGGGGATGCGCATTCTGTTGAAGAAACGTAATTATCTGCACAAAATGATATCAAAGGTATAAATGAGAGATAGAGGAGTTGCCTGCATACACTATGAATATGTAAAGTTACTAAAAATGAACATAAACTTGCCTGCTCCGCCCCTATGCCATTTTCAAATGCATTGAACAAATTTTCTTTTGTAATTGCAGCCGCGATCATATTAGGGAGTTGATACTCTATCCTGTGATTCAAAGAACAGATTTTAAGACCATGGTCAACTAATCACATATTTTAAAGGGTAAATAGGGACCTAATAAACACAAGCTATTAACAATAATTTCCCAATGCTCAGACTAGAAACCTTTGAAAAAAAATCTTATAAGGAACTACACACACTATTGATCCAAGCCATGTGTTAAGAAGGAAAAGCACACAAGACTTGTTTAAATGCAGCTTAAAGGCTCAGCTTTCTGCTCAAAAGCTGTACTGCATTTGTCTGACCAGCTTAAGAGTTCAGACTATTTGGTTTTTGACCTGAATAAGATTTAAGCTCGATGAACCTGTATTTATTCTGAATATCGAAAATTTATGCTAATTTGCTCAAAAGCTGCAACCAATCACCCATTTTCACTAAACAACAATGATAAGAACAAGAAACAAGGGTCTAAGTGGGCCTTGTTGTTTAAGAAAAATCAATATATCATTGGGGGAGGGGGAGAATGGTAAATTTCAGAGTTCGACAAAAAATCATGTAGCTTAACAAGACAATTTTCTCCAGGAGTATCTGATTAAGTACTGTAACCTTGTATCCAAAGAAATGTTCAAAGATGAGCTCGGTCAGTTAGAAATCAATTGTAATTTGAAAGATGCTAGCCAAATAAAAAACTTAAAAAAGAATTTGTAATGTAATGAAATTATTTTCTATTTTAAAGCCATGTTAGCATTCAATGTACTAAAGTAGAGATGGTCCAAAAAGAGAAGACCCCGATCACACAAAAATCCCATGGCCTACGAACGAGTGTCCCAGTTGTTTAAGGTGGTGTCTTAAGAAGTGACCTCCATAAGGCATAAGGCATACCTTGAAAAGAGCCGCAAAATCTCACAATGCAACTTAGAAGCTGTGTATGCATATACCCTAAAATTTGTTTCCACGTTGATAAATCCCTGGAGAACAAGAAAAAAAATCAAGACGCCAATCGCTAGTTACCTCACCGCTTATATATTCCACAAATCATAACTATGATTTTAAAACATGAGGTTTTGACTCTCCAAGGAAAAAAGTTGACATTGACCAGTAAATTGCAAACAAGTCCAACGAAATAACTACTGTAACATTTTTATGTAAAATAGTATTGCAACGGTTTAAAGACTACTGTAGAAATAAGATATTCTTCCCAGATATTAAAAGACTTAGTCACAACAAACATCCTGAAGAATAAATTTCTAGATTTTAATGTAATTACTCAGCAAATGGCATTCTATACCTCCTTTCGAGACGATGAATCTGACAAGCTATTTGACAGGTTTGTAGCGAGTTTAGTGGGAATAAACCAACTTTCTTTCCTCCCCTAGAAAAAAAATTGCAGAAAAAATAGTAGTCAGACTCGGTACATAGTTAAACTTTATAGAAAAAAGGAAGGTGCCCTATTTTCAAAGATTTAATAAACCTGCTGAAGCTTAACCAGACCCAAGTCTGCAAGGTCTTTTACTACATTTCTTTCAATATCAGTCAACGTATTCATACTATATGCCTGCATGTAAAGAAAAGCAAATTGATTGTAATTGACGTCGAATATTTTAAACGGTATAGTGAAGAAAATGATTCTAACAATTTGTGTAATTATTATAGTACCTCGCCTGTGACATGGAAACTAAGCTCCAGCAGGAAAGAAATCAGATCAGCGGAGTCAACATCTCGCTCCTTCGTCATAACAAGAAAATAGATTTCTGGTTAATTAAGGGAAACTAAAAATATTCTAAACTAAATACGATGTTTGTTGTTTTGAGTAAAAAATTGGTTTCCCACAGTAACAGACTAGCAGGAATGTTGTTTCCAAGGGTTATTTATTCCGATACTAATTTATTATTAATTTATTGTCAAAAGAACAGATAAGGCAATTTAATCCTAATGATAACTGGTGTGCAGCCCGATTTCTATAAAGCTATATTATAACCATTCAATTTGAGGGAGCAATACTAAGTGGAATACCTCTGAATTAGATATGTATTCTCTGATGATGTACCAAAGTTGTTTATTTGTTTCCATCAGCTGTAATACACAATGATCAATTATTTATAAGTATATAAGCAAAGAGCTACAAAACTAAACCAAACAGTTTTCTTTCCAAACGTACCAAGAACTGGAACCCACTCTTTGTTAACCTTGGAGCTTCTTTGTCTCTAAAAAACGGGAATAGAAAGTGAAAAACCTGTAAGATACACTGATACAGAGCCTTTTATATGGATAAATGGTGAAACTTGAATGCATTTGTGAGAAGAAAAAAACCTTTGACTCAGAAGCCCGTTCTGGAAAATCCTCATCAAAGAAGAGCTGAAATTTGTCGTCCTCTCCTTCTTAGAGGAGCTTATAAGATTAAGTAAAAAGCACTGTACAAAAAGAAAAGTCATGAAACAACAGCTTGTATGGTTGCAGTTTTGAAGCAAAACCACCAAGTTTTTAAAAAAAAAAAAAAACTTAAAAGCTACAATCAAAAGGAAAAAAATAATATAATTCACACCTCCCATTGTTGTTTGGCATATTCCTCTAAATCGTCCAAGCTTGGAAGCCTCACTGTGATGTCAGAAGACATTGGTTCTCTTGGTAAAACTCCACTGCAGCAAACAGCTAAAAGTCATCTACTTATGTCATAAATTTATAAGTAGAAGCACACCATGAATTGATTCATAATGAACCATTTCATATATAAAACCAAAAAGAACTTTAACAAAGGGTTAAGTATGTCAGGCTTCTGAAAAGAGGGATGTGAACTAGTTGAATTTTCTCCGGGAAACATAACTTATACCATTTCAGATAAAGAGTTATAACTAAAAAAACTGGTTTTGAAATACTCAGTTTTGTATATTAAGGCTGCCTTAACACCAAGAGTCTCACCTTGTTAATTAAAACTATCAATTAAAACTCACCCATGTACTATGTGCTTTTGGAGGTTTATCTGAAAGATTGGATTCAATTTGTAAGTAGTTTCCTTTTTCCTGTCAATTAGAAAGATTATCAGAGCTCCGACAGATCAAAAGTTGCATAAAAAAAACTATACTAATACCAATTACGAACAAAAAATTCAACAAAAAAAGGTGGTCACAATCCACCTCCTTATACACAAATAATAACGTAAATGTAAATCAGTTTCATCCTCTTATTTCTTATTTTAGGAGTTTTCTCTTTTTATTCAGATGAAAGTAACTCTTACATATTTCAAATGAAAGAAATTTATGCAGACATACTTTATTTGCTTGACCTTAATGGCTTAATGGAAACATGCACCTAATAAAAGTTTATGTACTTAGTTTTCAAACTAATTAATTTTTCATTCATCCTACAACTAAAAGAGTAAGGATAATGATTACAAAAAAAGGGTAAGGATAATGAAGGAAGAGCTACGCATACCTTTCATTATTTTCAGTAACTATTCTCAACTGAACCAATTTATCAATGGCTACTTTATGTTTGGTAATTCCATCTTTAAGTAACCACTCTTCCAACAGCTTTGATGGTACAGGTTCATCTATGCACAACATAAGCAATACATATTTCTTGGCTAACGGCGGCAAAGATCTGAATAAAAAGGCATAAAAAGCAAGTTTTACAGATCAAAAGACCTCATAAGTAATTAGATGCATCCTTAGTTAGACTTGGCTCATTCCAATTTGCTAGCATAAAAAACAAGTTTTACATATCAAAGTAACTCATAAGTAATTAGATACATTCTTAGTTCGCTCATTCCAATTTGCTACGAACACACAAGCCCAATTTTTCAAGGGGAATAAAGAGGAAAGGGAACATGCGGATAAAAATAAAGCCAGCAGAAGATATGTTAAAAAAAATGATCAAAAATCCTCATCAGCCAACAAATTCAATGAAAGAGGGTACCAATTACAGTTTCACAAGATACCAAAAACTTATCAACTGGACAAGTCTCCATACAGGCAGATAAGTTATTAACTGTACATTCAAAAGTGACTTTTTTAAGAGGGTATTAACTTTATAATATGCACAAAGTACCAAAATCCTATTTACTGCCCAAGTACCTATAGACACGGAAGTATGTATACAGTTTTATATGTACTTCAATTATAAAAAAATGGTTTCTTTATGAAGATTAGTCCAGAAAACATAAAAGACTCAAGAAGTAAAATTTTCAGTCTGAAAAAAATGTGCATTATCATTTTGACAATGTTAAAATTGATTAGGTACACATTCATAAATCCACTATTTTTAAGATGGTACCAGAATCAATTTGCAAAAAACCCATGATGCCCATTAACTGGCCAAGTACCTAAAAGGTGATGATAAAAAAATGATTTATTTCTGGAGTAAAAGCGGGGAAAAATTGAATTCTCTCTTAATTTTACAATAGTGTATGCACTATTAGCTTGCCAATAGTAGAAAATGGATTAGCTATTAACTATACATGAACTAGTAGTTTATTAAGAGGGTACCTATTGCAATTTGCAACAGGATACCAAAACTCATCAAATAATGAAATGTAAGATCATAAATGATACCAAAATCCTGTTTAATGGGGCAGGTGTCGATACAAATGTACCATATATGTAAGAATATAAGAGGGTACTTGAGAATGCCTTCCCAAATGAAAAAAAATGGTTCTTTATCCAATACAAAAAGGTATAAACTAATAAAATTAAGATTCAATCTAAAACAATTGTGAAACTGGATAAGTTATTAACTAAACATTTCAAAATCCAATCTTTTTTAGAGGGTACTGACTTTAGTTTGTCTATGTAACTGGCAAGGGCCAATACAGATGCAACATATCTTTTTTATCCAATGCGAGAAGGTATCAGTAACTGCCAAAAAATTAAAAGTCAATCTAAAACAATTGTGAAACTGGATAAGTTATTAACTATACATTCCAATATCCAATTCTTTTAAGTGAGCATTATTTTAGTTTGCAAAAACACCAAAATCCTAGCTAACTGAGCAAGTACCTATACAGAAGTAATATACATATATACACACACACGGTTAGTTATTCAGTATGTATTCCAAAATCCAATCTTTTTTAGAGGGTATTCCTTTTATTTTGCAAAAAAAAAGGAAACCAAAATCCTAAGTGTTTAACTGAGCAAGTGCCTATACAAATATAACACATATGCATGTATGTATGTATCTATATACACACAGAGAAATATATAAGGCCCGTTTGGCATCAGATTTTTTGGTTAGAAAGCTGCTCAATCCAGTATTTGGCACCAATGTAGCTTTTTTTTACTTATTAAGTGGCTTATAACTTAGTTTTATTGATAAGTGACCACCTATTTTAACTTATAACTATAAGTGAGTTGTTGATATAGAAACACATTTTATTAGAAAGTTTCTGTTTTTGGATATATCAATATGTAAAAGCTACAAGAATCCGCAAACACCTAATTTTCCCTGCTTTTAAGCTTTTTTCCCCAAAATCTAAAAAAACTGGCATGCCAAACACTCGTGCATTCTTTTAATCAAAAAGCTAAAAACCCTAAGAAAAAAGTTGTTGCCAAACATGCACATAGAAAAGATTAAAAAAAAAAAGTGTTGTTCTTTATACAATGCAAAAAGATATAAACTAATGAAATTAAGTTATTAACTATGCATTCCAAAATCCAATCTTTTTAAGAGGGTATTAACTTAAGTTTGCAAAAAATAACAAAATCCTATCTAACTGGGATGTAACACACACACACACACACACACATATATAAATATTATTAACTATACATTTATAATCCAATATTTTTAAGAGAATACTAATTTTAATTTTGCAAAAACACCAAAATCCTACCAAACTGAGAAGTGGGCAAGTTGTACATATACACACAGATAAATAGGATTAATTATTTCACTATGTATTCCAATATCCAATTTTCTTAAGTGGGTATTAACTTAAATTTGCAAAAAAAAAAAAAACACCAAAACCCTATCTAACTAAAAATGCATATACACACACATAGAGAGATTATAATAATAAAAAAAATAAAAAATAAAAAAAGGGTAGTTATATAAATAAATAAATACCTGAGAATAGCTTCACAAATAAAAGGGTTATTATAAAGCTTATTGAGTTTTGAAGAAGTAAGTGAAGAAACCATTTCCATGAAATTCTTTGCTATTATTTTCACCTCTGGCATTTTTTTTTATTTTTTTTTATTTTATTTCAATATTATCTCTCTCTCTATATATATATATATGTATCTATATATATTTCTCTTGCACAATAAAAAAACTGTGATTTTAACATAGTTTTTTAAAGGAGATAGATTTTATTTATATTCACACATTTTAAAGTTTTAGTTACAATTCTATTTAGTATTCATATTTTTATTTTTTAAGTACCAATGATTTTAAAAACACGCGCAAACCCGGATTCTGAACGGAAATTGACAACGTCTTGTTCCGGTTAACTATGCATATTTTGTTAGGTTTTTGGGGTATGTTTACTTTCTGTGTTCCCCCTAATTTCCGGCTAGACTCGCATTTTCATTACAAAAAAAAAATGTCTAACCGTATTTGAGATTTTTTATGACGATTTTGTGACAATTTAACCAATTTAAGACGAATTAGTGGCATTTATGTAGAGAGACAATTCCCTTAAACAATAAAAGGTTCTAATTGAAAAACTACGAGTTTAGGAGAAAACTTTTAAAAATCAACATATCATTATATTACACGATAACATCATGATCTTCTTGTTCTTTTCTTTCCTGAGTAGATTTTATTTATTATAGTTTTATTGAATTTTAGTTAGGTAAAAAAGTTCGTACCAATTTAGTACCTAATTAAGTTTTAACAATTTAATCCCTAATATATTAATTTTGATCCTATTAAGGATTCGACAGCATAAAATAGAGGAAACTACACTCATTGTATCTCACATTTTGAGATTTATTTGTATGGATGGTTACGTAATTGCACTCAATATATAATAGATGAGATAACATGACTATAAATTTGTCACTTTGTTAAATACATGTTTCTTGATTGGACAAAAATTGATAGACGGATGATTCAATTGGTAAAACTTAAAGGTTATTCGTATGATACTAAATTGGTAAAATTTAATACTAAAGGTATCAAACATCATTTTTCCCTTTCAGTTACAACAATTCTATTTAGTATTCATAGTTTTAGTTTTTCCCAATGTTTTACGACGCACAATACGGATTTTAAACATTAATTGGTCGTGTATAGCCTAATTCTGCTTAATCATCGTCTAATTATGTTTAATCCTATCTAAATTGTTAGGTTTCTTGACTCCGCCTAATTTATGCCTGGATTCGCCTTTTAGAATGTTGGTTTTACATTGTCAGTGAATTATCTTAGTTAAAAAGTGAATAATGATCATGGATATTTCCGTCTACTTGAGACTTGGTTTAGAAAACACAATGATCTTCTTGTTCTTCCCCGTATTGAGTAGAATTTATTAATAGTCTTTTTTAAATTTTAAATTTTAAATTTTAATTGCAATTCTCTTTAGTATTCATAGTTTTAGTTTTTACCAATGTTTTAAAACGCGCAAAAGGGGATGTTAAGTGAAATTTGGTTGTCTATTGACTAATTCCTCTTAGTCATTGTATAATCCTGTTAATTCCGTCTAATTTGTTAGGTTTTTAGACTCTACCTACTTCTCAAAATCTCTATAATTTCCGATAGGGTTTTTTTGTGACAAGTTGTAGTTTTTTAATATCTTTGTGACAATTTAATCAATTTGTGACATATTAATGACAAATTTTCGAATTAGTGACAAATTTGTTACAACTTTTGACCACATTAAACTAACATTATTTATTAGTGTTTAAAACACTGGTTTTTACAATGTCCCTAAATTATTTTATTTAAAAAGTGAGTAACGATATCATGGATATTTCCGCCTACGTACTTGTAAAATGGGAAATATATTTGATTCTTTTCGGTTTTCATAATTTAAAATTCCTAAACCCATGACTAACTTGAACATTTTTTCTTGTGAATCTTTGATTACCGAATCAAAAAGGTTAAATAAAATTCTGTCAAAAATTGACGTATTAAACTTGATAGTATTTGTAGTGAAAAACAATCATTGTCTTAAATTTTTGCTAATATCACTTTTGCAAATCCATTCTCATATATCGGAGTGTGTTGACACCTTAATGATAATTAATTATTCAGCCCGTTGTGCCGAGTACGTAGAGCACAAGGGTTTCCACGACTTCATATTTATCTGTGTGTCTTGCTCTGCTAACATCTGTATATTTCTCGGCCGGATCAATTAGCTCACACGACAATATTTCACTAGTTTTTATAGTTTGGTTGAAATGAGTTCTATTTTCACTTACTCAATATTTGGTTTCTCCAAGGATCTAGGTAGTGGACTTTTTACATGGTTTTTTGGTTACAACCAGGAAGTTTCTGAAATGATATATAGTTGGACTTTTTACGATAATATATGGCATATACTTGATAGTTGTGTGAAATCTTTTTGGTTACAACCAGAGAAAGTTTCTGAAATGATAATTACATACAGCCAAAATAAGCTAAGCTCAATATATATAATTAACATAAAATATATCTAAGCATGCTTGTACACAAAATGCACACATACACGGTTTTAACCGGAAAACGAGATTCCCCTAAATAAGGATAAATGAGACATAAAACGTTTTTGACTATTCAGCCGGAAACATCAATTTCTTAAATCAAAAGTTTGTCAGCAAAAGATTTTCCAAAGAATTTATCAAAAACCATGCATCAAAACTATATAGATTTGCCTCACTGTAGACTTCACATACAGTGTATGTTTGTCAAACTTGAAATTTGATCAACCTATGTTTTTTTTATCAGTTTATCAGGTTTTTCAAGTGTATTCATAATTCTTTTTTAGTATATTTTTTAAATTAGTGTTCTGTTTTATTAAAATTAACTAAACTGTGACATGATTTCATAGGACTTTTAATTTTGTGGATATAGTGTTAATATTGATGTTAAACCAATATTAAAATTCTACGGGACCCATGTGGAATCACTAAAACACGAATGAAATAGTCATGTACTACTATATCGCTATAAAATAATTTTTGATTTAACGAGAGTCAAAAGCTGTCACAAGCTTGTCACTAATTTAAAAAATTGTCACAAATCTGTCGCAAATTAACTAAACTGTTACAAAGCCGTCACAAAAACCGTCGGTAATAAGTTCGTAACAAAAAATACCGTTACTAATACCGTCGCTATTTGGGTATTTTTTTTTAGGTGTTTCGATTATGGTGACTAGAATCAATTATAGCGATGGGATGTTCACATACGTTTTAATGGGTATATTCTTAAGAGCAGTGTTTTAAAAGCATGATTTGGAGCGAAAAAGCTCGATTCAAAGCTTAAAAAAAGCTTTAAAGCATGCGTTTCTGCCTTTTGAGCTTCTAAAATCTTATGTTTTTTTAAAACACTGTTCAAGAGAGATTTCTCTAATATATGTGCTTGGAACACCCTCGTCTTCCTACTCGAGACGAATCTTTTTTCATGACCCAATAAGCTGGTTATATTTATTTCTCTGCTTTTTTTTCTGATCATGATTTTTTATGTTTTGTAGATGTTTGATATAATCATATAATTATATTGTTGGAATGTAGTACAAAAATATTACATTTATGTTTTTTAACTGTTTATTCTTTGATTTATAGATTAAATAGAGCTTGTTTGGATTGTTTGAAAAAGTAAGTCTTTTTAATCCAGCTTTTATTTCTAGCTTTTGTGAACAAAAAGTTCATTTATTTACCAATTAAGTTCTCAATTAATATGTAGGATCTGTTTGGCAACATATGTTTTAGTTGATATTTTGATCTTTGATTTAAAAGTAGTTTGAACAATCAGATTAATAACTTTTAAAAAAACAGATTTTTAGTCTAAAAAATATAAAACTAAAAAAATCTGGATTTTCAGTGGATTTTTGAATCAAATTTGAAAAGTTGATTTTGGACAAAAAAAACCTGGTGCCAAACAATTGTTCTCATATTTTAACAATAAATATATATATATTGTTGTAGGATATTATTGTCCATCTTGGGCCTTACTCTATTGGGCCTCTATTGGGCTTTCCTAGCATATGTAACCCTACCTTCTATTATATAAAGAAGGTTAGGGGGTCTCTTGATGTAACTTCCCCACACTTATCAATGAATAAAAGACGACTCTTTTATCTCTCTATACTTGTATCTCCATATCTATATATCTAGCTAATATGTCACACAACACGTTATCGGCACTTTGCTCACGGAGACTAGGATATACGCTCGTGGGTATTGAAGATTTTGGATAAACGCACGGATATTGAGTATCTATAAACCTTGAGGTTTAACCGGGTTTTTAGGGTTTTGCTATATCGACCTTCACCAACATACCGTGCCTAAGGTACCCGGATATAAATTTTTTTTATACCGTACACGTTACATATTACATGTTTGTATGCTACTGTATTGCATGATTACAACGCATGTTTGTATGTTTACTGTATCTACATGAATTGATTTAGAACCGAAGTGGTTGTCTTTAGATAATTAGCATACTGTGTTTACTGTATATATGTATAATCATCATATATATTATCATGTTAAAACAAAATCATATGCTATGCCATTTGAATGGATTTTTAACAGAACCTACTATTAATTCCATGAATAACGAGAATTATGTATACCGACAACCATGTTATGTTATTAACACCATGTTAGAACTACATGTTAATATGTGTATGATAAGATACAATATTCGGTCAATATACACACACATGCATATAAATTTTTTTTATTAAAAGGCAAGCGAATAAAAATTGCATGTTAATTGAATAAATTGATATGTTTCCATGTAAATTTAACCTTTTGCATGTTAAAATATTTTTTTTACCATATATAGAATTGATTGGTAATTAAAAATATATTGTTTGCTTGTATGTTATAACTACCATGTATAGAATTACTTATATGGCAATAAACCGTAGATAATTGATTGATATCTTATTAGTATAATCAACATATCTTTTGATATTACCATAGATATAAATATACCATATGGCAGTTAATTGATTTGATTTGATTTGGTATGATATAATTTGTGTGATTGATAATCCTGAATTGATTTAGTTTATCACCAAATCTACTGCATGATTAGATATATATCATGAATATATTTTATACTGCCTTGTATATATGTGGTTATCTAGAAAAGATATACCTGTTATTTATTGCCATGAATGGTAGAATTGCGAAATCATATATTTTCACATTTAAGTTGGAAAAATTATGAACCTTCCCTAAATAGGCTCACCTATTTGGATACGATGTCTAGGAAAGATATAGGCGGAAGTCGATATCCTAATGAGGTCGGGTTTTAAGTGGCATTCGTGCCCTCCACCCTCACCGTCTTTCCTGGTCGTTTTTCAAGTAGAGCTACCGAAAGGGGTTGACTAAATAATAATTTCCCCGAATGTGTTTATATAGTGATGTATGTTTCGCCGAATTGGTGTCTCAGTATCGACCCGTCGTTCGATCAATGAGAACCAATTCACATTAAAAGCAAAACTATTTTCGAACCTGTCGTTTCGAAATTAAAGTTTATGCTTGTGCAAACCATAAACATATAAACCAGTCGTTTTATATGAAAAATAATCCAGAACTCCCAACACATGTTGGATGCCATCTATGATGAGAAAAATCGCAAAACATACTTGCGAAATGACTGTTTAGACGTTGATGTTATTCCGTCACCACATGTTAGTCACCCTGATGTGTGAGCATGTGATACCCAAATTATTTGGATGTCATTTTTGATGAGTAAAACACGAGTTTGTTGTTACCCTCGAGATGAATGCTAAGGCGTTGATTTTATTCCGCCGCCACATTTGAGACGTGATGACGTCTATGGTGAACAAATGTCTGAAATTGACATATTGGAGCAATCCTTCACCAAAATACTAGCTTGGAAATTGCATTCCATAAGCAGTATCGTGAATTTATATTCACCATGTTCCTTTATCGCCCATCTGTTATTGGATAAGAAAATTACCCCGGTGAGTAGTTTTAATCCTATTGGGTCAATGGCGAATTGTTTGCCTGATATTAATGCTCTTCGTGTACATTTTTTTTCCACGAATCGAGAACCGAGAAAAGTGTTATTTGTCTCGAACTGTCGCGATCCCGATGAATCGCCTAGCCAAGGGAGATTTTAGACAATCGTCAAAATCGAAAACTTGTGGCTCCAAGACAGTAATTGAAAGGAACAATATGGGCCGTTGTCACAAAGTAAGAGATGATGCTCAAGGAGCCAACTCTATGCTATAAAGACAACGGTCATGCACGGTTACTCCTTAAATAGTTCACAACTATTATAAAGGTGGAAAAACCGATGCTAATGTGGTTAAAGCTAATTGAAAGGAAACTCTTGAGACCCCCGATTTTGTGGCTCAAATGAGTTTGACACCTTTCTTTATTGATTTTGATAAATCATTGAGCCATTTTTTCGCTCATCTGGATTATGTTTTTCCATTTGGATTATGATTTTTCCATTTGGACATACTTTTGGATTATGGTTTGCCTGTTTACGAAATTTCTCGAAATAATTTAAAGTGTTTTGAGCAAATTCCTTTGACAAATGTGACCAAACTTTAAATTATGAAATTTTAGGCCATACCTGTGGGGTAGTTGATATATTTTGGAAATAGTGGGTAACAGTGTACCACATAATTTCACCAACTATTTGCCTAAAAGAGCACTCAGTGACAACGATTCTGGACCTGTCGTTCCAAAATCGAAATCTTTGGTAAAGCCAAATTGATTTGTCAAATATGAGGCGTTATACTCATGCAGGTCCTGTCGTACCTTGTTGAGTTATAAAATATTCGAGAAAACCAGTGTTATCTGGTAATAGCTCATGAAAGAAATGAAATTTCTTTACATAGCCTCCACTCAAAAACGTATTTTAGAGGAGTTGAAATGTCTTTCAAGTGGTTGCTACCACATTCTTTAAAGCATTTAAAGTTACCTTATCATTTCGCCTGTCGTCGAATGATAAATGATTTAGATGCTAAGACATGATTGTCTGTACTATCATTCGCCTGTCGTCGATTGATAAGAGAATTTTGATATTGTGGCATTGACCGGATGAGATATTCCCGGGTCAAAAGACGATGGTTGATTTATAATCGCATCGCATTTGGATTCTCTTTGAGAATATATTTCGTGATTAATCCGAAATTAATGCCACTAATGCTCACTTTGAAAGACTAGTATGTGTAAAGATCACAAAATGAACTCGTAGAATTCTGGTAAAGAATTGAAGGAGTTATTGTGGACTTATCCAACCATAAGACGGACCATAAATATAAATGATTATGGTTGATGCATCGACAATTTGGTCACATTTTAATGTTGTCCACATAAATGCAGCACTTTCCAAATTTTTAGCCCTATCATTAAGTTGATGGCTCATGATCCGGATTATCCTGAAAAGTCTAGTCGACTTGATAATTCCGAAGAGTAATAATCGAAATTTCGATTTGAATTACTTGAGTTTGGAAATTGAAATTGAACATCATGTTGATTATGTTCAGACCCAAATGGACTCACGGAAAGTTTGATGATGCGACTGCAAATGATTGCACACATTTCTTGGTCTTGCGCACCAAGATTTATATTTCCGTGTGGGGTTATGCTATTTTGCTGCATTGGTCCGTCATGAGGCCCATAGACACTCAAACACCACATGCGTACCAGTTGGTTACTGGTTATGAGCCAGAAGTCTCATATTAACGCGTGTTTAGAGTGATTAATTAATATTTTGATTGAGCCGCTCCAGCGTTCAAAATATGGACCTCTGAAGGGGAGATAAGTCGATTATGAATCTCCTGCCTATCATTTGATAGAGTAACCTTGACAAGCGATCTCTTTACCGCATGATATGCGAAAGTGACATCGCTAAGACTGTTCTCCCCGTCGTTAGGGGGAGATTTGCATGTTACCGTTGATAAGGAACGACGTGAAGTAACGTGGCATAACCCACTCAGTCTTAGCTTGATCCCCAAAACTGCACTTAGTGATAAGTAAGTGCATAGACTCCCTCAAGTCTAACTAAATGCCAGACGCATTTAATGACTTTATGAGATGTCACGAGATCATTTATACCTGCTGCAAAATGCTTGCAAGGATAGACGTCCCTGTCGGACGCCGTGTTCCTGTCGTAACACGTTGCTTTTGGCCGAACCCGCCAAGCAAAGGACGCTGCCGTCGGCCGTCAGTCTGTCATCCTTCCTAAGATATGAGGAAGTTGACCGGTTCTTAATTCGTTCAGCCCCAGAGGTGGTGAACTGAAACTCGTTCGTCGCACGAGATTATAAAGGATCTAGGAGATGTGTGATTCCTCTTCATCCTAAGAATCTCGAAATATCTGTCGATCATGATATCTTAGACGATATTGAAGCGAAACGAGACTGTCATTGATTACTTGTTCATATATTCGGTGACGACTGATAATATGAGCAAATTATGACAGGGAACCATGTACCGTTGCCTGAAGTCAACGTAGAATAGACTGACCTAATGGAAACTTGCAATCCAAGTAGACTCCTTAGCGAAAGTGTGTTCGGACCTGTAGCTCCAACACCACCAATGTTAAACGAGTTCGTTTATTTGGTTATTCGTAAGGAAAAGTGATGAGAATAATGAGATTGTAGAATGCTCGCCTAGTAGCGCATGGCTTCTCTCACACCTTGGAATTGATTACGAGATGGTTGATTTCCTTGTAATGGACATTATAACAGTCCCCTACTTTACCAGTTTAGTAGTTTCCGAAAAACTGAGTATGCAGCCATGAATGTGGTCACGGTTTTATCTCTATAGGGATTTAGACAAAGCGATATAGATGAAGGTCCCTGTGTGACTTCATAATGCTTAAATCAAGTAGTTCCTGACCACGGAACACGATCTCAATTAACTGAGACGTTCACTATATGGATTAATATAATCCGAGCGGATGTGGTATACCGCCTAAGTGAGTACTTGATTAGCTTGGGATACTTGAACAAGTATTATGCCCTTGCGTGTTTTATTACGCGATCCATTTTTGGATTTGCCTTCGAGATGAAGGATCTTGGGAAGAAACGGTAGTGACTCGGCCTGATGATCGACTCCCGTAAAGATTGAATCTAAGTCCATGATTCAGACTACACCCAGAAGGTGTTATGACGTTGTATTCATCATGACGCTAAGTCGTCAGATTCTCCCATGATCGTTCGATCACTAGACATTGATATAGACCCATTCCGTCCCTGATGTGACGATGAAGAGATATTGAACCATGATGTTCATATCTAAGTACAATAAGCGCATTATTGTACTTGGTCTAATGTGCTAGGACGAACATCTCGTCTGCTGTGAATGGTATAGCTCGACACAGCATCGCGCTAACACGCTGCCATCGAAATGGCATAAAAGACATTTTCCCATTACCTTAAGGTAACTGTGGATGAGGGCTTGTCTTATCCCATTTGCGTCATCGAGTGTACCTACCCCCTTCGGTACTCGAATTAACGCAACCTTTTTTCGGTTATACCGATGCTGGTTACTTATCAGACCCGCATAAGGGATATTCCTAACATGGTATGTCTTTACCATTAGGAATAAGGCGACATCTTGGAGGTCTTGGAATGACTCCAAGTAAATCACTCTGATCTATTCGTGCTCTATGAGACGACTAGAGAGTGTATATGACTTCGAGCTAGTATTAGTCATATTTGAATTACATATGTTCTGTCTCACGATCCAGATAAAACACTTGTCATAGAAGACAACTTGTTGTTATTGATCAAGAGAGACATGACTACATTATGCTATTTAGCGTTTCTCGCCGAAATTAATCTTCACAAATGAAGTTTAAGAGCATCCAGTTGAATGCTCGTTCTATTCCACGTTAGATTTTCTTGCATCCAGTCGTATGTAAGTAAATGAGGCATCCAGTCGAATGCTCGTTTTCTTTCTTGAAATATGAAATCTTTGCACCCAGTCGTGTGCAAATGAGGGGGAGCATCCAGGTGAATGCTTATTGCACTAATTACTACTTAGTCGAAATCCTCGCACCCTGTCGTGTGCAAGTGAGGGGGAGCATCCAGTCGCATGCTCGTGTACTCTTTTTGTCCTTAGACCAAGGTTTTTTCCCACTGGGTTTTCCTTGGCAAGGTTTTTAGCGAGACACGTTCCCATCATACCTCACTTAAGATTGCCGAAATTAGGGGGAGTATCCTGTTGTATACTTCTTACCACTGTGTACTCTTTTGTCCTTCGACTAGAGGTTTTTCCCACTGGGTTTACTCTAGCAAGGTTTTGATGAGGCACCTGTTTTGTGGTTGATCCCCTACTACTACCACTGTTGCACTCTTTTTCCTTCGATCAGAGATTTTCCCATTGGGTTTGCTCTGTCAAGGTTTTGATGAGGCACACTGTTTTGTGGTTAGTTACTTACATGATATTTCGGCCTATATCATTCGGCTACACAGTTTCTCCTAGGTACCGGTTTTGTCCCACATTGGGTTTTCCGTCCCTAAGGTTTTTATGTGTTTAGCACTGCGAATGAACTCGACTCAGATCGACTGCATGAAGACGAAGAATTCAAGACGTCCAAAGGGGAAGTGTTGTAGGATATTATTGTCCATCTTGGGCCTTACTCTATTGGGCCTCTATTGGGCTTTCCTAGCATATGTAACCCTACCTTCTATTATATAAAGAAGGTTAGGGGGTCTCTTGATGTAACTTCCCCACACTTATCAATGAATAAAAGACGACTCTTTTATCTCTCTATACTTGTATCTCCATATCTATATATCTAGCTAATATGTCACACAACATATATATATATATTTCTCTTGCACAATAAAAAAACTGTGATTTTAACAGAGTTTTTTTTTTAAGGAAGATAGATTTTATTTATATTCTCATATTTTAAAGTTTTAGTTACAATTCTATTTAGTATTCATATTTTTATTTTTTACCAATGTTTTAAAACGCGCAAAGGGGATGTTAAGTGAAATTTGGTTGTCTATATTCAAATTATCACTGTATGACTATAAAAGCATTGACTAATGATGTACATCAAATTATAAGTTGCTGCCATGATGTACTCAAATTATATCCAACTCATCACACCGTCTTTTTTATTCTTCTTTTTTCTCTCTACTTTTTCCTTATTTTTTCTTCTTTTTTCCGTAAAGAGCCACGTTATAATATCCAACTCAATCCGCTTCCACCCTGGTGATTTTTCTTATTCGTTTGCTCTCTTGTTGCTTTGTTCCTTCTTTTTGACACCACAAAACTTCTTTACTGTTTACATTCCGTTACTAGTCATTTCTCCCTGGATCGACACCCTCGCAAACTACGCCAAACATACCCTTTTCTTTCTTAAGTCCTTAAACCCTTTTATCTGCGTTTGTTTTCGTCCAGACGAAGAACCCGACCAAGAAGACGCTCTCACTGTTGTTTAGCTAGCAAGGTTTTGTCACACTATGCAAAACGTGTGTATGTGTATACGCACATATAATTACTGATCCCTTTTATCTATTCCGGTTGTTTGTTTGAGCTTTAAGATGATTTGTATCCGAATTTATGTTGTTTTATACACACGTGCAATAATTTGTCTTAATCTGCTAGCGTGACCGCTATAACTATATAAGTCTGAAAGAGTTATATTCGTCGGTGTTCACGCTTCTTAGTTCTGACCATGTCGATCACAATTTAAATCATTACCAACATGTACTAATAATCATGACTTAACTTCATACTAATAAAAACACAGTTAGGTTCAATTCAAAAAATAAAAAGACCGAAACAGACAAAAAACGAAACGAAAAAACTGCGCAGTTTCGGTTTCACCAAAAACTGAACCTAGACCTACCTACAATGAAACAACAGGACAGAATCAGAGAAAATAAAGACCACCAAAATTATAAACTTAAATCATTACCAACATGTAGTAATAAAAATGACTTAAAACTTCATAGTATTTGATACCAAAAAAACCAAGGAATTAGATTTAAAAAAACAAATATTAAACAAAAATATTTCAATGAAGAATCAAACACAAAGTTGATCCTACTTACATGTTAGCTTTCTCATTACTGCATATAAATTCTCTCAAAATATGTGGATTCGGTCGTATGGCAATAACTCTACTTACATGTAGCTTTCTCAAAATCCATTCCTAACCTTTTTAATCTTAAAGTTGGTTTTAACATTAACTTTGGCAAGAATTTATACTTCAAATATGTGTATGGCAATAACCCGGCTATTTAACAATATTAGCTAAGTTTGACAAATAGCAAAATATCAATATGCATATGCCGGGGGGTCCACTGCCGCTCCTTTATCTCTTTTATAAATATATCCAACTTAGATTTAAGATTGATGAAATATATTATATGAAGTAAGGTTTGTATGGGAAGTAAAGTTGTTTTGTACAATTATAATTAATACTTTGTATGTTTGTATGAAAAAAAAGAATGGTTCTTTATCCAATACAAAAAGGTATAAACTAATAAAATTAAAAGTCAATCTAAAACAATGGTGAAACTGGATAAGTTATTAACCATACATTCCAATATCCAATGTTTTATAATTGGGATGATAAGTGGGTGGTAAAATGTGTAAGGAAAACTATCCCTGTATCATCATTGGATCCTTACAGTCTGTGGACCTCACTGTTGATTCAATGGTAATACAGATGAGAGTTTTCCAGACTATACCCACGGTATAGTCTGGCTCCCCCTCTTGAAGGAAAAGAACAAATAATTGAGTTGTAGACTTCACATATAGACAAAGGAAGGAAAAACAAACAAATATAATTTAGTAACAGTTTTATCAAAAACAGGATACAGGATTGAGTGACACTTAACATCCCATTTCTATATAATACTCCAATTTCACTTGGGCTATTAATTATTCACTTCACTCCTGGTATACCTCGCTTTTTATTCTTCTTCTTTTATCTCTTCTTCTTCTCAAATGGTGATCAGTTTTACAGTTGATCTAAGGCTTTTTTTTCCCACTCTTATCCTGCTTAGCCTTAATCTACTCAAATTATATCCAACTCATCACACCATCTTTTTTATTCTTCTTTTTTCTCTCTACTTTTTCTTTATTTTTTCTTCTTTTTTCCGTAAAGAGCCACGTTATAATATCCAACTCAATCCGCTTCGACCCTGGTGATTTTTCGTATTCGTTTGCTCTCTTGTTGATTTGTTCCTTCTTCTTGACACCACAGAACTTCTTTACTGTTTATATTCCGTTACTAGTCATTTCTCCCTGGTTCCGCACCCTCGCAAACTACGCCAAACAAACCATTTTCTTTCTTAAGTCCTTCAACCCTTTTATCTATGTTTGTGTTCTTCGAGAGGAAGAACCCGACCAAGAAGACACTCTCAGTGTTGTTTAGCTAGTAAGGTTTTGTCACTCTTATGTAAAACGTGTGTATGTGTATACGCATATATAATTACTCCCTTTTATCTATTCCGGTTGTTTGTTGAGCTTTAAGAATGATTTGTATCCGGATTCATGTTGTTTTATACACACATGCAATAATTTGTATCCAAATTTATGTTGTATCCGAATTTGAATTTGGGTTCAACAATTAATGTCTTGAATGCAATTAATGTTTGTTCAATGACCCATTTTTTTTACACTTTTTGTCATAGCTAATTATGGATTTTTTTATGGTTCTACTTCTTCTGTTCCATTTTGTGTAAAAAGATTTTCCAAAGAATTTATCAAAAACCATGCATCAAAATGAAAATAAAAAACATGATATAACAATATGAAACCATTCCAGCCGTAAACATCAAATTCCCGAAACCGAACATTAAGAGAGAATGATTTTACTAAGAACGATTATGGAGAAAGAAATAATTTTCTGTATGATCCATACACCGAAATTATTGTATCAAACGTACAAAACATAAACAAATATCGTTTAAGATTGTTGCGTACGTTGTAAATAAACACAATAATTTCTACGAAAAATAAATGGACAAATAAACAGAAAATGGTTTTCTCAAATATATAAATATCAAATACAAGTTTTAACATAAAATAATGTAATTGATACTGAAATGAACTAAAATCCGACACGAACTAACTGCAAGCAGTTTTCCTTAAACGATATTTGCCCCGCCACCTCTACTTCTGGCTAAATACTCGTATTCTAATTAACAATTTTAGAACAAGTTTAATTTGTACTTGAATGTGAATGTGATGATTTACCACAGAACATACTTATAACTGAAATATAACTTAGATGTACTTGAATCGTGAACTGAACTGTTTATAATTAACATTTATTCATTTGATAAGATGACTTGAAAGGATTGAACGTTTTTCCTAAACAAATTAATTTGTTTATTTTAGAGTTTGATAAGATTTTATAATTTGTTTTGTTTTTTTACTTTATATTATATCGTGACGGTTTTTATTATACTATTATAACATTCAATGTTTGTTCTGTCTATTTTGTTTGTAAGCAAATCGACTAAACTAGAAAAACCGAACAAACCGAACAACAAACGTCGAATGAATTATTAATTGGTTTGTTTTTTGGGAAAACCAGCTATGTAAACGAAGTAAATTAGTTTTGTTTTCAATTTAAATCAAAGCAGATCGATTCTTCTAATTTATATACAAATATTATATGCATATATATATATATATATAGCGACAATTTTTTTAACATATTTGTGACAGTTTAATCAATTTGTGATATATTAATGGCAAATTTTCGAATTAGTGACAAGTTTATTACAACTTTTGACCACATTAAACTAACATTTTTTATTAGTGTTTAAAACACTGGTTTTTACAATGTCCCTAAATTATTTTATTTAAAAAATGAGTAACGATATCATGGATATTTCCGGCTACGTACTTGTAAAATGGGAAATATATTTGATTCTTTTGGGTTTTCATAATTTAAAATTCCTAAACCCATAACTAAATTAAACATTTTTTCTTGTGAATATTTGATTACCGAATCAAAAAGGATAAATTAATAAAATTCAGTCAAAAATTGACTTATTAAACTTGATATATGTTGTAATACAACTATTAGCTACGTATTTAGGGAGACAGAAATAGAGAGAGACGATAACAGTATCGTGTTTATTATGAAGTAATATGAATGAATGATCAAATACAAGACCTCTAACCCTCTTTATATAGATATAGAGGTAAGGTTACAAACCCATTTAGACCCATAAAGTAAAAGTCAAAGAGTCCAATAATTTTACAACAATATAGGATTTGTAATGAAAAACGATGATTGTTTTAATTTTGGAAATCCATTCTCATGGTATCAAAGTGTGTTGGTAGCTTAATAATATATGATAGACAAGCGTAATAATATTAGCCCAATTTGAAACAAACACGAAAAAAAGGATCGATTTCAATCGTGACAAATAGCTATATATGTCGCTTTCAATCGTGACCCCCGTTTGTGAAAACAAGTTGGGAGACTGTCTTGGCACAAGTTTGAAATAGTATTTTTGGCACATAAATATAACACCGTGAAGTGGACCCCCTGACATCTATGTGTCGTCGTATATATACGGGGAGGATATATGGACATCATGAAAAACATCCAAGTGGACACTTTTTTTCAAAAACGCTCCAAATGAAGATTTGATTAATGCAAATCTCCCCGGTTTCACGACGGGAACACAAATATGTGTCTTGTTTTTTTTTCCGAGATGTATAATGACATGTTTTTGAAATTATGGTAAAATTTAAAAATTCAAAACATGTCATTATACATCTCGGAAAAAAAAAACAATACACATATTTGTGTTCCCGTCGTGAAACCGTGGAGATTTGCATTAGCCAAATCTTGATTTGGAGCGTTTTTGAAAAAAAGTGTCTACTCGAAAGTTTTTCATGATATTCGTATAACATTTCCCATATATATATATATAAATACCACCATTTCCCTGGGCTATTCACTTCACATCCCACGCTATACCTCTCTTTTTATTCTTTTTTTATCTCTTTTTATTAATATGGCCAGTTTTACATTAGATTTAAGGATTTTTTTCCCACTCTTATCCTGCTTAGCCTTAATCTACTCAAATTATATCCAACTCATCACACCATCTTTTTTATTCTTCTTTTTTCTCTCTACTTTTTCCTTATTTTTTCTTCTTTTTTCCGTAAAGAGCCACGTTATAATATCCAACTCAATCCGCTTCCACCCTGGTGATTTTTCTTATTCGTTTGCTCTCTTGTTGCTTTGTTCCTTCTTCTTGACACCACAAAACTTCTTTACTGTTTACATTCCGTTACTACTCATTTCTCCCTGGTTCGGCGCAAACTACGCCAAACATACCCTTTTCTTTCTTAAGTCCTTAAACCCTTTTATCTGCGTTTGTTTTCGTTCAGACGAAGAACCCGACCAAGAAGACGCTCTCACTGTTGTTTAGCTAGCAAGGTTTTGTCACTCTATGTAAAATGTGTGTATGCGTATACGCACATATAATTACTGATCCCTTTTATCTATTTCGGTTGTTTGTTTGAGCTTTAAGATGATTTGTATCCGAATTTATGTTGTTTTATACACACGTGCAATAATTTGTATCCGAATTTGCATACAACAATGTCTTGAATCGTGAGATGGCTATCTTAATCCGGCTAGCGTGACCGCTATAACTATATAAGTCTGAAAGAGTTATATTCGTCGGTGTTCACGCTTCTTAGTTCTGACCATGTCGATCACAATTTAAATCATTACCAACATGTACTAATAATCATGACTTAACTTCATACTAATAAAAACACAGTTAGGTTTAATCCAAAAAATAAAAAGACCGAAACAGACAAAAAACGAAACGAAAAAACTGCGCAGTTTCGGTTTCAACAAAAACTGAACCCAGACCTACCTACAATGAAACAACAGGACATAATCAGAGAAAATAAAGACCACCAAAATTATAAACTTAAATCATTACCAACATGTACTAATAAAAATGACTTTAACTTCATAGTATTTGATCCCAAAAATACCAAGGAATTAGATTTCAAGAAACAAATATTAATTGCTCAGAAGCCAAGCGTAACAAAAATATTTCATTGAAGAATCAAACACAAAGTTGATCCTACTTACATGTTAGCTTTCTCATCACTGCATATTAATTCTCTCAAAAACTAATATCAATCACACCATAAATAAATAAATTTAGCAAATTTAATTAATGCAACAAAAAATGCTAACATTTAGCTACTCACAATTTGAAAAAAACCCGAAAAAAGGATCGCTTTCAATCGTGACAAATAGCTATGTATTGGCACCGTGCAAAAGGTAGCTAATTATGAAATTAAAATTAACCCCCGTATGACTTGGAAAATGCCAATATAATTTAATAAATCGTGTTACATACCTATAAATTGTTACTTTCAATTTACTACTCAAATGGAAAAAAAACATAACTTTTTTTTATATACCCAAAAAATTCATGAGAAAATTTTGGCAACAGATTTTTTTGGTCCAAAATCAAGTTTTCAAATTTGATTCATAAATCTACTGAAAATACAGATTTTTTTAATTTTATATTTTTTAGACTAAAAATCTGTTTTTTTAAAAGTTATTAATCTGATTGTTCAAACTACTTTTAAATAAAAGATCTAAATATCAACTAAAACATATGTTGCCAAACAGATCCTACATATTAATTGATAACTTAATTGGTAAATAAATGAACTTTTTGTTCACAAAATCTGGATTAAAAATACTTACTTTTTCAAACAATCAAAACAAGCTCTATTTAATATATAAATCAAAGAATAAACAGTTAAAAAACATAAAATGTAATAATTTTGTACCAAAAAACATTATAAAACATTCCAACTATATAATTATATGATTATATCAAACATCTACAACACATAAAAAAACCATGATCAGGAAAAAAGCAGAGAAATAAATATAACCAGCTTATTGTGTCATGAAAAAATTTAAAAAAAATATATAATTTTCATGGGTCTTAAAAACTGGTTTATGGAATTAAATATAGGCTCCAAGCGGCAGTCAAAAACACCATTAATCAGTGTTTGCTGTTGACTCATAAAAATAAAGCCTTTTTTTACAATACATATAATATTTATATATATATATATTTATGGATCTGGGTAAGTAATAAAATTTGACAAAGCTTTCAACTTGATGAAATTTGATTTATTTAAATTTTAGATAGAAAAAATAAAAAGATAAAAAAAACTGGTTATAAGATGTGAGGTAAGATAAAATAAAAGTAATATGTGTATGTATATATATATATATATAGGCAATGGTAAGCCCTAAAATAGGGCGAGGATTTGGAAATTACATAAAAGTGCATTATTTTAAAATTGTTACAACTTTTGGAAAAAAAGTTTGTTTATTAATTATGCTATTCTATCGTTTTTTATATATCAAATTTCAATTTTTTTAATTTGGATACTACACTATAAAAACTTTCAATTTAGGTATTACTGTCTAAATGTCACATGACAACACATTCTTTTATAAATATTAACGTGAGAGGGTTATTCTTCACCAAAATATATCATCATATAAAAATATTTTTTTCACAATTTCACACATAACAAAAATAAGCACATGGTCTAAATTTGGGAAAAAAACGTTGTTTTAATATGATATATTTTGATGCAGAATGACAAAATTAGCCTCTCACGTTCAAGTTTATCAAGCACGTGCTGTAATGTGACATGATTCCGTAATTAATTTAGACAGTTGTACATAAATTTTATACTTTCTTATGTTACCCAAATTGAAAAGGTTTAATAGTGAGTACCTAAATCGTTAGCATGAACATAATTTGATCTATTAAACGTATTTTTTCCGTAAGATAGTTTAATGTGTATTTTGTTTGTTTCGTGTAACATTATCTATCAGTTATAAGTTAAATTTTATTCACTGTGGCATTCATAGTTATGTTAAGTTCCTAATGTGGGTCATTACTACTTTGTTGGACAATTCTGATCTGTAAGCAAATTGGAAAATTTTCATAAACTGACTACATAAAATTGGTAAAAGTCGATTTGTTTTGTTTGGCAAGGCAAAACAAAAAGGGTACACTATTTTATTTTGTTATGGTCTAAATTGGTATGTTTTTTTTGTTACAAAAGAGTGTATCAATTTTATTTTTCTTGTTCAGTTGAGGTGGTTTTTTGTTTAATCGGGTGTTCTTTAAGACAAATTCAATTCAATTGACTTAAACGGGTTCGGTTAGATAAATAAAAAACGCTGTAACACTATATGAAAAAGGTAATGGCTTGGTTTTGTTGTCGTAAAATGTGTGCGATTTCTGACTGTGGTATGTTTTTTCGTTGAAACCCTTGTATCTTTTTGGTCCAACCCAAATTGCCTGAGAGTGATTGATCAGAACTCCAAAAAGAACACCAAAGCGAGAACTTCAGATACACGACTAACAAGAGCATTAAGACACTGTAAAACAACACTTATTCGTCACAGAATAGACAAAAGAAGCTGGTCAAGAAAGCATAGGATCGAAAGTACCAAAACACGATGAAATAGTCATACTCGTATATACAGTGTGATAAGTGCTTATATGGCAAATAGATTTTACAAAAGAGTTGGGAAAACACAGACTAGTAAGTACCTAAAGAAGCAATTTCAAGGAAAACGGAATTGCTAGTTTTGGGAAATGCTGAGGATAATTGGCTGGCTTAATTATTCCTAAATCAAATGTTGACAGGAAAAACTTAAAAAACAAAAAGGAGAGCCTCGTAGTTTAAAATAAGTACAACCAAACAAGGAGAGCCTAATAGTTACGATCCTGTTTTCCAAATCAAGCAAAAGGTGAAGTCTAATGGCTTTTTGTGATGCTTGTCGAATGAAATGCTATTGGAAAGCTCGGGAGAGAATCAAGGGATGGATCTGAAGTCTGTAAGGCTAAAGGAGCAGACATAAATAACTCGTGTATCACCGCAGCAGAAAGTGTTAACAACAAGTATCAGATAGAATCTAAGAAACTTGATCGTATAAGCAAACAAATTAAAAACTTGATTACAAGCAACATTCAGAACAAACAAACGGACACAAAATTCCCTAAAAAAGTTGAAGCCTTAGAATACATTCATTGAGGTCCGGAACCCAAAAAAAAGCAGAAAAGTTCTCCATTTTGCTTAAATCTGCCTACAGTTCCAACCCATTACATCAGAAACTACATTGCCTATAAGCCAATTCTAATTTCTCTGTCATTGTATAAGCCAATTAATTTCGTCTAATTTGTTAGGTTTTTAGACTCTACTTACTTCTCAGACTATGTATAATTTCGGGTAGGGTTTTTTTTTGACAAGTTGTAACGACAGTTTTTTTTAACGTCTGTGTGACAGTTTAATCAATTTGTGATATATTAATGACAAATTTTCTAATTAGTGACAAATTTGTTACAACTTTTGACCTCATTAAACACTTGTTTTTACATTGTCCCTAAATTATTTTATTTAAAAAGTGAGAAACGATATCATGGATATTTCCGCCTGCTTGTAATATGGTTTATTAAGTAAGATGGGAAATATATTTGATTCTTTTCGGTTTTCATAATTTAAAATTCCTAAACCCATGACTAACATGAACATTTTTTCTTGTAAATCTTTGATTACCGAATTAAAAAGGATAAATTAATAAAATTCTGTCAAAAATCGAAGTATTAAACTTGATAGTATTTGTAGTGAAAAACGATCATTGTCTTAATTTTTTGCTAATATCACTTTAGGAAATCCATTCTCATGTATCAAAGTGTGTTGGCACCTTAATGATAATTAATTATTCAGCCCGTCGTTCCGAGTACGTAGAGCACAAGGGTTTTCACGACTTCATATTTATCTGTGTGTCTTGCTCTGCTACATCTGCATATTTCTCGGCCAGATCGATTAGCTCACACGACAATATTTCACTGGTTTTTATAGTTTGGTTGAAATGAGTTCTATTTTCACTTACGCAATATTTGGTTTCTCTTGTTTAATTTGCATTCGGATTTAGGTACTGGACTTTTTACATGGTTTTTTCTGTTATTTTTAATTAGACTTTTAGAACTAATTGTTCTAAAGGTTATTGAAACTTGTACTAATTAACCAAGTAGTAATAATTAAAATAATAATGATGATAACAAGAAAATGAGGGTTACGTAACCCATGTTTAGTAGTTGGATCATGGTAAATTATCAACTATAATGTCACTGTAATACAAATATTGAAAATAATTATAGTAGTTATCTACATCACTTAATTAGAGTTGGAATTCGTATTTTCGTACGAAAAATATCATGGTAAAGAAAAATGAGTCATCACACATCACCTACATATGTAGTATCTATATGATTTCGTGATTTTGCAGCATTAGATCGTTTATTATTATGTGATACAACTTTATTTCTGATTTCTTTATCATCAGAATCTTGTTATAAGCCAACATGAAGGCTGTTGTTCCGTGTTTAAGACTTTACTATCGTTAATAAAACAGACATGTTCACTAAAAAAAATAAAAAATGTAGTACTTATATGATATATAAGGTAGAATTATTATACTTCTTATCACCAATGTCTTTTAAAGTCGTGCGGCCCAAGAAGCGGTGACGAAATCAGGCCAAAATGGTCAATATTGATGGTAGGAAGCAGATGATGATAGTCTGGTCAGAGGACCGGATCGTTACATATCCTCTCAGTAGTCTAGCTAATGATCAGATCACTTTAAACTCTCTATTTTTTTTTACTTATATGTTAGTATATAACACAGACTCTATAGTACTAAATAACCAGTTAATGATGAATAATTAACAAATGTTAATATTGTATCACTCAAAGACATACACTTGTTAGTCAAGTAGTTAACCTAATGACAAGTTGATTACCAACCTTTCATCTCCCACCTACACATCATCATCTTTATATATAGTAATTTCCTACTTCTTTTAATTATATAGGTCCATTCTCTTCCAACATTTATATATATATTGATCTTAATTTAAGCTAATATATATATACTCCCTTTCAATATAATGAGTATGATGAATTATGATAATATTGTCTCCTTTTTTCTAAGGCTCATTGCTTTAAGTGCATCTATTGTTGCTACAATTTTGATGGTAACAAGCCATGATTCTACTACTGTTTTGAACATCAAGTTTGAAGCTAAATTTAACAATTCCACCACTTTCAAGTAAGTTAATTTGCATATGTTATTATATATAGTAAATTAATTAAACCTGTTTAATTAGGCTTGATATATATAAAAAAGGCTTAATTTGTTTGGTTAGATCTTATATAGTATAATTAAAACTAGCTAGCTTATTTGAGTTTTTAGTTTTCAGACCATGTATTTGTTTGTTTCACTATTCAACTTATTATACTTGTCTACATAATTCTTTTCATGCAAATTATCTTCATATTCATCTTTTCAATGGCGGAAATTATTTTACCAAAATAATCGTGTGCATTTCCCGTTTGTGTCGTCTGGGAGTGTTTTAGGGAGATCGTTATACAATTTCGACAAAAGTATTTGATCACTTGCTCCTTAGAAATAGTGGTATACACTTTTTTAAAGATTTCATAATAGGCGTTAGACTCGGATGCACTACGCGAACGAACCACCAGTGCATTATGCTTAGCACTGCCCATATTTATAATAAGATCTCGATATATATTACTGTTTTTATTTTCATTTTTAAGCTGTTCTTGACTAAAGTTACAAAATGATTACAGGTACTTTGTTATCATATATTCAATAGCAAGTGCATATAGCCTTATGCTTCTTTTCTTTCGGTTCAGAAACTCTCTTTGGCGCTTGGTTCTTGTCTCGGATCTGGTAAAATTAATATGCATAAATTCTCCTTTTTTCGTATCGAGTTTTTATTACATTCTTTACTATTAATTTGCTTACTTTTTTCGTTCTTTACTAATCCAAACATAGGAGTAAATTATTTCTCCTGGGTATCTAAAAGACATACTCTATTAGAGATTGCGAGTGTCGAGTGAGACACTCTATTTGTTCATTATTCAAAACAGTTAAACAATATACAGCAACCTTGCAATGATATATAGATAGAATTTTTTTGACATACACTAATGGTAGGCAATCGCCCAGAGTCATTTGATCAATGTTTATCGAGATAGATCATTCGAGAACAAGAAGTCTCTCTTAGGTGTGTCAATAAGTATTAATTAGTAAGATCGGAACTTAGAACTCGGTTACTTGTTTCTTGATAAACTAGTCTTTTAATTGACATGATTCTCTCCCTAATTCTGAATAATGGCATGATGATGATATATCTTCTCATGTCGGAGTCAATTTTGTTACATTTTCAAAACTTCCTGGACCACTATTATCGGAAATCAACGATCGAAAAGGAAACAATTTTGTTCTTTTCTTTTTCTTACATTCTGCAAATCATTCTTACCAAACTCCGCATTCTCTCAATTTCAAACAACTGCATATGCTCATTATCTTACGTTCGATAAACATACAAACATATTCATGTAATTAGGTCGATCGAGCAACTTTCACTACGATACAAATTTTATAAGTCTATTCTACACTTGTACACAAAAAACAAATATCAGTATACTTACTTATAATATAAAAATGAAATTGCTAAAATTCTAACATGTGAATTTTGTAACAAGGTGATAATGTGTCTTGTGATATCAAGTATATCAGCAGCTATAGCAATAGGGTTAGTGGGTAAGCAAGGGGATTCTCATGCTGGTTGGTTACCGGTTTGTTCTCAAGTTCCCAAATTTTGCGACCACGTCACCGGAGCTCTCATTTCCGGCTTCATCGCGGCTTTATTTTATTTCAAAATTATTCTTTTTTCTCTTCATAAATTTATTAATCTCCTCATTGTAAAAGGATGATAATTATTAAGTTATGTCCTTCATATTTAGTTTTTTGTTATTGTTGTTGTTGTTGTGGGGTTGAGATTTTTTGGGTGTGGTTAGTTTATTTTGTCTCATGCGAATGTAGGTACATTTATGTTTTCTTATTAGTTTCAACTTTCAACGTTATAATTCTATTTGATTCTTGTTCTTTCACACTATTAAAAAAAAACGACCAATTATGACGGTTTTAATTATAAGACCGCTTTAATTATTGGCAATAAAAACGGTCATTTTAGAGGCGGAAAACAATAGCCTTTGAAAAAAGAGACGGTTCAAAATTACCGACTTTAAAGATATTTTAACCGCTGTTTTTTTCGAAATTAGGACATTAAATAAATTGAACAACTTTTCAAAACAAGTCGTTTTTTTTCAAAAAAAAAACAACTTTTTGTTAAATTCTAAATTATATTTTTGTTAAATTTGTTTCTGTTTTAAATTGTTGACAAGTAAGATATAGACTAGTTAATTATACTTTATTCTCATATAAAAGACAAGTGCATGCTTATATTATAAAAAAGATATCGAAGCAATTATCAGAGGGAGACTCACTAATTTCGTTTTCTTCAATTGATATGACCAGAAAAGGGGAAAAAGTTGTTGAATTTTTTGAATGTTGATGGTTAAATAAATTATCACGTTAAGAGAATAAATTATTTTTCTGTTTAGAACAAACTAATGGGATATTAATGTTCGAATTTAACCTCTTAATTAGCTCAAAAGAACGCAACATGGTTTATCACAAAGTCCAAGCTCGAAACATCGTGGTAATCTTAATCGATTCGTACTTAACATTAAATAACAAATCTTAATAGGAGTAATTATAAGGGGAAAAAAAGAATAATAAACGTGATTATTGTAGTGTAATTGTATTAGTTTTTTGTGTAAAAAATCCTCCTATTAATAAGTTAGCGTATGCACTAAAATTCTTCATTCTAGCTATTGAAAATCCTCGACCCTTGTTCGATGATCCTCGTGAATGGTTCGAATTTGGGATCTTACTCGATTTTTTTCGATCCTAGCATGAATAATGCTTTCTTTAACTAGGATGTTGACCGTAATTAATTAAAATGCAAAACATTGAATTTGTTTTAAATGTGTCAATGAATATGTCATTTCATATTAAGGAAAAAAGCAATCTCCCCTCCATAATCGTATTAGTTCTTGTGTAAAAAATCCTCCTATTAATAAGTTAATTAGCATATACATGCACTAAGTTTCTTCATTCTACGCTTCAAAAATCATCGACTCTGGTTTGACAATCCTCGTGAATAGGAAAGGAACTAGGTGAGGGCTACCCCCTCCCCCTATATTTTACTAAAAATTGACGAAAAAACCGATTATTTCCGTGTATTTTTTTTTGATAAAAATCGATATTCCCCCCTCCCCACTTCACACACAAAAAAAAATACCCAGATAGGGTATGAAAAAACTATATACGATATCGAGCCCTCCCATTTAATCTTCTTGGCTCCATCACTGTTTGTGAAGGGTTAGAATTCGAGATCTTACTCGAATTTTTTCGACCCAACACTACAAAATAATGTTTGATTTAGTGAGAATCAAAAGCTGTCACAAGCCTGTCGCAAATTGACTAAACTGTCACAAAGCCGTCACAAATTGATTAAACTGACACAAATCCGTAATAAAAACCGTCGTTAATAAGCTCGTAACAAAAAATTACGTCACTAATTCCGTCGTTATTTGAGTATTTTTTTATAGTGCAAGCATGGATAATGCTTCCTTTTACTAGGATGTTGACAGTAATTGAAATTCAAAACATTGAATTTGTTTAAAATGTGTCAATAAATATGTCATTTCATATAAAGGAAAAACAAATGTAGACGATAATGATGGTTTTTATCCTTTTCAACTTTTATGATAAAAGAAGAAAACGATGTTTTGAATAATCATCATAACGAACCTATTTATTTATTTGATTTATTATAATTTACTCTTCCCCTTATTTTGACTTTTTGAGTGTTTGGGTCCCACCATTAACACCATTTTGACATTTATTTTGATATTTATTTTATATAAGTTTAGTTAACATGTTTGGCTCCAATAGTTTCAAAATTAATAATTTGATCACTATTGTTTCAATTGAAAATTTAATAAGATTTGATTTCAAAACTATACAAAATTTGGACATGACTTAGATGAATAAAATCACTTTTAAGTTTTAACTTTGCTAGTATAAGTTCTTTTGAAAAGGTTCTTTAAAATCGTGTAGATTTAAATGCTATGAGCACAATAAGTATATATATGAAAAGGAATGAATATTTCATTTATTCAAGATTTGAAAATTATAAGAATAATAGGTTTCATTAATAGTTTTTTTTTTATAATCAAATACATTTATTTGCGAAGTAAAATATGTTAAATTATTTCAAAACTATAGACGGTCAAATAAGTAAATATTTTTACTTAATAATACCAAACAAGCCCTATGTTACCTTGCTACTCATCTTATACTACCATGTTTGTTCTAATATTTATCCGATACCATATTTTAGCCTTAAAAAGGACTTCAATAATAATACCCATATATTGTTATTAATCATAATGCATACTTTCAATAGTAATAACTTCCAATTCATATCACTAGTTTAAAAAGAAAAAGATTTCAATTCAAAACTTGATAATAGCTAGATTTGAAGCTTAACAAACTCGCTAGTCTGTTTTTTTTAACGTTAAAAGATTACGTTTTTCACATCTTTAGCGTAAACTCTTACAAAAATGTTTTAGTTAAGATTTTGCTTTTTTAAAACATTGATTATAAATCATATTCTTTATAGTATTGTAAACGAACATGGTTTGACCTCTAGTGTTCAATATAAAAGTTAAAAGATCATTGCTTTAAATAAGTGCGTTTCGTAGTAAAAAAAAGCTCCACTCAAAACTTAAAAAGATTAAAAAGACAGGTTACCCGCTTTTTAGATTTATACTTTCTACGCTTTTAACATAACTCTAGCAAAAACCTTCAGCTAAAATTTTGTTTTTTAAAACACCGATTCATATTCTTTCTACGATTGTAAACATACATAGCATTTAGTGTTTAATATAAACTATGAAAACCAAATATAACTTGAGTAAAATATATATACACACACGACATACATAATCCTTTACAATTTTAGCCAGGTCTGGTCTCGACATAAGTCAAACAAGCCAATTTAGCTTAAACGCCGATTTGTGGATATAACAACAAGGAATAAAACAAAAACAGAAATAAGTCGTTTCCCCCCAATAACTATAACATAATAACCTGTGTTATTCGATGGTCGATTTCGTGTAATGCAAAAAACAAAATTTTGTATTATTATGACATGATTCCGATATTTTAACTATTCAGTGATTTTTTCGAACAAAATTTAAAACGCTCCCAAAAATTGTACTGCTGAGACGTAGAAAGGCCTCGAACCGACCCTGATTAAAGCCTAGTATAATAATGAAACATAACAAAATTACTAATCATACCCCCTATATTAATTGACTTTCAAAATCATATTCTTTGTGCAAAATTATAAACCAACATTGCATGGGCATAAAACTATGAAAACCAAATATAAGTAAAGTAAATAATATAAGCACCATAAAAGTTATTTAACTTATAAATGTACTTGTAGCATCAATACCGGGTCCACGGAATCTAAATCAATATTACATATATATATATATATATATACATGACATAAATAAATAACAATCCTTTATTTTAGTACAATTTGTATATCATCATCACATTAACAATCACTTGATTACCCTTTTTTTCATTATTATTTTGTACAAAAAGCAAACCACCCTTTTCTTTATTTAACCCATTATCATAAAATTTTATAAAAATATCATCTTTGTTTCAAGAGATATAAATATGCTCAGATCTTTTTAAGGTATTTTCTTTTATATTATTCTTAATGTTATTTATTTTTTATTTTGGAGTTATATATACTTATGTCTATTTGTGGTTTACGTGATCCTTTTGAATTAGAATTAGAATTTATAAGTTTTTTGTATTAGTTTTAGCCTATGGTTTTATCTTTTGAGTTTTATACATGTGAGAATTATATTATTATAGTCTTCTTCTATGGTTTTGGTCTTTGAATTTTAATTTTAAAAAAGGAAATTAAAAAACCTTATTTATGTGTATAATATTTCATTGTGTCTCATTTAGATTTCTTGTTGGTTTATGAATTTAAGACTTTTGAGGGTTTAGTTGAGTTGTTAGGATTTTGAAGTCAATTGGGCTTATAAGGAATTTCCAGGCTTCTTTTTTTTCAGCTATAAGCTCAACTTAATTTTATTTTATTTTTTATTTTATTTTTTGCTTTGAAGCTGTAGTGGTGTATTTAGTTATACAGCTGAGGTTATTCTGGTTTTTTGTTTTATAAAGCGAAATCGTAGCTAAAACGTTTTTGCAAGAGCTACCCAAAAAGCCTAAAAAGCAGAAAAGGCGAGTTTTTAAAGCTTTTTCTAAGAATTGAATCGAACTTTTATGTAGCTTTGAATCGAGCTTTTTTACCAGGAAGCTCTTTTAAAACAGTGTTTTTGGCCATAAAAAGCTAGAAGTTTGTTAAAAAAAACTGAAGCTTTCAAGTTGTATTATACTTTTTCCAGTTTCAATATCTTAGCTGCTTAAAAGAACTGCAGGCAAACAACCCTTATTCAATTTTTAAATAGCCTTTTTGGAGCAATATATTGGTCCCCCTTTTGTTTCCGAATTTCAATTTATACTGGCCTCATATTTTATTTTTTTCGTTTTTTGTGTGATTTATAGGCCTCCAAGGAATTGGGTCTTTCAGTTTGAAGCTAAAAGAGGCAGTCTTTATCTATATCTTGGGTAATTCTATTTCAGACTATTATAGATATATGTTTTGATTTTCGAATCAAATGGTTAGCACCGTGTTGAGTGTTTTACCTTCTTACCGAGATTCATAAGTCGAATGGCTTTTAAGCCTTTATTCCAATCACCGATATGGAATAGTTAAACTTTTTCAAGAATTTTCATCTGTTGATGGGTTTGAAGGTCGCTAGCACTAAACGAAAATCCGGTAATTTTAAGGAAATTCTCGATTTTATACCTTCTTCTCATCTCAAGGGGGAGGAAAAAGAGTTCTTTTGTGGGTATCAAGTGTTTTAGTGCGTTTTGTGCTAGCTTTTACCCAAAAATAATCAAGGTGCATAGTCACGAAAAAATACATATAAAAGATGGAGGACGAGGCAAACTCGTCATGGATCAGGAGAACTAAGTATTCTCATACAGTTTGTCATCGTTTGGACCACTCCTTTACCCCACTCACCATTGATAGAGGCTTAAACTCAAGACTAAAATCTAGGCCCCAAAATTCTTTTTCCGATGCAAAACCGGTACACAGATCAATCTCCCCTGTCCCAAGAAGCAAACTTTCTGATACTTTTAAAGAAGCCCGATCCGAAAGTAAGAGATTTTCCACCCCTCACCCTCGAAGGGTTCCATCTGATAAGGGTATAATGGGCAGAATCTTCCACAAAGATTTTCACGAAAATAACAAGCACGAGTTAAAGAAATCGAATACCATCCCACTAGAACACCTTGGTTCAATGAAAGTTAACGAACGGACGAAATGGTCAAAGTACTTTGATAGTGGGAGGGTAACCTCGGTTGAAACGGGAGATGAATTTATGGTCGATTTATCCAAGTTATTTATCGGTCTTAGATTTGCTCATGGGGCATATAGTCAAATATATCATGGGACATATAAGGATGAGGCTGTTGCAGTTAAGATTATTAGGGTACCGGATGATGATGATAATGGAGTTTTAGGAGCTAAATTAGAGAAGCAATTTACCACCGAAGTTACACTTTTGTCACGGCTTCATAATCCGAATGTCATAAAGGTAATATTTTGTGTTATTTGTCTCCAATTTTAATACTTTCATATGTCGTTTTTTTTTCCCTTGGATGTGATATCATGATCTAAAAATTCTTTATTGACATACAAGTTTATTAAGCTGCGGTTTCATGTTAAGTTCTTTTGCAAATTGATTTATGCATTTAGCTTTTAGCCCTAGGCCAAAGCTAAGCTTTCGTTCACAAAGTTCTATAAGTTAAGAAAAAGGTTGAGTTTTTCCTCAAAGTAAGCGTGCGCAGCGTTCTTATATAAAAGCTGCACCCATATAAGCACTTGGTAAGTATTTTAAAATACGTTTGGTAATTTTAATTCTTTCCAGAATGCCTATTTCCTTGCTGTTAAGAGTTTTCAACCGTTTTAGAATTGTCACATCCAATTGTAGCGGTTGCTGGTAAATTGAGGTACTAATTTATGGTAAACAAAAACATTTTAGGCTATCCAGTAACGCATTAAGCATCTTATGATACCAAATGCGTAAATGTCAAGTATTCTGTTGTTGAAGTTTGGTTTAGATCTTTTCCACTTTGTTTTGGTGAATCCAGTATCGACTCATAGATTTTTGGTTCCGGTCATAGTGTCATTCATTAAATTTCTAGAAATGAGTATATTTATAATTGATTCTCCTTGTCTTTTAACTAAATTATATTTGTCATAACTTGATGATACAGTTTATAGCGGCATGTCGAAAGCCACTAGTTTTCTGCGTAATTACAGAATATCTATCGGAAGGCTCTTTGAGATCGTATCTTCATAAACTCGAGCACGATCACAATTCACTCCCATTAATGAAGCTACTTTCAATAGCTCTTGATATTGCCCGAGGAATGGAATATATTCATTCTCGAGGAATAATCCATAGGGATTTAAAACCCGAGAATGTGCTTATTAATGAAGATTTTCATATGAAGGTCGCTGATTTTGGAATAGCTTGTGAAGAGGCACGTTGTGATGTTCTGGCGGATGATCCCGGGACATATAGATGGATGGCTCCTGAAATGATTAAAAGAAAATCGTATAATAGGAAAGTGGACATGTACAGTTTTGGGCTTATTTTGGGGGAAATGGTTACGGGGAAGATACCGTATGGGGAGATGAACCCGATTCAAGCGGCATTTGCGGTTGTAAATAAGGTACTTTTCCTGTATTATTATTTTTTGTGATTGCCTAAATATGGTAAAATAATGCGATGGTGCATTTAGCTCATCATCTTTTCTTGTTTCATGACTTGATTGCATTTATGGTTTTAAAAAACTTACTATTAAAATATTGTTCAAAAAATCACAAAGAATCAGTCTGTCTTGGTTTATTTTACGTTATGTCCTTAAGGTTGTTTCATTAGAGCTGTTTTAAGCTTAATTTTTTTTGGCCATTTCGCTTATATATGTACTGTTTTAAGGTTTTGTCTCAACCCCAAATAAATCAACTTTTTTTTCTTAACAATCGTGGAAATAGTACAACCGTGTGATATGTTAAGTTGAAGAAAGTTTCACCACTCAATTGTTGATATAAATTAATCCTTAGGCTCTGTTTGGGGCAAAAGATTGTTTGCAGATAAATGTAACAGAAATGAAATTATCTTTACAAGCAAATTACGGATCTAATAGCGACATTTTCTTCTGGGTCATATTTTCACACAAGGACTCCTTGCTCGAAACACAGCCTTAATTTGACATTAGGTGGACTCAGTGATGAACTATTTTTTCATTGTCTAATGTTTTCACCTTGTGTACATCTTTTATGAAATATTTTGCATTCCAAATGTAATAACCAAACAATTTTGCACTTTCAGAATACGAGACCACCCATCCCTGATGATTGTCCACCCTTGTTTAAAGCTCTAATAGAACAGTGTTGGTCTATAAAACCCGATAAAAGACCCGAGTTTTGGCAAGTCGTAAAAGTATTAGAACAATTCGAGTCTTCACTTGCACGTGATGGGAATATGACCCTTGTTCAAAACGCAACGTGCCATGATCACAAAAAAAGTCTTCGCCATTGGATTCATAAGCTTGTCCCCGCTGCTCACAACTCCACATCAACAAAGCCGGTTCAAGGGTTTAGGGGGATGGCGTCACCTAAGCCTAAGTTCTCGTGACTCTTGTACATTGTTCATCTTTTTTAAGTTTCATTTTGCTAAAATACGAGTGTAAAGGTGGTTTTTGCATACCTTTTCTTCTTGTATATTCTTGAAAGTACATAATTATACTATAGTTTGGGTGATGGACAAGTTATTTTTACATCTTTGTGTATAACAGTTCTACAATTTCGAAATGCTTTTTATGAATGTTTACTTTATTCAAAAGCCAATCAAAGTGATTCGCAATTGCATAATTGTTCTATTGTATCAATATACCAGTTCAACATTATGTACTTGTTGAACAAGACAACTTGATACACAAATCAATATTCCTGTTGTCGTCGTCTTTGTTATTCTGATACAATTATTTACTGAGGCAAAATTTGGAAGTCTGAATCGGACGATCGAAAGCAACAAATAGGTAATGCTAATAGATTCTGCACTGCTATCGTCTTTAGGTTGCAGTTTTCATCTTACTTTTTTGCACTGCCTGTTAAAAGTTTTTCATGTAGATCATGACTACACATTATTTTTCAAAGGTTGAATTTTCTTTTATTCTGCTATTCGACCAATAGTCTAAAGGACGCAGAGCGGGTTTTAGGCGGAAATTAATCGGCTGACGTCTAATCATGTTTAATTTCGATTAACCACTGTCTAATTCATCTATGCACGCCTAACCCGTTAGGCTTCTGGATTACGCCTAACGCCAATGCTCCGTCTAATTTTTAAGGCTAGATTTGACTTTTGGAACATTGTACTCAACTATCTAAACAGAAGTTGAATAAATAATGTCTATTTTAAGGACTAATATTCTAGTTGGTCTCATTAAATTGGTTACTAGTATTTCTTTTGGGCTAATTTTTTTTTCTAATAGCAAATATTAAAATGCCAAATTCATTTAGTTTTCATGTAACCAAAATTAGAATATTAATCCTGAGAATTATAAAAACCTCTCACTCATTCTCAACTCACATTTCACTAAACCAAACCAAAAAACTTAACCATTTCTCATCACTCCTTGAACAATTTTCAAAATACAAAACATGGGTTTTGTCAATACATGGTCAAATAATAACTCACAATTTTTTTAATAATCAAAATTTAATTACCAAGCTCATAAATTCATACCTTAATTTGGGATGTATGCGAAACGCACGCCAAGCGTTCGATCAAATTACTCACCCAGAAGTTTTTTTATGTAACGCCATGCTAAATCGGTATTTAAAAATGAAAATGTTTAGTGATGCATTGAATTTATTTAATACAATGTGTGTTAGTGATTTGGATATAGATAGTTGCACGTGTACTTTCGCGCTAAGAGCATGCACTGGCCTCGATGATTACGAGAGTGGTTTGGAGATTATTAGGACTTGTCATGAAAATGGAATGATAAAAGATCGTTTCTTTGGTTGTTCGGCGATTATTTTTTTGGCAAGATACGATCTTTTGGAATACGCCTGTTGGGTATTTGATAGGATTCGGAATAAAGATGTTGTTTGTTGGAACTCGATGATGGGAGCGTACTTGCAGGCGTGTTGTTTTATCGAAGCTATTGAGTTGTTTCTAGAAATGCGTGTTTTTGGAGTTAGGCCTAGTCAAGCGACCATATTGAGCTTGATACAAGCGTGTGGAGGAGCCAAGGAAGTGGAATTGGGAAAGTGCGTTCATGGATGTGTTATTGCGTTGGGGATGGTTGAGAACGTTATGGTTTTTACCTCTCTGATTGATATGTACCACAAAATCGGTGACACTCGAAGTGCTTTCACAGTTTTTGATAAGATGCCTGCGAAGAATTTGGTAACATGGAACGTGATGATCTCAGGTTGCGTTGGTAATAAGTTGGTACATAAATCATTTAGTCTTTTTAATGGGCTAATCGACACTAATTGTGGGGTCGATTCGACGACTGTAGCTAGCCTTCTGCAGGGATGTTCACAGATTGCTGATATCGAAAGTGGAAAGATACTGCATGGTTGTGTATTCAGACGAGGATTTGAGATCAACCTCATTGTATTAACCGCACTCATTGATTTGTATTGCAAGTGCAGTGCCTTGGACCAAGCCACTTATTTATTTAACCATATAAAAGATAAGAATGTTGTTACTTGGACTGCATTGTTAGTAGGGCTAGTCCAAAACGGGCAAGCTGAGGATGCTTTAAAATTATTTGGCCAAATGCAACAAGAAGGTGTTGCCGCTAACGAGGTTACTCTTGTTAGTTTATTGCATTCTTGTGCCCATTTAGGCTCTTTGAAGAAAGGAAAAAGTGTGCACACCCGATTTATTCGACATGGCTTTGCCTTGGATGTGGTTAAAACGACAGCCCTAATTGATATGTACGCCAAATGTGGAAATATGAATTACATGGAAAGGATATTTCAGCTTGGAATTATGGAAAACGATATTGTTTTGTGGAACTCTATGATAACTAGCTACGGCATGCATGGTCATGGGGAAAAGGCTATAGGCGTGTATGATAGGATGATAGAAGAGAGGGTCAAGCCAGATGAATCTACCTTTGTTTCTCTTCTAACTGCTTGTAGTCATTCGGGGTTAGTGGATAAAGCGATACATATATTCAACTATATGGAAATAAACCACAATATAAGACCTAACGATAAGCATTATGGTTGTATTGTAGACCTATTTAGTCGAGCTGGTCGTTTTAACGAAGCAGAGGCCTTTATGAAAAAAATGCCTTTTGAGCCGAGTGCCATTGTTCTTGAAGCTTTGCTGTGTGGGTGTCGTATACACCGAAATATGGATTTGGCTGTAAAAACTGCAGATAAATTACTTCAGCTAGATGCCAGTAACCCTGAGGTTTATATTAGCTTATCAAATATATATGCGGAAGCCAAGAAATGGAATGAAGTAGACTATGTAAGAGGACTTGTGAGGAAATGGGGAATGAAAAAAGTCCCTGGATTTAGTTTGTTGAAATAGGATATGTAATTCATACATTTTTCACTAGTGAATATTCTCATCCAAAGTGGAAAGAACTCAACTGGTTTTTAGAGACATTGAGATTAGTTGGGTAAGTGGCAGATACTAGTTGTGTTCTCGTAATGTGGACGAGGAGAAAGGGGGAAACTAGCAATGGCGTTTGGGATTCTAAACACACCATCAGATCAGTTGGAGGTCGGTTCCCCTTTTTGTAGAATGTATTTTGTTATTTCTTCTTTCCATATCTTGAAAGTACATTTTTACAATCCATTTATTCCTATCTGAAGTAAATAAACCATGCTTTTTTCCTGTAGGATCACCAACCCCAAAAGGAATGTAATTTAATGGAAGTGATTTGTGCTCCTGCTCGAGTTTATGAACGAATGACCTGAACATGCATCCTGATAGATATTCGGTGATCACCCAAAAAACCAAAACTGTATCATGAGATTGCATATATAAAACCCAAGGACATACTTTTTGACGAAGATCTCCATGTGAAAATCGCTGATCTTGGAACAGATTCGAAGAGGCTTCGTGTGATGTTTTAGTGGATGATCCCGGACGTACCGATGGATGGCACCCAAAAGATTAAAAGAAAATTGTATAATAGGAAAATTGGACATGTATAGTTTTGAACCTATATAGTTTATATGCATATTTTCATGACTCGTGTACATTGTTTTTGTTCTCAACTTATTTTGACAAATTGCGAGTACAAAAGATGGTTGTTGTCATATTTTCGTCTTGTGTTCTTCTTCTTGTATACTGTTGTGTACCAGTATATTGAGGTTTGGACATATTTTCAATTATATGTATTGATGTGAAAGTCAGTTCTTCCAATTTGAATTCCTTTAATGCCAGTTTATTACTTTAAAAGCTAAACAATATTGCATATGCTTCGCTATTCACTTTTTTGAAATGTATTTGTTGCACGAGTACTGTTATTTATGTAGGGCTATACACAGATTATCTGTATGGTTGTTCGATTAACCGATTAACTAATCATGTATGACAACAAGTGTGTCCATAAGTTTATATCCTCAGACCTGGTGCTGCTTTCTAATTTAGCTTCTCACTTTTGTTGTGATCTCTGTTTCATTTAACAATTAGCAACTATTAATACTGCCATTTTTGTATCGTCGTATTTATCGCTTTTTTACCAAGCCAACTCACAATTTTTAACATTCTGCAGTCGGCTTGATTCAATGTTACTAGGTTGTAAGAGTATGCCTTGTTTGGCTGCAAACACCAAATTTAAATAGCTGCTTTGAAAACCAGAAACTAGTTAAGAAACAACTATTTAACGCCATATTTCTCAGGATCTGCAGAAAAATTTAACATAAGATATGTATCATTTGGTTGTCAAAAGGTTCTGCAACGTTGATTAGGAGCGGGTACGAATACACAACCATTCATCTTCTAAAGCAGAGAAGTACAAAATTCAATTTCCAAAACTGGTAAATGAAGACAATTTCTGAAATACGGAGACGCAGTATTAAACTTTGGGATTAACAGTTACGCTGTTCACGATAATGTCGACTCCACAAGGTGGATTTTCTAATAAAATCACCACTTTCGATGGGGTACCTTCAACCATAAATTCTCCCCGCAGCATTATCCAGTCGTTGTCTGTTGCCTGTGAGCTATAGAAAAACAATATTTTTAGAAAATAAAAACCAAACTAATTAAATCAATGCAATAAAAAATAAATAGTTGTTTTTGCGCTTTTTTGGAAATGTGAGAAACTGTTAAGATAAGGAGGCGGAAACTAACTTAGCTATATTGCAAACGAATTTTAATTCAGTACCACCAGGAGCTTGCACCCAAAGAGTAGCTCGTACATCTGCGCTACTAACGTTATTACCATAAATACGAATCACAGCACTAAAATTGTAAGCAACGTTTATCTGTACCCTACTAGTAATATCCTGTTCAATTCCATTCCAAAAGTTTGTACGTCCCGTTGCTACGGCAAAAAAAATTCCAGATAATAAAGGCTTGAATTTTTTATCAGCCACGGAATCACGTAATACAAATATCTCGCAGGCCTTTGCTGACCAGTTGCTGATGCCGTGTTCGAATCTCGGGTTTTGTATGATATTGTTAGTATCGGTATCATCAGCTACTTTTGTAGTTACCTGAAAAAATTACTATTGTAATCAGAATGCTGGTAAATAATATCATTTCCTAAACCTGCACTCAAGTGATCATTCTTTTGAGAAACCAGATACAATTAATGTACTCAGTATCAAGATTAAGGAAAAATTAATTTTATTTTAGTTAGAACTTTAATCAAAAAAAAATTACGTATACACTTACGAGTAACACATCCGTAAAAATATGAATCCGCCTTTCTCAGCAGAGATTGTCGTATTTTACGTTTGAAATAAATTATAGTACTTTTTACCTTAGATTTGATGTCCATTTGAAGATTCTAACTTCAACCTGTCAAATGAAATTAATTAGGAAATACTAGATGGTAAATTAAAACAATATTATTCTAATATAATAGCACAACTTATTAGCAGAACTGAAATAAACTCGATTACGGTAGTGTAAACTGTTTATTGATGGTATCTTGAAAATAATTTCACTTAAAACAGATCCTATAACAAAAAATGGAAACTCAATATCTAGCAGTTCCTGTTTTTATATTGTTTTGTAAATACTAGTACAAATTAGCAGAACTTGAAAGATGAAAGGCCAATAGCCTTTGCCTCCTTGCTACCTTAATATTGGAATTAACCGTGTTTAATGTTTGAAATAATTCTTTTGGGGGCATTTATGGTATGTGGTACAGACGATCAGGAAGAGAAACGGAAGCGTGATGCGAAACGGAAGTGTTTCTAGATTATATCTGTGTGTATAGTCTATTAAGCAACACTTTTCTGGATTAGAAATTGGGAAACCATTGATTGTGTTTCGTTTCAACAAACAAGAAAACTGAACTTATTTAACTTAATCAATTTTATTTTATTTTTTCAATTTTTAAGACCATTTGGAACCTAAAACCGCCAAAAGGTTGATCTTTTCAATCTGAAACCGCCATTGGTGCAAAACACGTCTATCTTATCAATTTTTAGGGGAGCATGATTGTGAACCTTACAAATTTTCAGAAAGATTAATTCTTATGTGTTCATATTTTGTCCTGTCAATTTGGCTGTTGCTCAAACATTGATATTTCGATCTTCTATCACACTATAGGATATAGGTACATTTACTAAGCCAACCTCGAGGAAGAAAACTTCAAGAAAAGTAGATGATGGGCGGATCTGATGTTGCTAGCCTAAATAAAGAGATTCGACAATTTGCAGCAGGTTAGAGCTGTGTAAGCATTTCAATATTTGTTGGCCAACTCAAAAAAAATTCAAGACATGCGTTTGTTTTGTGCATCTCGTGCCTTATATCGCCATCTCTTTCAGGGCCATCTCATATGTAGTAAAACTCATGCCGTACCTCTCCACTGTAGAAGTCAGAAGAATTAGGGATGATGAAGAAAAATAACCTTTTTTACTTCTTGGTTTAAGAAATTGCATTGTTCATGTAGTGTGTTAGCTATGCGGAAAAAAATTACTTATTTGAATCGTATATTTACTGTACTAGCGAAAATAACGACGTATAAAAAGGGAGAAACATACAGCAAAAACTTATTTATGATAACAAAGTAGTTCATCACCCTCATCTACATAAGATGATTAAGACAACATAGTCAGATCAAATTCTGGAAATTACTCATATCACGTTGACGAACAAAAACACAACAACATGAGAAAAAGTCTGACACTGGAAACTTGATAGAAAATATTTACATGAACCGGTTTTTAGTTGCCACCTCAGTGATGCTTGCTCCTAGTCTCGGTGCTATAGAGCCTGCAATCAATATGTTACATTCTGCTTAGCTAAGATCAGTTGAATATAGTGTTTGAACGACTCAAAAATAGAGTCTAGATACTACAAGTTATCAGAATATTCATCTCTTTAAGAAAATTCGTAGCTTTTGAAGTGTTCTATTCTATCAATTCAGAATGAAAAATTTGATAAGTAGCTAAAATGCACAGGACAGTATTTATCATTTGCATAACTGTTCGGATAGATTGCACCAGTAGCTCTATCTAACACTCGAAGGTCCTTCTTTTCTTGACAAAGTTTATTTTTTAAAATTAAATTTGACTGTACAATGAAGCCTCATTAGGCAACAAGTGCTAAATATCCATAAAATCAGTTTCTCGTTCTACCTAATTGTCTAATTTGGTTGATCCGTCAGTCAAGAATGTCGGGACCTTCACACTTTGAGTCGGAAAAGTTTATTTCTAAATTTTGAGTTCTAAGAATTCCAAAGATTACAAATTCGAGTTATTTGGCTTCAGTTATATGCTTGCTCTCTATTTTAACCAGACTCTTTTCCCTACTTATTTTAAACAAATGTACATGTTCTAAAATTCATTAATCTAGCTTTCTTATTATTTTTATCTGCTTAAAAGTTATGACCAATCAAACTTCTAAATAGTTCGAGATTTACCAGTCATAAACCGTGGGCGAGTTGGGTTTTGGCTTGTCAAAAACCTCAGCACCGAAACCCTTTGTGTTAAGGTTGCTACCCGGGTTGAAAACACTTCTCCACACATTGTCCTTTGGCACAGCTGTTGGTGACGACGTAGTAGCGCTCGTCACCGTCATCGGACTAATCGGCTTCTGATTATTGCTCCCATCTTTCCAAAGAATGAGACAAAATGCAATGAAAATAAATATTGTGCAGCTCTCTATAGTCTATACCATAAGTTTCTCTTTCAGTTTTTAATATCTATTTTTTCCACTGTAAAAGTTGCTATAACATCTTGACTTTTTCTGGAATAATACTAAAATTTTATAGAACTAAAGTTTTACTGGAATAACACTAGAAATTTTCTGGAATAACAGTAGTATTTTTCTGATGTAACACTAAATCTTTTCTGGAATTACACTTAAAGTTTTCTGGAATCCAAGTATAAGATCATGTTATTGTGAAACTATTGTGAAAAGTTTAGTAGTTTTACTCAAATTTAAAGAATCAAAAAACTCTCATGACTAACATAAACAAGGAACAACATATCATGTTATGTGATCACAAAAAGAACTGAAGAACATCTCTGTCTTATACTTGAAATCAAGGAACTATAATTTCAACATAAACCAGCCAAAATAACACTAAAAGTGAACATTTATTTATTTATTTAAAATGTTTTTATACTTTCCCTTTCATGTTAGGACTTATGCCTAATTTACTAGTATTATTTCTACCAACTGTTAATTGACAAAAAGAAAAGAAAAGGTGAAAAAAGCACCACCTTTGATAAGTATGGGTTGAGTGTTGAGTTTTCTGAGCTTGCCAAGACCATGATCAGGTTTAGGTCCAGCTACAACATCATCCCATAGCTTCTCTAGCAACACCATCTTCTCTCTCTTACACACACCTTCACACACTTTCACACACACTTTTTTGGCTAAACAAATCCAAAGTACCTTCTAGTAAATGTTTGGATGAGTCGTTAACCAAAATATATTACCAAAACATACCACGGCTAAAAGTTTCTTTTCAAAACATAGAAACGTACGATTACACATATTTATTAAATTTGTATGTTTGAAAAATAAAAGTTTTGATTTATACTGTTTGATAATTAGATTTGAAATTTTATATGTTTTTGGTAATTTTTGCATGTTACTACTTTATAGTGATTAGTTGTACTAAAAGAAAAAAGTGAATTGCATCGATGATCACTATAGTTTGGAATTATATCTCACTTGTTTTTATACTTCCTTCGTTTGATTAATTGTCCATTATGAAACTACGTGCAATTTTGACCGGTCAATAACTTGTATCAAAATTATCGGAATAAATTTTTTTTAAAAGTTAATCATACAGTTCAAACATAAAATTATATGATTTAGTTTTGAAAATTTTTATTTCGACAATGTCGATACATGTTATAAACCGGTCAAAATTGCAATTAATTTCGTAGAAGACAATTTATTGTGAAGGGAGGGAGGGAGTACAAGTTTTGAAAATATGGTACTCTCTATACGTTCTATTTGTGTTATACGTTCTATTTGTGTCACGTATTAAAGACGACAAGAAAATGTCCTTTTTTGAAGGTAAAATGTTTCTGGCTAGTTTGACGTCAAAATAGCAACAACTGTTAGCGTTCAGGCATTTTATTATCCTGAAATAAGTTGCCAAAAGTTTAAGGTTACACTTGATTTTATGTTTTGTTGGAAAGAGGAACATTAGAACATCCATTAATGAAATAATTGACATTTTAACATGGAAACAAATTGAGTACTAGCTTGTATCCAAAATACTTAAATAAATGCCAATTATGTTATTTATCAAACCATGCCAACCGAATTGTTGGTACGAAATTATAAGGTACAAATTAACATTAAATATTGTAACTATGAACCCCATTTTTGTAGTTGACCAAGAAATTTATAAGGATAAGGATGAAGACCTATTCAAAGTTGGTCCCCAACAAAAATATTTATGATTTTCCTGATCCAGATGACTGGGGATGGACGTGACCATATCCGACGACGATGATTTTTAATTTTATTTTTATTTTTTTATATATGTAATTAAAAAAAATAATTAAATATATAGATTGATGGTCTTTCTAGTTAAATAAAAAATTTGTTAGTGTAATGATAAAATTGGAGCATAACGTGGTGAAAGGTTAGAAGTTCAAATCAACTTCTATTTTCTAAAATTTTATGTTTTTTATTTTTAAATTACCAAATTATATAAATACTCATTGTATTTTCCCAAACAATATTACATAAAAAAATTATTTTATTGTCCAATGTTCTTTGTATTGACTTTATATTTATTTTATACTATGTAATACAAAAATACAAAAAAAATAATTTTTATATTAGACTCTATTTTTTTCTATTCGATATATTTTTTTTACGACTCCCGAATAAAATTATGCTGGTTTCACTCATGGTGACGACTCTATGGTTTATAAATTAAAATTATGATAATGTATTTAAAATAATATGATGTGACACTGGTGCATGTACTGTAGTATGTATTGCCAAGAAACAAGTGTCAGTATTTTAGTATGGGCTTCTTACGTTATTTTATTAATTTTTTTTACGTTACAGCGTATCAGTAAATTTAAAAATATTTCAATAAAAAAAAATATGGACCACGCACGTAATAGTTTATTAATATTATATTAACCAACTGAATCATATATGTTGATTATATATAAATGTGAATTTTGTGTTATCTAAAATTTAAAAAATTTATAAGACTCGTCATATATGCCATTTTTTATAACATAATTATTAATTTTTAAAAAAAAATTATATTTTGATGGGTTGATCTTCATAGTATCTAATAAATAACCAGCAAGTCTTTAACAATTTGAATAAAGACTACTTAAATCCATTTAGCCGCACACCTTAATATATTTTTAAGAGCACTGTTTTAAAAGCATGATTTGGAGCGAAAAAGCTCGATTCAAAGCTTAAAAAAAGCTTTAAAGCATGCGTTTTTGTCTTTTGAGCCTCTAAAATCTTACGTTTTTTACACTTTTAGCATATTTTTAACAAAAAAACGTTTTAGCTAAGATTTCGTTTTTTAAAACACTGTTCAAGAGAGATTTCTCTAATATATGTGCTTGGAACACCCTCGTCTTCCTACTCGAGACGAATCTTTTTCAACGCAATTGTTCTATTTGTCGCTTTGTCCCGTGCCTTACAGACCACACCATAAGTTCCTTCACCGATACTGCAATTTTGATAGAGATCGATCATCAATGTAATAGAAGAGCACAACTATAGCTAGAAATGTTTATATCTTGAAAAAGAAATGATTTACTTTATCCATCTAATCAGCAGAATGCTAGAACCACCCGAGGACAAGCTGAATAAATACCAGTGTTTTAAAAAGCGAAATTTTAGCTAAATCGTTTTTGTGAAAGGTATACTAAAAGCGTAAAAAACGTAACCTTTTAGCGGCCTAAAAAACGAAAAAGCGAGTTTTTTAAGCTTTGCATCGAGCTTTTATCGAGTTTTGAATCGAGAAGCGTGCTTTTTAAAAACCTGATAAATACAAGAAGCAGACTAAGAAAAGTATGAAGTCAGAAAGTTGTAAACTGTAAAATGAAAACTTGGCAGGAAAAAAAAGTGGTCTTCATACAAAATTCGATTAGATATTTAGGTATTCTATGTCTTTTCACACCACAATGATGCATATTCATGTAAAAATTCCACAAACTCGTTAGAATAACTACAATAAAACGCAGGAGGGAACAACTCAGACTCACATTATCGGCATAACCTTCGTTCTCCGTAAATGATAAGTATCAAACGCACACATTGCAGTGAACAGATATTAGCACCACAAGACACATAAAAAGATGCAAAATTAAATTAAAATATCACAAAATCGGCTTAAGAACTTAAAACCAAAAGCAATAATCCTAAATTCACATTCACATCCCAACTTTCTAATTCTTTAGCTGCATAAAACTAGAAAAATGTTAGAACTAAGGTAACCATAGCCTCGTATCCAGATATCAGTTTTACCCCCAAACAATCAGGCTCTTTTACGAATAGACCTAGGTCATTAGTTTAAGACTGTTTAACCAAGTTTATTAGTAATTCTATTCTCCGACCCTGCAGCATCTTCGGGTTTTCCTGAGCCTTTACCATCCTTGTTTTTCTATGTTGTCTTCCTCTTACTCCTTATGCTAAATTGTATCACAAAGTGCCAATCATGATCATGAACTGGCTTGTAAAACCTCATTTTATCCCCAGCTTTCAAATTATGCTCCCTTACAATATTCTCCCATCCATCCGAAATAAAATAACTCCTTAAAGGCTCCCCCTGGTAAACCATTATCACGTTCCAGTCTTGGTTCATCCAATCACTAAATTTCACAATCGCCTCCTCGCCACACCATTCAGCTGGCGGCATTCTGAAACCAGTTATCTCCAATCTCCCACTCAATATATCAGATTCCGTTAAGCTTTGCTCCCCGAGAAGCTTCTTTGTGCGATAAAGATCCGTGTTGAGAGGTCTTACTCTTTGTCTCGATTCATCATCTTTGAATGAATCACTGCAATATCCATGTCATCTTACCAATAAGCATTTAAGTTGTCAGAGTAATGTAAACAATGCTATTACCCTTTTTGTGATTTCTGAACCAAAATATAGCTTTGTTTAGGGATCTAGTGTCTGAACCAAAGGTTATATCTTCAACAAAATTCTGTAAATGTATACTGCAGGTTTTGAATGACAAAATTCTCAGATTGAAAAATTTAAGACCTGCTTCCGAATTCTGAAATGGTAAGGTTGTTCAATTCTGCAAGTTATACTTGAAAACGGTTCTAAAAACAATTGTTTTCCATCTGTTCCAAGCAAAGTTAAGTAACATGAGATTCTCGCATTTACATAGCACAGTTAATTGAAATTGGAAACGATGCATGACACGCCTTTTTCAGCCGTATTTTCCCCAGATAACACCATGTAATGGATGAAAATATAAAACATAATTTAGAACTTCAGAAAATCTGTACAACTAGTTAACGACGTCTAACTTCTATATTGCCCCAGAAATTGGAAAATTATCTCACATGTGCAATGTTATCAGATATACAGAAAACATAACAAGGATGTATTCATTGATGATCTGATCAGTTGGGATTAAACGTGTTCATGGCATATTAGTGGAGAAAAACCTCAAGAATCAAAGTTGTTGGTGAAGAAAGTCATTGAAAGCAATAAAAGCAACGCAAAACTTACGCTATTTGTAATTCTTGAACCGGATTCTTGATCAGTGCAAAGTTATGAAAACCAAGGTTCTGCCTTTTAAGGAAATCCTCGAAAGTCCCTACCTTTCCTTGTCTCTCGTACTCCATATAGTTATAGTACATGGAACCATGTTGTTCTTATCATCTTACATAAAGTGGAATATGATGACCATTACCTCATAAAATTCCACCTTATTTTTATATAAATTGTGGAATGTTCACTCATATTATCTGGGGAAAATAAGGCTGAAAATAAGAAGAAAAAAACTCATAACACTATTTCTGCCTATTTAAGCAACCAAAATTCTTTCAAATTTTATGATCTTATATTGTATCTCTATTTTTATCATAAATTTATATCATCATTATAACTATAAATTTCTCGCACTACACATCGCACATGCATGCATGGGCAAAAAAATTAGTTATTATACATAGATACATAAGGAAACAATAATAATAATTATTATTATTAAAAAAAAAAAGAGTAAGTAGGTTTACATGAATTGTTTTTGATCCTTGTACCACGTTGTTGTTGTTATCATCATCGTACTTTATGTTGTTGTTCGAAGATGACGATGATGATGACGTAATGCTCGTCTCAGAGAATTTATTTGTTTCTCTCACAAATAAAAAAAAAGTTACATAGACATAATAATGTATATCGAGTTTAAATTAATTGCTACACCTAAAAGGAGAAAATCTTGATGAGTTAAACATATCTTTATCAATAAACATATGTTTAACAAAATTTGTAGTTATCTTTCGGGTTCATAGTTTCATTGTTTTCTATTTTCTTAACTTATGTTTCTCCTTTTATTATTTTACTGGATTTTGCTATTTCTAGATTCTATTTTCTTACATGGTCTTTATATTAGTTTGCATTTATTTTTTAGATGTAATTCTTGATAGCCAATTGAAAGCCTACTGAATGAACCTGAAGCTATTTTTGCTTTATCGCGAAAGCAATATCCATACTTTTCTAAATCTTGAACTTGTATGCTCAATTTTTGCTAGTTATCAGAAGAAAAAAAATATATTCAATGGTGGAATATGATCTGCACCTTGTTAATTTGAGATTTGTTCTCATTAAACGTTCCTTTTTATCACAATTGATCTTGGTGCAATAAGGGGAATAATAAGGATATGAGATATATGGAGAAAAATGATGTTTTTTGAGCTCAAATTCTCTTAAAAATGGGGTTTGAATGATGTCTATTTGCGCTCTTTTCCCCTCAAATATATTGTTATAGTTTTTTTGTAATGGATCTATTAAACAGTGTGTTTTTTAGCGATTTATAATCGGATTATTTGATTACCATCGTGCGGAGTATTGTCCCATGTATTTGACATTTTTCTTCTTCAGCTAATAAAAATTTCCTTTCAAAGAAAGAAAGAAAGAAAGAAAAATGGTGGAATATGATCTTAAAAAGCGAAGAGCTTTTTAGCCTTCCATCATTCCAGGTCTTACAAACAGTACTGCCAAATGTTTGGTGTTTGTCGCACAAAATAATTTGTTTCAGTTACCCAACTCATTTACTGCAATGAAGAAAACAGATATTGTCTTTTTATTCTTCGGTTTATCGCCACACAATCGGTCATTCAGTTCATGCATATGACTTTTTTAAATCCCCATTAACTTGTGTTAGCAGTTTTTACAATTGTTTCGAATGAACTCGTAATGTCCAAGGCAGATTATGCCTTCTTGCTACTTCTTCTTGTGACTTGGCCACTTTGATATTCCGTAAGCCCTGCAGATACTCCGTAATGTACGTGGGGACACTCTAAGCTTATCTGCAGCATCGGACATCTTCAGATCTAGATTTGCAACCACCTCATCTTTACTGATATTAAGTCCAAGCCTTTGTTGTACAGTACTTGCCTCATTTTCACCAGCTACTAATTCCCTCTCGAATTCACCCACTGATTTATTTTTTAAAATTCACACAGAAAATTAAACCCAATAAAAAGACTATGTGGGTGCACCAAAATCACTATTTTAAACAAACTGCAAACAGATCATATCATATCATATCATATAACTTACTTGTGCTATGAAGTGTAGATTCATTTATTAGTGTATCCCGATCGTAAACATCCTCTTCTTCCGTGTGCATACGAAGGTTAGTCAATTCTTGATGCCGGTTAAACTCTAAAAAAGCCACATCAATCAAATCCATATCCATGTCCAAATCCAAATCCAAAAAAAACTCATCAACCGGATCGATATCAGGGGTAGTCAATTCTGGAGACTTATTTTCTCTCGGGATTAGAAAGTCACTGCAATATTTAAGTCATCTTCTGAATAAGCATTTAAGTTGTCAAGTAATGTAAACAACGCTATTCTAGATGCAAACTGATGTACATTTATATGAGCATTGTCAACGGTTTTCCCCTTAAACTGCATCTACACCATTATTTTTCGGGGATTTAACTTTTGAACTGAATGTTGACAAACGTTCTGTACAGTTATTCTGCAGGTATCATCAGATAACAAAAACTGAGTCTCAGATCGGAGCGGGGCAAAAATTTAAGGCCGGCTTCTAAAATGGCGAGTATGCTTGTTTCTGTAACTTATGACTTAAAAAACAGTTTTCATTTTTTTTTCTCCAGAGAACACCATGTAACAAAAGATTTTCCCATTTCCTAAGCATAGTTTTGTCGATTTGAGAAATAAAATAAACCAATATCGTAAAAACTTAATATTTTCAAAATCACCATGTTCTAGCAGACCCTGTAAAGTTATATTTACTGGAATCAAAAAACCGTGCAAAGAATTTATATATGATCTGCAATGTTAACAGATAATACAACTTATTTAATATAGGTGTATGCATAATGATCTAATTAGTTGCAATTAGACGTGTTCAAGTCATATCAGTGAAGAAGAACCTTAAGAAACGGTTTCTGGTAAAGAGAATCAAAGAAAGAAACGGTTCAAATTTACCCCATTTCACCGTATTGCGGCCCTGCAGCATCATCGGGGTTTCCCTGCAGCATATTCTCCTTTTTGTAAAATTCTATCACAAAGTGCTGACTAGGATCACCACCATTAACTGGCTCGTAAAACCTCATGTTATCCCCAGGTTTCAAATTATGCTCCCTTACAATATTATCCCATCCATCCGCAATAAAATAAATCCTTGAAGGCTCCTCCCCCTGATAAGCCATTACCACGTCCCAGTCTTGATGCTTCAAATCGGTCAATTTCATTTTCGCCTTCTTACCATGCCATTCAGCTGGCGGCATTCTGAAAGCGGTTATCTCCAATATCCCACTCACTACATCAGCTTCCGTTAAGCTTTGCCCCCCGAGAAGCTTCTTTGTCCAAACAGGTAATGAATCACTGCAATATCCATGTCAACTTCCCAATAAGCATTTAGGTTGTCAGAGTAGTGTAAACAATGCTATTTTAGGATGCAAACTGTTGTAGATATATATGAGCATTGTCAGTGTTAACATTCTGTAAAATTATTATTCTGCAAGTATCAGATAACAAAACTGACAGACTGAGATCGGAGCAAATATTTAAGGCCGGCTTCTAAAATGGTGAGTACGCTTGTTTCTGTAACGTAGACTCAAAAAAGTTTCCCCCAATTTCTAAGCATAGTTTATACGTTATTCAAAAATAAATTAAATCAATATCCTAAATAATTTACATGTCCAAAATCACTATAAACTAGCGGACCCTGTAAAGTACTACTATTTACAAAAATTTCGAAAACCATGCAATGAATTAGCATATACGAGAACAGCTCCCCCTCTGCAATATTGCCAGATAATACAACTTATTTAATATGAGTGTATGCATAATGATCTCATTAGGTGCAATTAAACGTGTTCATATCTTATCAGTGAAGAAGAACCTCAAGAAACGGTTTCTTGGTAAAAAGAAATCCAAGAAAGAAAGGGTTCAAATTTACCCTTTTTGTGATTCCTGAACCAAAATATTGGTTTGTTTAGGGATCTAGTTTTTGAACCAAAGGTTATATTGTCAACAAAGTTCCTGCTTCCGAATTCTGAAATGGTAAGGTTTCTTGATTCTGTAAGTTATACTTGAAAACGGTTCTAAAAACATTTTTTTCCCTTTTGTTCCAAAACACCAAGTAACATGAGATTCTCCCATTCACAGAGCACAGTTAATTAATATCGGAAACGATTCAGAACACACCTTTTTCATCCTTATTTCCCCCAGAAAACACGACGTAATGGATAAAAATATAAAACATAAATTAGAACTTCAGAAAATATGTACAACTAGTTAATGACGTCTAACTTCTAGTATTTTGCCCCTGAAAATAGAAAATCAATTCAGATGTGCAATGTTATCAGAAATACAGAAAATATAACAAGGATGTATACATTAATGATCTATTCAGGTGGGATTAAACGTGTTCATCGCATATTAGTTGAGAAGAGCCTCAAGAATCAAAGTTGTTGGTGAAAAAAGCAATAAAAGCAACGCAAAACTTACGCTATTGGTAATTCTTGAACCGGATTCCTGATCAGTGCAAAGTTATGAAAACCAAGTTCCTGCCTTTTAAGAAAATCCTCGAAAGAACCTTCGTCTCCTTGTAACACGTGCTCCATATAGTTATAGTACATGGATAAACTGTCATTGCTAAACTGCGTATCATCATCATCTGGATTCATTACTCCTTTCCCTTTTCTTGATCTTTTAGAAGCTGAACCCTCGTTATCGGACATTCTTCTTGGTTGTTTTTTATTCTTCGGGTTTAGGATGTGCGGTTTTCTGGATAGAAAGGCGGGTTTTCTTGAAAAACAGAAGAGAAGAAAGGCACTTTTAATCAATTGTTCTTCTCGGCTAGTAATTAAAGGGTATTATTATTAGTTTGTTTGGCGGTTTAGTTAAACGTTCAAAAACTTTTATATACTATTATTATTATTATGAATACTTGCATATATATATCTAGTTAGTTATTGTTTATATACCAGAATGAGTTTTACATTTCTTTTTCTTCTTCTTTTATTATTATTATTATTATTATTTGGCAGTCTTGGTTATATATATATATATATATAAAAGTATTTAATAATAAGCTGAAAGTGTGAGAGAGGGAAAGTTAGTTATATAACCGTTTCCTGTTCATTAATTAAAAAGAAAGAGAGGCAAGTTATTATATTTCGAAATTATATAATATTAATATTTGAAAATACCCAAATCGGGATTTTGAGTACTATTTGCCATGATTTAGAGGTTTTCAAGGTGGTTAATTACTCAGGTAAAAAAAACCCCGTAAACCCTACTCAAACCCATGCAAGTTGGATTGCCCGAAAAATCTCAACCCAACTCGTATCAACCTGCAGTATTATTATACTGATTCGGTTTGGATTGGGGTTTGCAATCTGCGAGGTAACCCAACCCGGTCCATTTTAATTCGTAATATATTACATTGAGTTGAGTTGAACTCTCGCTAGAATTCGTTTCATCCTTATTTGATTCTTGACCCTTACGAATATTGATATATAAAAGTTAATGAAATATGATTATACCAAAAATGAACATATCATATTATAACAATTAGTAATTTATTAAAGAATTTTTTTTTGTTGAGAATCAAGTATTATGCACTAGTATTATAGATTTGGTACTAAAGAAATACCGTATTTTTGCTAGTATAGTGTAAGGGGTAACGTGACGTGCATGGGGACTTGAAAAGACTAGTAATTTATTCAATTATCCCAATTGGTACATATAATTGAGCCTGTATCATTACAACTTTAAAATATACACCTTGTCCTCAATTAATTTTTCACCAAATTAAAATACCATCAAGCTTCGTCTCACTACAAAATAATGTTTGATTTAATCAGAGTCAAAAGATGTCACAAGCCTGTCGTTAATTTAAAAAGTTGCCACAAATTTGTCGCAAATTGACTAAATTGTCACAAAAACCGTCGCTAATAAGCTCGTAACAAAAAATACCGTCACTAATCCCGTCGGTATTTGGGTATTTTTTTGTAGTGTCTTTTAACTGCACCAAAACCTCGATAAATTGAATTTTTTTATTGAAGAAGTGAGCGAAATCAGGATTGTGAAATGTGATGGATGAAACATTAAAATTTGAAGATTTTAATCAAAATACATAGGAAAAAACTATTTTTTTCAATCAATTTTTTTCAAAATGAAAAGGATGCAGGTTCCGACTGTGCTTATTTAGTTCATTTCCTAAAAGTGGGGAAAGGGAGAGGGGTACAACTTTCATTCACACAGTTCTTGGTGATACCATATACTAGTTTTGTTGCTGATTACACTGTAAATTGGATTTTATTTTATTTTATGGAATTTCTTTAAACCTTGAGTTTGAAGTAATTCAAAATATTGTGTTTAAACGAATATAGTAATAATATCAGGTCCAACAGATTCTGAATCTTATAAGAAGTTTAGAGTAATCTTTTCACTTACATGGTTATTGATGATGGATCTACAAAATAATGTTTGATTTAGTAAGAGTCAAAAACTGTCACAAGCCTATCACTAATTTAAAAAGTTGTCACAAATTGACTAAACTGTCACAAAGTCGTCACAAAAACCGCGCTAATAAGCTGGTAAGAAAAAATACCGTCACTAATCCCGTCGCTATTTGGGTATTTTTTTTTAGATATCAATTCTACATATATACTTAGTCTTGACGCGAGGTAATAGAGCGATAATTATTTCGAATTCGTGTAAAACCTGAGTTGAAATAATAGAGAACATTGTGTTGTAACAACCTCATGTCGATCATATTTTGTATCGTAATTTAAGGTTTGTTTCTTATAAAACAATATAATTTTAAGTTTGAAATTGTCTAATTTTTTCTGGGTAATATTTACGACAAATCCCCATGTAATTAATATGTCTGTTTTGCAAATAACCACACATGTAATTAATACTACAGGAACTTGTAATTAACCCCTATTTAAATCTTTAATTTTTTGCAAACTACCCGATTGTCAAATTTTGAAATGACATAACTTTATATTCCGTTGTTTCTTTCGGATTATTATTTCTATTGATACACAGAACCTGTCAAATTATATTCATACAAAAATGTGGTAAACAAAAAAGAAAATACTTTAAAGCAGTTTTATGACAAAATAAGGTGATTAAAATGTAAAACTAAGTTTGTCACAAAAATTGATCTAAAATGTATTAGGCTGCTTTCAATGCAGTGCTTCAATTACATAGAACAGAAAAAAAAAATAAAAAAATTGGACTGAATTACTTACTTTTCATTATTCTAGGCCAAATTTCTTTTTTTTTTTGATAATTTGTTGCTAAAATTAGTGACACGCAATTAACAGAAACCAATAACGTGTTTATTGCTATCGAAGTGATGTTGTCCCCATCTCTTCCTTCAACCCTGACCTTCCTTAATTTAAATATGGTCGGAGTTCCTATAAGTCATTATTTTGCACTCTCATTCGAATCCCGGTGCCGTTGTATCAACTATTTAAACCACACTTGTTTGATTTACCCTGGTGAACACAAATGAAATTTCAGAGTTGTAATGTACTTAGATAGATACTGTTATGAGTAATATCTCATGTTGCAAGCCACCATTGTTCCTTCTGTTGGTTATGGTACTATATCGAAAAGCAATAAAGTAAATAACAAATGACTGTAATGGAAATAAACAATTTTATTTCTCACAATTGAAATATAAATTACAATTCCTGACTCAACAGAATTAAAATTACACAAATTTAAATTACAGACAGATTTAATACAAACTATTAAACTGCCGAACTGTTTTGAAATAAAACAAACTGCCAGACTTGTTTTGACAAATAAACAAACTGCCGGACTGTTTTGTAATAAAACAAACTGCCGGACTGGTTTTAACAAAAAACAAACTGCCGGACTGGTTCTAACAAAAAACAAACTGCCGGACTGGTTTTGTAATAAAACAAACTGTCGGACTGCTTTTAACAAAAAAACAAACTGCCGGACTGGTTTTGTAAAAACTGGAAATTACAGAACTGAAAATAAATTACAGAATAGAAAAACTGAAAGTAAACAGTACTGAAATGTAAATACATAAAAGAAACGGTACTGAAATGAAATGGACAGAATGTAAATGATTGAAAAATAAATAACATAAATATAAAAGAAGAGGCAACTGCTGAGCAGTTTCCCTTAAACAATATTTCCCGAACCACCTTTTAAAGGTTTCTGGTTTCGGGACTTTGTTCCCAAGGTACAACTTCTATCTCAGAGTGGCTCGTATGGAAACCGGCACCGAACCACAGGTCGAGCTGTTGGTGGTGCGGTTCTCTCTCTCTATATGATGCTTATGTTGTGTTGTGTGTTTTCTGGTGTGTTGAAATGAGAGGGGGAGGGCTGCCTTTTATAGCTTCTAATGAAACCGCAGCCAACAATATTTCCCGAACCACCTTTTAAAGGTTTCTGGTTTCGGGACTTTGTTCCCAAGTTACAACTTCTATCTCAGAGTGGCTCGTATGGAAACCGGCACCGAACCACAGGTCGAGCTGTTGGTGGTGCGGTTCTCTCTCTATATATGATGCTTATGCTGTGTTGTGTGTTTTCTGGTGTGTTGAAATGAGAGGGGGAGGGCTGCCTTTTATAGCTTCTAATGAAACCGCAGCCATAAATGTTGGTCATTAATTCTGGGAGTTACACCCCCAGAATCCGCTCAATCAATTCTGAAACCGCAGCATTTAATTTCATTCATTGCTGGCGTTTCTGTTGCTGGAAACTCTAGTGACTGCTTTTGTATTTTATACAAAACTCCCTATTCGGGTTTGGACCCAATACCGAAGACCCGAGACATTTCCCAAATCCCGCGCCCGCGACCCACGACCCGCGACCCGAGACACGAGCGACCGTGTGTGGTACACACTAACCCTTCATGGGTATCTGGACTTTATTAGTTTAACAACTGCATGGGTTGGTATGCTTTATATATTGTGAAATTGATCCTCAATCTTCCAATATGGGATTATACCAAATGGTTTTCCATTACCATTTCGGTTTTTCCAGATTTGAGCTCTCGAGACACCAACTTTGAAGCCACTTTGTATTCACACCCATTCTCCGAATAGGTCATATGATATACCGTTACGAAGCTCGTCACACGGGATACTCAAACACGTTGAGTACGGTATAAACAACTCAGCGCTGTCACATGAAATAATGACTCGAAGTTGGTCCAGTGACCATTCGGAAACACCCATGTTTTTCACATGTTTTTCCAACACCTTCATCGCTTCATCACGATGATGATAAACACTCAATCAGCCTCTTGGTGTTTGGATACAGTGTGCAATAAATATATGATGCTTAAGAATACGAACGGGGAAGTTTTCCTGGCCAATGGATTGAAACCATTTTACTAGTTTTAAAATTTTAAAACCATTATATATTCTGATAGTTTCATAAATATGATATATTGTGATATGTTTTGTTCTCAAGATTTTCTTCTCTATATTAGGTGGGTTGGTACAAACCAACAATTCGACCCGCATTTGGTTAACTTGCTCAAGTGGATTTATCGGTTCGTGTTTTACAGTTGTTTCAGGATATATTCATAAAACAAGGGAACAAAAATGTTTTTTTTGATTTTAAGGTTAAGAGGTATAAGGAGAAAGAATAGTTTTGATTTTATTTTTCTTAGTTTTTCTGGTTTTATTATCATAGTTTTAATTAACATTTTTTCTCCTCAAAATGCAACTATAGGGCTCTTATCATTGTCGTTCCTATGAGCATTGTAATCGATATACTTGCTTTGTATCGGACCTGTGTATTTTCCGGCCACTATGGGGGTCTTTGTCCCATGTATAGAAGACTATTTCTTTCAATAACATTTGAACCTTTTTAAAAAAAGAAAAGAAAAAAGTATTAGACTTTATATAATGGTTGAAAATTCAATGTACAGAATAACCATGGCCTCCAATTTGGATTCAAATCCGTTGCTTTTTCTTGTATCATGAATATTTTTATCTATTCAGATAAAAATATTACCATCTAATTGTTGGGTCGATCAGGCGAACAATAAGAAAGACAGAGAACTAAAACCGAGGACACACTCTTTGATAACGGAGTTCACCCAAATTGGCTACGTCTCCGGGCCGCTACACGTGACACTTAATATTATTATAATGAGGATTACAATCGTAATCTAGCTCAATCACAAGTTATGGTTCTCTCACAAATAGAACTCTCTCTTTACAATATTCTCTCTTGAATATGTGATTGTGATGTGTAAATTGGTGTTATTAAATATACAAGATAGTAGGACATATATAGAACCCAAAGTGAGTTTTATTACAATTCCAAGCGACGTGGGATAATTAGAAAACATGACCAAAACTCATTTGGCTCCACAACTCAACAATCTCCCACTTGGAGTCAAATGTCAAGTGTTTCAAGAGAATTCTGATTATCCGGGATGTTACACGGTGATCATCAGCGTAAGTCTCTAGAAGAGATCGGACAACTTTTTTGTGTGAGCAAAGAGTGGATAAGGCGAGCTGAACGAAAAAATATCATGAAGTTGAGGAGCGAAGATTTTTGTAGAAAGAAATTAACAAATTGAGGAGCCATTATATTCACTTGTAATAAAGTAGTTGAGGAATTAACAAATTCTTCTAATCTAGGTTTGTATAGATTACAATGATTCCAACGATTTTTTTTTTATCTTATCAATATTTATAACACCTAAATTGGTCAAAAGCAGCTTAACTATAGCAGTTTGCAAAAGTAAGCATTCCTTCATAAACAGATTCAAGCATGATAGCCTGATCCTTGTGAAAATCTATTCACTATTTTTTCATGATAAAATTACTTTTTCTGGATGTGCTTTATTCATATAAAGGGTGTCACACCCAAATTTGTGCTTATTCCAGTTACCTAGCTTATAAAAAACCGTAAATAAAGATAACGCAAATTGATGTGTGTTTAAGCATCACTAACAATGTAGTCTTCATCATCGAAATCCAGTTTATGAAACAAAAGAAAAAAGTGAGGCCCATGGACTACATCCACAATCTGAACTCATAAAAAATATCATAGGGCTCGTTCCAAACATACAATCATAGCTTGAGATCCTTCCCACATTTCTACAGACCAGTCGTCTGTTTCTGATTATAGATGAACTTGCACAAAATGTGCTTATTCAGAGTACATAGTTTTACACAAACTGTCCCACTCTAGGTTTACAAATTTCTAAAACGCAATTTTTTTAGGTGTGTAACTTGTGTTCGAGAGTCACTAACAAATGATTCTTTCGTAATAATGGTGAGCTGGAAATAAAATCTCCTAGATCATCGTCACACGCTATTATTACCCAGTCACCGTTTCCTCTTGATAGTTTATAATGTAATCATCAGGCTCAAGTTTCAACTTCTTTAACACTTGCTTATGAATCACATCAGAAGAAGCAGGGATCTTAAACTTGATAAATTTATCTCCATATCTTGCCTTAATTCTGACAAGATTTTCCCTTTGCTCAGTGGGAGCATTAGGTTCTTCAATACAAGTAGTGTGAGCAGAAACAGTACAACAGGGTTGATGATGTATGTTCTTCTTGCGAAGTGGCCACCTAGAAATCCCGTGATCACTACATATGCACTTTAACGTAGATACGCTCACTGCAAAACGAACAACTTACATAAGCACACACACTTTGCGTGTTCTACTGCCATAATATTACTATTAGGATAATTGGATAAGAGCATTTATAATATGAGTTAACTAAAAAATCAATAATTATTCAGTTTCATTTTACATGTATTCAGTTTTAAGCTTTTCTTTTATCACCACCAACATCACCAACATCATCAATATCATCAAAAAGTTTGTAGGATCTGCCTTTTTTTTTGTTTTTGCTGTCAAAGACTTTGGTTTGAAGAAGATGAGTTAGAGCATCATCGGATCCAACCACTATACACCCCCTTCGGATTATGTCTAATGGTGTCGGACAGTGAGTGAGGACACACCCAGTGTCGATGTGGACTGGGTAGATCTGATTCATGTGGGTGTTGTGGTTTGTGATGATATCAAATAAAATGTAAAAGAAAAAGAAAATACTATATAAACTTAGCATATCATTGTTGCACAATATATACGAATTTACTACATAACTGTCTATATACATATATAGTAGTCTTAAAAAAACAGTTTGAGAATGCTCTCACCGTCGATCTTTTGTGCAGCCTCCAATCTTTTCAAACCATGAAATGTTCTCAATTCTTCTAAAGTAATATCAATTCCAGCCCTTTTATTTGATTTTTTGGGCGAGTTAATGATCCATTCTTCCGAAGGTCCTTTAATGTTTTCCACTGTTTTAAACAGCGTTATCGTTAGCATAGCGTTTTTCCGAGAGCTATGTTAAAAGCGCAAATAGCATAACAACGAAGCGTTTTGCGGTGTATTTTTTTCCCTATTAATATGACAATACAATACTAGGTAATCATATCATTTATGTTAATTATATTAACATTTAAATAGTTAAATATAATAAAATGTGTAGGCCGTTATAATTAATCAAATACATAATCCAATACAACTAATTTGATCACAATTCATTCTTTAATCATAAAATTTGCAAACAAAATATTTGTAATCCTCCACTTCCGCTATCTTAACAACTCACTTATAAGAAAAATCACTCATTTTATCTATTTTGCTCTATATAAAACAAGATAAAAGCTCATGATATATATTAAGTTTAAGTATAATTAAGTCGTAAACAAACACGTGCGTACAAATTTATTCATTTTTTTTCTAAACAAGATAAAAGCCCATAATCCAAAATTGAAATATATAATATAGTATATTTCTAGATAAAAATAAACAATAATTATCAAATATTCAAACTTGAATCTATGTCTTAATTAGTTGATCTTAATTAATAAGGGAAATGACTGACTCATGACCTCCATTCGGAGGCGGTGAACATCGGAATTGGGTGTACGTCGGGGTTGGGTGGCGATGGATTGGAAAGAAATGAAGTGAAAATATCCGTTTGTTTGTCTAATACTGTCAGGGCATTGATTTTAGTGTTTACAAAAGAAAAATATATCTCAAAACAAAACGGCGTAGTGCAATATTGGTTTTTTGTTTGTTTTTTAAATACTCAGTGGTTAGGATTTCGGTCCAAAATATCGTCTTTTTTGCGCTTTTAGACCCAATAACGTGATTTTTTCGTTTTACCACCCAAATAGCGTTTTAGCGTTGCGTTTTTATTTCAAAAACCACTATATCGCACAACGTTGCGCAACGTTGCGAGATTTTTAAAACAGTGATGTTTTCCTCACTGGGAACGACATTCGCTTCGACCAAAGATTGTTGTAAAGTACTTGTGTTCTGAAGTGTAGATTCATTTATTAGTGTATTCCGATCGTAAACATCCCCTTCTTTCATGTACATACGAAGGTTAGTCAGTTCTAGAAACTTATTTTCTCTCAGGATTAGAAAGTCACTCTTATCTGGATTGTAGTTGTAATCCCAGTCGTCAAAATTCTTAAAAGTGCATAAATAGTGCATAAAATGTGTATAAAAGTACATCAAAAGTTGATAAAATGTGCATAAATGTGCATATCAAGTGCATATGTGTACATAGAAAGTGTGTAAATGTGTATAACAAGTGCATAAAAGTGTATAACAAGTGCATAAATGTGCATAAAAAGTGCATAAACATGCATAACATGTGCATAAAAAGTGCATAAAAAAAATACATAACAAGTGCATAAATGTGCATAACAAGTGCACAAATATGCATAAAAAGTGAATAAAAATGCATAAAAATTGCATAATAAAGGCATAAACGTGCATAAAAAGTGTGCATAGTTGTATAACAATTGCATAAATGTTCATAAAAAGAACATAAAAGTGCATAACAAATGCATATACGTGCATAAAAAGTTCATAAGAAGTGTATAATTGTGCATAACAAATGTATAAAAAATGCATAAAGATAAATAAGAAGTGCATATAGGTGCATAAAAAGCGTATAAAAGGTGAATCAATGTGCATAGCAAGTGCATAAATGTGCATAACAAGTGCATAAAAGAAACAAAACAAGTGCATAAAATGTGCATAAAAGATTCATAAAAGGTGTATAAAATGTGCATAAAAAGTGTATAAAAGGTGCATAAAATGCATAATAATTGCATAAAAGGTGTATAAAAGTGTATATAAGTTGCATAAAAAGTGCATAAAAAGTGTATAAAAGTGTATAAAAAGTACATAAAAGTGCATAAAAAGTGTATAAAATGCTTATAAAAAATGCATACGGGTCAATAAAATATGCATATGGGTTAAAAGTACATAAAAAAGGCAAAAATCCTCAAGATCCGGGTGAATTCGAACCACCAACATCTCAAACCGTCATATTCAAGCCCTCTTACCATTTTGAGTTTACGGATCTATAATCGTTAATTAGTCTTTTATCAGGGTTTCTAAAAGTCGATCAAATCAAGTACTAAAGTTGTCCAAACAAACAATGAAATAACTGAATCCAACCAAAATTCATTCGTCAAAAATGTCAAACTAGTCGCGAGTTGCAAATGTTAAATAATAAACTAGTTCTAACAACAACTAATAATATGACTATAGAAATTGATTGTAGAACTCATAAGTAAAAAAAAAATCTGTCATTTGTCAAATACATTAACACCGGTCAACAAATTTTAAAATGTTTTTTTACTAAAAACATATCTTTTGCAAATTCAGACATATGCTTCACATCTTTCTCGATCGGGATAAAACCCGACCTAGCTACAAAAGCCACCACTTCCTATACACATAAAGTCAATGCGACTAAAACAAAACAAAAAACCAAATGGACAACTATCTGAATCTATACAAAATTCAAGACAATTACAATCCGTGTAATATATAAATATAAATTGTCAACCAATAAAACCGTAATTTCCGCTTGCTACATGTGACTTAGGCATAGATTTCACACAATATATATCAATATATATTGTGTTAGATTTAACAACAACAAAAAAAAACATACCTTTTATTAATAAATTATAGACTATGCATATAATTATACATATTATATGTGTAGATATGCATATATCATTCTATTATAATAAACCAACTCAAGTCAAATGAGTCTGTCCAATTTAGCCAGTTATTTTTTTCAAAATACGCCTACACCTTTATATTAATTACAATAATACCATACTCACATAAAAATATAAAAAGTAAAAACTAATAAAATTATATATTTGTCTCTCTTTACCAAACAATTTTTTTTAAATATTAAACTATATTTTTTTTTATATTATCTACATATTTATATCATAACTATACATATTTTTTATATTTTTATTGCATTACATGCCGTACACGCAACGCATGAGGCACGATTACTAGTATATATATATAGAAAGAGATGACTTTAACGCCACGATTGGAACTCGTCGGAGATGAGCTCAACCCGTCGCCTAAAGGAGCTCGTCGGGGATGGATGTTGTTCGTCGCTAGTGGTGGTGGGGTTTTGTGATGGAGGTGGTGGTATAATCATAGAGAGAGATGGAGGTAAAAAGAGGACAGATCGTCCTCTCTCATCTGGAGAGAGAAATAGAGAGATTATATATAGAATTAAAAATTAGAATTTTTTAGGATATTTATATTATTTAAAAAGTGTGACTAATTGGAAATAGTGATTTTATATGTGACTTTTTAGTGATTAAATTTAAAAAGTATGACTTATGGAGCATTTTTCCTTTATTAATGATTATTGTTGTTGATGATAAAATTACTTGCCCATTTATGGTAGTAGAGATATATATTTCTTTGGCAGGAGATAACTACATTACTCATCCTTATAGTTTTGCATATTATTTACTTTGGTTATTTACTTTTTAATTTTATGAAAGATGGTTTTAAATAATAAAAAACTGAAATAATTGACCGAAATATTAAGTCTTGAAAAACAATTCGCTTTGGAGTTTAGAAATAATTTTAAATTTAGGTTTGGATTTAGAAATAATTTTTTTTTTTTTTTGGCAATCATACATTCCTTTTTTTCGTATATTATTTGAACCATTTTATTATAGTAATAAAATTTTAACAATTGAAACAAGATTACCAAAATTCTTTCTGATAAATTTATCTAATATGATTTCAAATCATTCTTAAAATACCGTGTTTAAAAAAAAATTGTTATAAATGTTTATTTACATATTTTTATATATGTATCATGTATAATGAATCTATATTTACATGTAACTAATACAATTCGTATACGTGTATAAATATATATGTATATATATGACTGAATGAATGAATTTATAAGGAAATTTTTTTAAAAGTATAAATAATTATTCAACAATAGTTTTATATATCTCGGTAAATTAAAAACATATATACCATATTGCATTTGTTATGAAACTATATGGGCCTTATGCAGTAAATAATTTGGGTGGAGACTTGGAGTGCATGATGACGTGACATGTAAATATTCATTTAAAATGTGGGGTTTTATAGGTTTATTATACCAAACTATCTGCTTTTAACGATTTTAATACTCACCTTTCAAATTTTTCAATTTAACTACCACACTATAATAACTTTCTTATTAATAACCAATTCATTCTTTTTACAATATTGGGTAAATTAAAATACATCTTTTTTATTTATTATTGCAATAGATAAATGGTTTGTATTTCAATTTAACTACGACAAAATATTTAAGTAAGAATTCATCTTTTCTATTTGTCTGTTATATATAAAAAAAGACAATGTCTTGTGTATATATATTTCTTTTGAGAGATTTTTATTTTATTTTTCTTATAGTGGAAAAAAACCGTTCAATAAATTAAGTTGAAAAGGCGCAATTTTTTTTTGTGCGCCTTACCTGTAAAAGAGTGTTGGGCCGGCCATGCCACGGGTCTTTCTTGGTTTTGAGATGTCGGCATTTTGAGTGTAGCAGTCCGGTAAGCCTGCTTAGATCGAGCTTAACAGTGTGTTCGGACCCTGATTACTACGAACATAGATGGTACTTCTATACGTTTCGACTCCTCTGTTAACATGTGGTCTAGTATGTTGTCATATTTTGAGCATGGTAGGCCTGCTTAGATCGAGTATAATAGTGTGTTGACATGTGGTCTAGTATGTTGTCCTATTTTCTTAAACCTATATGTCAAATTATAGATATGGTGTGTACGAGCAAAGTCTCAAATGATCTTGGGTAAATGTTTTCCATTTTACACATATAAGGTGTATACCATGAGGTGATTTTGTCTCTTCCATATCAGTATTAAAGTCTCAAACGGTTTGTACAAACCGTTACACGTATATGGTTGATTCTTTAGGTTGTTCAATTTGATTGGTATGATTAGTTCAGGTTTATCTATGACACCCAAATGACGTTTTCTTAGACTAGTTTGCGTCGGAATTCTTACCGGCCCCCCATGTTGCTTTAGGTCAGCACAACACACCTAGTCGTGTTCGACTTTTGATGGCTTGATTGACGCACGTCAATGTTTTTATTCTCATAAATGAGATTTTTTTTTTGTATTTATGTTTTTTTTTTGTGTGGTAATAGTAAGCATATATTAAGAGAGTAAGCTTAACAATGCACGGAAGATACAACAAAATCGAAGAAAATCTAAGCCACTCTCATAAATCGGGGATCTAGTTTCCAAACATTAAATAGAAATCTATTTCTATTATACGAGAATACATTTTTAAATCTATTAAGACTTGTTACAACGAGTACTTCGATATCCTTTATAACTTTTTCGGGAGAACTTTTAGCATCACGGTAGATTCTTGCGTTCCTCTCTTTCCAAATACAACACGTCGTGACTGCGAGTAGTATCCCCCTATCGCCGCGGCTACAGATTTTCCCTCTACTCCGGGTAGCGGCCCATTTTACCCAATGGTTCCACGGACCCTCGGAGATCACAAACCCGGATTTTCTAAGCACGCAAGATCACACTCTTCTTGAGAACCAACAATTAAAGAATAGATGATCTCGAGTCTCCAAACAATTTTGGCATAGCTCACATCGATTAACTTGCACTAATCCTATTTTTAATTTTTTTTTGTTTTAGTCTATCTGGCAGCTTATTAATTGATTCATAGAGTATTAGTGAACCTTATATAAGCTTGTTGTATTAATTAATGATCACCACCGTTAATAACTTGATTTTCATCATAGTCAAGAGTTATGTGTGGTCAAATTTAGACGTGGTTTTATGTACGATTAAAATGTAACAGAATGAGTAAGTTATTAGTATTCAAATATGAACATAATAGTATGAGAATTGAAAGAATGTTGATTTTAAGTCAAATACGTTGGGCAGAGATTTGAGATAATCCAAAGATTATACGTGTCGAGTTATTCACAAGCAAATAAAAAAATAATATTTAACTTATAAAGCCAACAGTATTATTTTCCACTATCCACAATATCATTCTAAGAATTCTTCAATTAAGTCAAGATAAAGACGACTATCTTCATTAATGTTATTCTTTCTCAATCATTTTTGCATATAATAAAAGTCTCAAAAGGGGTGGAACAAAAAAACACATTCCAAAAACAAATTAAAGAAGAGGTTTTGATGGAAAAACATAAAAAATAAGAAGAAGAGAGTTGGTTGATAATGAGTGATGACCAAACACCCTATGCATAATATTACATGATGATACAAGCTGATGAGGACGTGTTATCTCCGATAGGGTAATAATAATCACACGGTCGTCTACCGTAACAAGGCCTTCCCCCACCGTAATTATTATCATTATTATAACCTCCTCCATAACTACCGTTATTGTAATTATTATTATTGTAGCCGTAGTTGTTGTCGTAGCAATTAGGCGGCCTTCCGTACCCTTGATAGCATGGCCCATCTGTCCGACCCTGAGAACAAGACCCGCGACAAGGCTCATACGGAAATATGGAAGGCTCATAGTTAAGTTTGAAATTGTCTAATTTTTTCTGGGTAATATTTACGACAAATCCCCATGTAATTAATATGTCTGTTTTGCAAATAACCACACATGTAATTAATACTACAGGAACTTGTAATTAACCCCTATTTAAATCTTTAATTTTTGCAATTACATATTCCGCTGTTTCTTTCGGATTATTATTTCTATTGATACACAGAACCTGTCAAATTATATTCATATAAAAATGTGGTAAACAAAAAAGAAAATACTTTAAAGCAGTTTTATGACAAAATAAGGTGATTAAAATGTAAAACTAAGTTTGTCACAAAAATTGATCTAAAATGTATTAGGCTGCTTTCAATGCAGTGCTTCAATAACATAGAACAGAAAAAAAAAATAAAAAAATTGGACTGAATTACTTACTTTTCATTATTCTAGGCCAAATTTCTTTTTTTTTTTTGATAATTTGTTGCTAAAATTAGTGACACGCAATTAACAGAAACCAATAACGTGTTTATTGCTATCGGATTGATGTTGTCCCCATCTCTTCCTTCAACCCTGACCTTCCTTAATTTAAATATCGTCGGAGTTCCTATAAGTCATTATTTTGCACTCTCATTCGAATGCCAGTGCCGGTGCCGTGGTATCAACTATTTAAACCACACTTGTTTGATTCACCCTGGTGAACACAAATGAAATTTCAGAGTTGTAATGTACTTAGATAGATACTGTTATGAGTAATATCTCGTGTTGCAAGCCACCATTGTTCCTTCATCGCTTCATCACGATGATGATAAACACTCAATCAGCCTCTTGGTGTTTGGATACAGTGTGCAATAAATATATGATGCTTAAGAATACGAACGGGGAAGTTTTCCTGGCCAATGGATTGAAACCATTTTACTAGTTTTAAAATTTTAAAACCATTATATATTCTGATAGTTTCATAAATATGATATATTGTGATATGTTTTGTTCTCAAGATTTTCTTCTCTATATTAGGTGGGTTGGTACAAACCAACAATTCGACCCGCATTTGGTTAACTTGCTCAAGTGGATTTATCGGTTCGTGTTTTACAGTTGTTTCAGGATATATTCATAAAACAAGGGAACAAAAATGGTTTTTTTGATTTTAAGGTTAAGAGGTATAAGGAGAAAGAATAGTTTTGATTTTATTTTTCTTAGTTTTTCTGGTTTTATTATCATAGTTTTAATTAACATTTTTTCTCCTCAAAATGCAACTATAGGGCTCTTATCATTGTCGTTCCTATGAGCATTGTAATCGATATACTTGCTTTGTATCGGACCTGTGTATTTTCCGGCCACTATGGGGGTCTTTGTCCCATGTATAGAAGACTATTTCTTTCAATAACATTTGAACCTTTTTAAAAAAAGAAAAGAAAAAAGTATTAGACTTTATATAATGGTTGAAAATTCAATGTACAAAATAACCATGGCCTCCAATTTGGATTCAAATCCGTTGCTTTTTCTTGTATCATGAATATTTTTATCTATTCAGATAAAAATATTACCATCTAATCTGTTAAACAGAGAATATGAATGTCCTCAACGTGGGATTTACTTTTATTTAAGACTTATCCAAGTAAAAGAAATTCTCCAATATTACACTTTTAAATAGTATAAATATGTTGATAGAAATTAGAATTAATGCTTACTAATCCATGTAGGATTATTGGCAAATAAATCTCTTTCCTTTGTTCCTTATATATAGTCATTTAACTTGTTATATGCTATAGTGATCGAGACCGACTACAATGTTATTCTTCGCCTTTCGAATGATAAGAACAAACCTTGTGTTCTCTCAGATGTCAAGTATTTTGGCCTCAATTAACGACCAAAAACAGTCATTGTTCAGTTGTTCTTGTAAAGAATTAACGGTTTTTTAACTGAACAAAATTAATTGGTGCAAATATTGGGCTTCACGGAATCGTTCTTCGAGCTCTGTGTGAAATGACCTTGAAAGATCTGAACTCATCATGTAAATGAAAGAAGAAGCATAGGGTACTAGAAATATCAAATAAAAGCTGATTAACTCAATTTCCGAATATTAGTTTTACGAATCTGCAGATCATATTTTGATTCTCATCGCACTCGACGCATCTTCTTCATGGAAACAATTAGTATGCTACCATGCTACTACAAACATGACACAAATTGTTTATTTGGAGCACCTATTCTTATCATGCTATTTACTTATTTAGTTGTTTCTAGGTAGTGTAAATATTCGAATTAAAAAAAAATACTATAAAGAAAATCAGCCAGAATTAACGCGATTTTACAGACTGGGAAGGTTCATCTGCTTGACAACTTCTGCAAGGCCCAAACGATCTATATATTTTTTTACCGAGAGACAGGTTTTTGGTCTCGCGATTTCTTGGCGTTTTGTTCTTATTCTCTTCGTTTCTTTTCTCGGCACCCTTGTCACAACCTTCATTACGATAATTTCCGTCTTTCCGGTTGACGTGGCATAGCCTTTTCGATTTACTTCCATCGTATGGGACTGAACTGCTAAACTCGAATTCAGCGCTTTGTTTATTTATATGAGGCGAATTTACTTTATCGCCCCCGAGCTTTGGACTCTGGTCAGTAACGCATACAAACTCCGCAAAAGAAAGTGAATCGCTGGAACACATTTCGATAATCACTTTATTTGCCATTTTGAATTAAGTTTGGCATTAATTAATCTTGGTGTTGAAACAACAAGGCCTTATATATGGAAAGGATTTTGTATGCAAGTAAATGAATTTTCTGTTCGTTGTTTTCGCTAGTTGAAATGGCCGGTTAATGAGACGATACAATATATTGGAAAAATTCGACATGTGGAATTCCTTTTTAAATCTTGACTAGTTCTTTTTTATTATCTTTTTAAAGTAACTGGGTGAAAATAATTTGTCTTTCTCATTAGGGTTTATTTGGTTTTCCAGTGGCCGTCCTAATATATATAGTTTTTTGCGGAGGAAACAATGGTTGTAAAGCCGTAATCGGAGGCTTATTTGTTTGTTGCTTTCTATTCTTTTCAGCTTTCAAGTAGATAAGTTGTTAATTTCATTATCAGTGATAAATATTATTTTGTGACATCTAAATTGTTACGGTGATCTACATGATTGAAACTATACTCGCGTGGACACAACGTTATTTCCGAAACGTACAGAAATATCCGAGTGCATATAATTGCATATGCTCATGTCAATAGATTGCGAGAAGAATATACAAACTACAAAGTGATAAATTGTTATAGACTACTTTGGTTTAAAGTAAAACTGGAATGATATTCAAAATAACGAATCAAATAAGTTTATATTTTCAACACTTCCCCTTCAATTTATTTAGTCACTCCGAACACTTTTGTCGATCTTCGTTCATGCGACAAGATTGCAAACGCTACTCAAACTAATTAAGTTTTAGAAAAAGTGTTGGAATTTTAAACTTGGTTTGGTCTTAAAAGTCGATTTATAGTTGGTACAAACTCGTTTTGCATCTAATGTGTTTAAAATTTGACCATCTAATAGGTCCTCAATGTTTCCCGATATTATTAATTACCTACCTATTTTACCAAATCGTTTTTCACTGCCCATCTGATAAAATAACAAACAAAAAAAAACTTAAAAAGGGTTTGAAGAAATAGAGATAGTTGCATAATATAACTAATTTTGATGGAATTAAGAACGATATATATGTACATATTATAATCCTTTAAAAGGAAAAAAGAAGCATATCAGTCGACATCAATGTTTTAAAAGACGCAAGACGAACTTTAGACGAAATTGCGCCTAATTCCGCTTAATTACGCCTGATCTGCTTTATACCGTCTAATCTCTTAGGATTTTAGGTCTTGACTACCGCCTAATGTGCACCTATACGTGTCTTTTATAACACTGATCAACATACATAGCTCATCGCTCATCATTACAAAATATAATCATTTACTAACAAGTTCTCTAAGTTACTAAACATTACAAATTAAACCACCGATCCTCAAAACGTTCACTCACAGCCACAATTGCGGCAGCTCATTTAAGCTCCAACAATACTATATACCATACAATTAGCGGCACTAGACGACAGAATAATTAATTAGCCAGTCCTCCAAGTTTCTAAAAATTAGACAAATGAGAAAACTGTATCAGGTTAGGTAATCTCGCAGGAAATATAAAAAAAAACAGAAATTGAAAAGAATTGAAGAAATAGAGCTAATTGCATAAATTTCATAACTAGCGAACTAAAAAGGATATATATACAAAAACATCTCAGTCAACATACTAAAAAGGCTCATTAACTAACTAGTCCTCCTAGTTTCTAAACACTACAAATCACCCCACCATAGCTCAAAACTTTCACACACAGCCACACGCGCCTCATTCAAGTAAAACTCCAAATAGTACCATCGGACCGACGTAACATGAAAAACTAATTAGCTAACAAGTCCTCCAAGGTTCTAAACATTACAAATAAACCCACCATTTCTCTAAACATTACAAATAAGCCTACCATTCTGCCAACCATTGTACCATACCACTTACGTAACACGAGAAACTAATTAACTAACCGGTCCTCCAAGTTTCAAAACCTTACAAATCACCCCACCGTTTCTCAAAACATTACAAATCACCCCCAAAATCCTCTCACAACCACACCGGCGGAGGCTCATTCAAGTCGATACCCAGTCCCCTCCTCCCACTACCCGATCCCCCCACCTGCGCCTCACCTCCACCATTTCCCACATTCACAACCCCGCTCTGAAGAAACTCAAGAAACCTTCCAGGAGGCGGCACCCAACACCTACTACGCTGATCCACCACAGCATTACCAACAACATTGTTACCAGCATTGTTGTTGTAGTTAGCATTAGCAACGGTGGTGAGGCGAAGGGAGGTAGAGGGAGGAGGAGGGAGGGGGAAGTTAGTCTTGGCCTTGGAGCCTCGTAACGACCTAGCAGCTGCGTCGTAGGCGTAAGCAGCATCCTCGGGGGTGTCGAAGGTGCCTAACCAGACGCGGGTTTTCTTCCACGGGTCGCGTATCTCAGCTGCGTATCGGCCCCAAGGACGCTTACGGACTCCCCTATAGTGGGCCCCCTCACGGCTGCTGCTTGAAGCCATTGTAGCTATATATATAATATATTGTTTTATATATATATTTAATTTTATATATATATGTATGTATAGAGTGAGAGTGAGAGTGAGAGTGAGAGTGAGGTAGGGTTAGGGGTATATATATATATATATATAATATTTATATATATAAATAAATAATATGTATATATGTGTGTTGGAGTAGTTAAAGTGGAATGTGGGGCCTACTAAGCTAAGTCTATCTTCCGTGATCTTCGGTTCTAATGGTTATATACAATAATCGTATCCCACGCGTAATTGTATCCCACACGTAATACAATAAAAATATATAAAATATGTATATTTATGATATAAATATGTGGATAATATAAAAAAATATATATTTTAAGATTTAAAAGAATGTTTGGTTGTTGAAAGAGTGATAAATAGTTTTATTAGTTTTTAATTTTTATATTTTTATGAGAGTATGGTATTATTGTATTTAATATAAAGGTGTAGCAGTTTTTTTTGAAAAAAAAATTGCTAAATTGTACAGTCTCATTTGACTTGTGTTGGGTTATTATAATAGAATGATACGGTCATTTTTATTTTTTAACAAAGTGTCATTTTTGATCCATCGGAATTTAAATTTTAGGCGAACCTAGTTTTGTTACTTTCCACTATAAGTATAATAAACATCTAAATAGTGACGGTTTTATCACGATTTAGTTAACTTGTTACTAATCTTCCAACTTGTAACAAGTTCGTGATTGATTTTTAATTTCTTTTTATTCTTGATTTTTATATATCCTTACAAAGTCTTTAGGATATGTTAAGCTATTTTCGAATTACTTTTGGGTTGGATTCATTAACATCATATACAATTTGAGTATAGCGTATTTTAGCCAATGTTACCTTTGTCGATCGGAATATTTAAGTAAATTTTAAACCTATTTCGAATCTTCGGGTTTGAGTAACTGAACGGTACAAACCGCTTTCTTGATTGCCTTCCTCTACTTTAAGATGAAAATATCTTTTTAGTGAGACACTTGGACATATATGTTTTCAACTTGATCATGTTTATGAAACTTGCGTTTAAAGACTCGATGGTTCATAGGATTTTGCAATCCGTATTACTGTAAAACGAAGAAAATACATCAAATTTACAATATTAGGTATTTTGATCATAGTTTGTTTTAGCATTTTTTTTCCTCTAAGTAACTATATAGGTTTGTATGTCCGTAATTTCTGATTATTAGTTTTTCAAGTGATCGAATAGTTTTCTTATATCCGACCACTATGGAGGTAATTCTATCTCATAGAAGACTTTTGTTTCGAATAATAATGATGAGAGCCGTTTTTACACTAAAAAAAAGTAAATGGAAATTTTACTGATTTTTAGGTTCTGAGCTAGTTTTTTCGATTTATGTATTTTATTTGATATGCTTAGACACTTGTTGAAAAATGTTGGTCGTAGTTTTTATTAGCCTACCGAGAATTTTATCTCTTCATTTGTGAATAGATAATAGAAGAACTAATCCCTCCTCCATTTTTGTTAAATAAATAGTAAATAACTTGTAACGAAGAAGTGTCCAATTAATATAGGTAATTATATACAAGTAATAAAATTTATAGGAACAATTGCAAAAATTGGAACTTTATGTGAGTCTTTTGCACACATCACCGTATAAGTTCGTGGAACTTTGCAATATTATATTCTTTTAATAACATTCCACTTGTCTTTTTCTTAATTATTTTCATTTGGGAAACATATATATAGTACTCTGTATAATGGTGGCAAAGTGTAATTTACAAGTAATAAAGTTTATAGGAACAGCTGCAAAAGTTGGAACTTTGCATTTTATTCTTTTAATAACATATACTCTATTTGCATTTGGGGAACTTAATTATTTGATTGAGTCTATTTATGTACTTTTATTTTAAATTTTCTTAGGTTGTCTATCCAATGTATGGTGGGATGATTTAGGTATTTAGTTTTGAATCGAATGACATTTGTGCCTAGTATTTTATTTGTTGTTAGTCCCTCAGAACTCGTTCCCGAAAATAATTGAACTTTATACTAGCACACTTTATTATCAATAATAATGAATGACGGTCTTCTTTTCTAAAAAAAAAATGGTGGCAAAGGGGAATTTACAAGTGATAAAGTTTATAGAAGAAAATACAAATGTTGATGGAACTTTGCCTTTTATTCTTTTGATAACATATACTCTATAACATTGCATTTGGGTAAACATATATTGTGACAAATGGGAATTTACAAGTGATAAAGTTTATAGAAGAAAATACAAATGTTGATGGAACTTTGCCTTTTATTCTTTTGATAACATATACTCTATAACATTGCATTTGGGTAAACATATATTGTGACAAATGGGAATTTACAAGTGATAAAATTTATAGAAGAAAATACAAATGTTGATGGAACTTTGCCTTTTATTCTTTTGATAACATATACTCTATAACATTGCATTTGGGTAAACATATATTGTGACAAATGGGAATTTACAAGTGATTAAGTTTACAGGATGAATTGCAAAATTAGTTGGAACTTTATGTGGGACTTTGCATTTTATTCTTTTTAATAACATTCTAGCAGTACAAGTCACTTTTTTGAAAATATTTTCAACATTTCTTAGCTACTAGAGTCAGTCTATAATAACATTTGCATTTGGGAAACATAAATAATGGTGGCAAACACGTATACAAGGACAAACAATTTAGACTTTAATAGTGTACTAGTACTAGTTATAGACTTATAGTCATTTAAAAAAACTGCACGTGTAAGATAAAAAGGAGGCAGTGCGTGTAGTAAAACAGTAGGTTTATTTATAAAAATACTTAAAAACAGTAGATTTATATTTTCACTATAAAATAATATTTGATTTAATAAGAGTCAAAAACTGTCACAAGCCTGTCGCTAATTTAAAAAGCTGTCACAAATATGTCGCAAATTGACTAAACTGTCACAAAGCCGTCATAAAAACCATCGCTAATAAGCTCGTAACAAAAAATACCGTCACTAATCCCGACACTATTTCGATATTTTTTTGTAGTGTTTATCAGGTTCGAATAGTTTGGTTTTCGTCTGATTTTCGGTTTTTACATATGTATTTGTAAAAACAAAATTGATTTTTTTTAAATCAACTTACTATTTTATTTCTAAAGTGTGTTTAAAAAAATCTGTAAAATTTAACATTTATATATTTTTTTTATGTTTAATTGTTTGTTTGACAATTTATAAGCTAGTACTATTAATAAATAACAAAAACATATAAAATATCAAATTTTATACTTTTTTTTTGAACAAACACTTTAATAATCAAATAAAATGTTGATTTCCATAATTAATAAAATACATATATATATATATCACTACAAATATATATATATATATAATACAAATATACCTCAAAATTTAAATAAATATGCAGACAGAGAACTATAGATACAAATACAAATACAATATTAAATATAAGAGTAAATTTATATAAAAAAAAATAGAGAGAAAGCGCCGCATGATTTAACGTGTCATAAAGTGATGACGTAGATATATAAATAAAAATATAGGGTAATTTAACAAGAGGCTTACATCAGCCCTTATCCTGCAAATTTTACTGTATTTTTGTACGGCCGCACCACCTCTTAAATTAGCCGCCTGTCAAATATTTATAGTACCAAACACATTACTACTATTATTATTTCACTATTTAATTTAGTACTAGTACAATTGTAAGTGAAAACAATCAAAATGAATTTGTAATATATACGGTTCGGTTCGTTTTTTAGCAAAACCGAAAACGAAAACGAACATATTTTTCGGTTTGATTTTTTTCGGTTTCGGTATTTTTATTTTTTGGACCGAACCGGACCGGGTTTTTTCGGTCTTTTTCAGGGTTTTTTGGTTTCGGTCTTTTTCGGTTCGGTTTTATTGAAAACCTAAACCGACCCGAATTTTTTTTCTTAACGCCCTTATATTACGATGGATTTTTGTGATCTCGCAACGGATTTCTTTTTGTGCCATCTTTCTTGCGGTAGACATGCATAATAATCTTTATAGTTGCAAACAATCTCTTGTGCTCTAATTTGTAAAGTACTGTTGTGTGAACGATATGCATATATATATGACAAGGATTTATTTACATAATGACTTGGTAGTTTGTAGTGTACCTGATTAATAGCAAATATTTTGATTATAACCACACATGACACAACTAATTAACTGGCACTAGAAGTTTTTTTTGTTTTTTTTTAAAGATTAAACGAACCGAGGCACTAGAAGTTATTGTGATAAGGTTGCTTGCCTTGTGCCCATAGGTGTAATTCATGTTAAATATTTTATCCATTCTCATTTAATTGTCCATTACGAAACTACGCGTAATTTTGACCGACTTATAACTTACATCAAAATCGTCGAAATGATTTTTTTTTTAAATCTAATCATAAAATTTAACATTTAAACTATATAATCAACTTTTGAACATTCCGAACATTTTGATACAAGTTTTTGACCGGTTAAAATTGCACATAGTTTCGTAGTTGATAATTAAATAAAAAACGGATGGATTATGAGATTAATTTTTCCACAAGTTATCATTTTTGCGTCTACATTGAAATATTATTTACATCATTTTAGCTTTGCCAAAAACAAAACCTGGAGATAAAATTTACTGATATAATGGTCTCCAGTCCCCACAGTTTGAACTAGAATTTGGTTTATGGTCATATTACATATTACTCAATTGCAACAAATGAAGAATGATGAAAAAAGCTCACTGCAAAAAAAATGTCTCCATAGTGTACTTGGGATCGGGGAGTGATACCTTTTCTTTTCGTGACGAGTTGTTTAGCCGTAGTTTTTGTGATAGGTTAGTCGAATTAGGGATATGTTTATAACATGATTTTCGAATTAATGACATGTTTATAACATCTTTAACTCTCAATATACACACGGTATTTTGTTTTGTAGCAAGGTTTTCACCAACAATAGGAGTTAGTTTGTATCAATCATTTTCACAAAAATAAATACACCAAACAGGAACGTTACTTAATTCAAAAGGACCAATATCACTTTTAAATTAAATGAAACTAGAATTTATTCGAAATTTGAAAAATAAAAACACTAGTGCTCTTTGTTTGTCAACAAATCAATACACGTACATGTATGTGTGTGTATGCATGTAAAGTAATACCATTATCTGACTCTGTAAAAATAAAATAAAATAAAAGGAAAGGAAAAAAGAAAGATTTAAAGATTCTGGTGCTCTGTAATAGTGTGTGTGCAGAGATGTGGCGTGAAGTGGAGGTGTATGAATATTTATTATTTAATATTTCAATATATATTTATATTTTGTAAGTACCTAACCCTAAAAAAAAAAAATATCCGCTATTAGTGATGACGGTATTTTTTATTACGAACTTATTATTGACGGTTTTTGTGACGGCTTTGTGACGGTTTTGTGACAGTTTAGTCAATTTATGACAGATTTGTAATAACATTTTAAATTAACGATAGTTTTGTGACAGATTTTGACTTTTACTAAATCAAATATTATTTAAATATTGTATGAGTAGTTTTATTTTTATTATTGTGTCAGAGTTTTTTAAGACTGTTTTTATTGCAGGGAAAGGCATGTGGGTTTAGTCAGAGTTGTGGGCTGTCCGAGTTTGGGAGACACCCCAGTTTTTTTTTGACTTTTTTTTTTCATATTAGTATTAAATATTTTAAGAAATTGAGCCAAATAGGCAAATAGTATACATATTGGTGGAGTAAGTTATAGGGCCGAGTTCGATCCGATCCGGTTCGGTTTTTGACAAAACCGAAATCGAAACCGAAACAGAACATATTTTTCGATTCGGTTTTTTTTTGGTTTCGGTTTTTTTACTTTTTTGACCGAACCGAACCGCACCGGTTTTTTCGGTCCAGTTTCGATTTTTTTCGGTTATTTTTCAGTTTTATTTTTGATTTTTCGGTCTTTTTCGGTTTTTTTCGGTCTTTTTCGGTTCGGTTTTACTGAAAACCGAAACCGACCTGAAAATTTTTCGGTTTTTCGGTTTCGGTCTTTTTCGGTTTTTTTCGGTTCGGTTTTTTCGGTTTTTTGCCCAGTAACTATGTTCAAATTTTACGAGTTTCGAATTGTCATGTTTTTATCATATTTTTGATTTTTCATATGTATTTGTATTTTTTTATATATATAAATCAACCTATTGTTTTATTTCTAAAGCTTTTGTTAAAAAAAAAACTATAAAATTTGATCATTTATATTAATTTTTGTGGTATTTATTAATATTACTATCTTATAAATTTTAGTCAAATTTTATATAAAGGCCAATTTTACAGATTTTTTTTGAACAAACACTTTAGAAATAAAATAGTAAGTTGATTTACAAAAAAAATCGAAAAAAATTTACAAATACATATGAAAAAACCGAAAACCTGACAATTCGAACCTGATAAAATTTGAACCCGAGTAATTAATACACATTATTTATTATGAATAAAGAAATTTATCCAAATATCACTTTATAATTTATAAATTATAAATACATGTTTCATTTCGAGTTATTTCAATTTCCTTTAAAAAAAAAACTTTTATTAAAATAATCTACATATTTATCATTCTAACTTTAATAGAATATATGTGAAAAAGTAATAACTAAATTTGAAAATATGTTGTAAAAGTAGGATATTAATCATGTTGTTTTTTCTCTCATTTCGAACGGGTAGATAGTATTTTTCTTCCACATAATCTATCTAAAAATATAAGAATATCTTGTAACAAAGCTTATAACTCAAAAGTATTTTTCTTTCACCTAATTAATTAGTAAAATATAAGAACATGTAGTAAAGCTTATAACTCAAATCTATGATATAGTATCAATTAAAGTTCTGAAATCATATGATTACTCTCCTTTCTTACAAAATTTAAATTTAAATTTTGATAGTTCAGGTTGATAACTCAAAAGGGTAAATACAACTTATAAAAATTATATAGTTTAAATGCATTATGTAGTAACACATAAATGTAAGTGATTTTGTAAAAGTTGTTAACAAAATGTACCAAAAATACAAACAAACAAGTGAAGCTCACATTGCCACGATGACAAATACTGTTGAATTTATTTTCTTGGAAGTATAAATTAACTACAAGTTCACATGTCAACCATATAGAAATCTCAAAAAAGAAAGGAACTATCATTTAATTTTAATTCATAATACTAAAAGGTAACCCATTTTATATATTTTAAGTAACAATTTACATTTACACAAAATTTCAGCTTTTCTATTAATTTCATTATAATAACCCTACATTATTATTTTTTATTTGTTTATTATCATTTAATAATCATAACAATATTACAACCGTAAAAATATTGATCACATGATAATTTATTAATATTATATACATTTTTCATATATAACATGAATTTTGTGTTCTCTTACATTTAGATAATTTATAGGGTCCTGATACATCACACTTTTTATATCATAATATTCAAATTTTAAATAAAATTATGTTTTGAGGTATGATTAAAATATTAAGTTAAATACTTTTGGTTACAAAAATAATTTTTTTTTAAAAAAAAGTAAGGATACAATATGATTGTACTAGGTGGTAGCACGTGTCACCTAAAAGCTAAATTTGATTGTATGATTTAAACACGTCAAATACTCAAAAGTGACAAATAAGTCTAATTTGTGTCATGGTTGAGTGGGTACCACTCTTCACAAGCGAATATGTCAGCAATAGAGGCGTCACTTCTCTATTTTTTTTTATTAATTTTTTTTATTATTATTATTATTATTATTTTATATTTGTATTCTTCTTCTTTTTGTGTGCACACTTTGTTTTTTATTATTATTTTCCCATTTTTGTCGTTTTTTGGTGTTTATTTTGAAGTTTTTTTAGTGTGGGCACGCACGGATATTAAATTAATCATTGATCCCGTTGTAACGGCGCCGTTAACTAGTTTGTCTGTTTTTATAGGCTATGTTATTTTTACATAAACAACACTTATAATTTTAACCTAAGTTTATATTTACTCCACATAGTATCATAAAACTACACACTACAAACAAAAGATGTTCAAATAGTGCATGAATTGTGACGATCTTACTAGTTACGGTTTTTGTGATAAATATGTAACAGTTAGCCAATCTATGACAGTTTTGTAACAATTTTTTTGAATTAGTAACAGATTTCTGGCAACTTTTGACTCTCACAAAGTAGTGACATTAACAGCAATTATAATTTGAACCAAAGTTTATATTTAGTCCATATATTATCATAAAATACAGTTTATATTTAGTCCATATATTATCATAAAATACACACTATAAACAAAAGATGTCTAAATAGTACATGAATTGTGACGATTTTTTTTTGTGACGATCTTACTAGTTACGTTTTTTGTGACAAATATGTAACGGTTAGTCAATTTATGACAGTTTTGTAACAATTTTTTGAATTAGTAACAGATTTCTGGCAACTTTTAACTCTCACAAAGTAGTGACATTAACAACAATTATAATTTGAACCAAAGTTTATATTTAGTCCACATAGTATTATAAAATACACACTACAAACAAAAGATGTCCAAATAGTGCAGGATTTGTGACGAATTTTTTGTGTGACGATCTTACTAGTTACGGTTTTTGTGATAAATATGTAACATGTAGTCAATTTATGACAGTTTTGTAGCAGTTTTTCGAATTAGTAACAGATTTTTGGTAACTTTTGACTCTTACAACGTAGTCAGTAACAACAATTATAATTTGAACAAAGTTTATATTTAGTCCATATAGTATTATAAAATACACACCACAAACAAAAGATATGTCCAAATAGTGCAGGAATTGTGACGACTTTTTGTTGTGATGATCTTACTAGATACGATTTTTTTAACAAATATGTAACGGTTAGTCAATTTATGACAGTTTAAGCTTGTAAGCTCAACTTATTTCTTTTGTGCTAAGAAGGGGGATTATGTTTGGCGGAAATGCTTAAAAAACTATTCTTTCTCTGCTTTTACGTTTGATAAATCGGACAAATTTAAGTTGGAAACACGCGCACACACCCCAGCACCACCATAAAATGACCTCTAAACTTGACGAACATGTTTTCCTTTTTTGGAACTTGAAATAAACCGGGCTCTTATTATTTGAATGTTGCAATCGAACAATCCATTATACTCGTATTCATCAATGTCTGTTAAAAGACGCAACCGGTCTTTAAAAAAAAATTAAGACTTGAGGGGGTTGGCACGTTTGACTAGATTTTCTACATTGAATTGATGTAAATAAATTTATGTCGGGTCATGGCAGTTTGGGCATGTATACTTTACCTCTTCGGTGCTAGGCCGGTCCATGTTGGCAGCCCAGATCATTGATTGACAAAGTCAAAACCGATCATTATTTAAAAACCCTCAAATATTATAAATAACTCTGATCAACACATGTTAATTACTTTACAGAGGCAGTAAATACGAAAAGTCGATACATCGTCTCTCAATAAGCTATCAGGAAACCTATTAATCATTATCTGGCTTATTCTTTTATAAGATTTACTCACTCCATAAGCAAGTTGCTAGGCATTTTCTGCATCACTCAAATTCAGCGCATCCATATTGACATCAATGACTTCTTCAGTAATCATCCTTCTGTTAAATCAAATACGAAAACAACATTGAAATATATGAAGCTTAAGAAACATGGTAGGAAAAGGAAAAAGAACACAGAAGTATTCACCTTTCAAGGACGAATTTTCCTTCTTTAAACTTCTGCGAATTGTCATGAGCTTCCACCTATAAAAAATAAATATCGTTATTGACAAATACCAAATTAAGAGACGGAAGTAGAGCAGTTGCAACAAAATAAGATAAACAAGTCTGGAATATTATAATCAAGAAAGCATGAACAACATTAAGAGGACGGAAATTATATGTCAAGGCAGTGACATAGAATATGGGTAACTACCGAACATCACAAATCGACAAATCATTTCCATCATATTGTGGACAGAAAATACAATGCCAAGGTTCTGGTTTTCTACACCAGCTACAAGTTTGATATGCATGCATATCCACATGATTATGTGGCAATAAAAATGTCAAATTCACTTTATGCAAGAAAAGCCCAACCCCTTAAGTACTCTACCCAATGATATAGCGATTCAACTTCTAAACAGAAGTGCTAAGGACATCTGCTTCAGATTTTTATGATAGGTCCGGATTGCTCGGCCCTAAGATAAGTAAAATTAGACATCCCTGTAAAGCTACCTCACCAACTTTACTACTAAGTATCTTTATGCTGTTCAAAAGTTCCACAGACGGTGAATAGTGGTATCTGAAAATGAATTATGCTAAATAAGCATTTTGGACAAATTCCGGTTTTCACGAAATATGTTATGGACTTGCCAAATCTGTTGATTGATATACAAATAAAGCAATTAACCGTTGGTAACTCAGTATTGAACCGGTTAAATGAGAATATGACAAATCTTAAGAAATATTGCATATCATAAATGAAACTTGAGCAATATGAAAAAATTAATTAGGGGACAGGAGCAGATTGAATATAGTCAGTTCAATTTATTCCTTGTAATTCCCATTGCTAGCTGAAGAAAAAAGGGAAAATTAAAGAAAACTACATTAAGGTGGCTTACATATTTCCAGCCAAGGATTTGTCCACAGCAACAGCAATATATATCACAGACAGTGTGCATTCCAGACATCATCGTCCTTTTATCCAACGGTCCGCCTGATATATTCACACTAAAAAACAGATCCACGAATAAAAAAAATTCAGTAGAATTTCCAACTTGATCAGGAACCCATAACATTTTCATTTCTAATACTCAGTCGATATGATTTGAATATAAAATTCAGTACAGATGGCAATAAAAAATATAAACGAAACACTAGCTTCTGAAACAAAAGGATTTGATAGGACAAAAGATCTCAATATGACGATATATAATAATATATAAATTCAGATTCAAATATGAAGGACATGGTGTGCACCAATTCTTCATATACATCAAAGAACCACCGTCTAGAATTTAGCGAGTCCCTAGGCTGCATTTTTTTAAAGGAACGAAACAATTTTATCATTCTGCAGCAAAATAAACTGTTTCATAGTATTTTGTAGAGTGAAAGGACATAAGCTTCAAAATCAAACTAATGAAGACTCAACACTGCAACTCGATCACTGGTTGAATTTGTGAATATTTTATTTTTTTAGAGAAGATAGTTCATCAGTCTTCCCAGGGGATTTATGGAGAGAGAGTAAGAAGCAATCAAGCCACAGTAAATAAAAACTAGTATATCGAAGAAACAATAAAAAACCAACTTACACGTTGTTGAAAAGGAACGCTCTCCCATAGTTGCTGCTGAAAGACTGGACATACCATGTATACACAAACAAGACGTAAAAATGTTAATTGAACGTATAAAAGGCGCAACGTCGCAATGAGAGGGAAAGCTCAAAAGTCAAAACATTTGAAATAGAGCGGATTATAGGCATATAATTAAAGTAATTGCAGCATATGTGTTGTTTTTGAAGCACCTTCTTAAAACTTACATTAGACTTAGAAGGGGTGTATGTTATTCCTTTATTCAGACAAAAGAGATTCAAAAGCAAAGGTAGTATCTCAACAGGAATGCTCCCATGATAACAACAAAATCTGCTACCATGGTTTCATAGTTCAGTGTAGAAACTAAACCAACATACTTTCAGGTCGAAATATAAGATTAGGAAGCCCAAATGTTTCACTACTTTATCTTTGGACCCCATCGTAAATCGGTCAGACATGGAGAATAGCACCTCCCATAGTTACATATAAGGTTAATCATAAGGACTAGAACTATCTTCAATTGTTCTTTGTTATCAAATGACAGCTAAAAAATTGCTCACTATAACTGGTGAAGTCGCACAGCCCTCTGGCAATAATATGCTCCTCATAACAGTTACATTATATAACGGATCTATTAGAAACCAAATAACTTTTACAAGGTAAGTTCACGGATAGTGATCAAATAAGAGAACCCAAAGATAGAATAGATAATAATGGATTGTTCTTTGAAGATCAAACAAGAAAAATCAATGACGAGAAATTTCCGCAAGCTACCACATGCACATTTATAAAGAGAGAGGAAGAAGTAATGTAATATAGGCAGACGGGTTAAATTGTAACAGGAGTCCCCAGTCCCAAATCTATTGAAATTCTGACAGAGTTTATGAACTTATATGATATCCAATTAAGCTTCATAAGGTATGATGTAATCCGTTTAGAATTATTTTTCGAAAAAATTGATGCAAAAAATGTATGCACCTAATTGGAGGAAAAAGAATACCATAAGTCTGGTATTCAATGTAATTGGAAATCAATCATTCTATTACAGTATAAAAAAAGGCTGATACCAAATTGAGCAAATCTAAATGTTGCTACACTGTGTGTTTGTTTGGTTGCAGCTTTTAAGAATATAGGCTGAAATTTTTTGAAGTTGAGAAAAAGCTAGGTCATTCAGCTAAAAACTTCTAGTATTTTCATGCCAAAAATCCATAAAGATCAAAAATTTAAACTGATCAACCAAATGCAGTCAGTCCCAACTTTTGAGCAAAATTAAAGAAACTGAGCTTAAAACTTGCAATTAAACAACGTTTGTGTCTTTACTTTACTTTCATGATTATTCAAACTCTAATTCTTTGTTATGCGGCACAAATATCACTATCCATAGCTTATAATTATGGGTGACTAATGTCCCCGAATTTAATTTGGTTTTAACCAAATAAATGATCAACGACTTAGCTGCTGAATATACCTAACAGTCTAGGCACCAAAACTAAAAAAAATCTAGGCACCGAAATAGGCCAGTTTTTAAATCCCAAAAGTCCATTAAAACTGGGTTCATCCAGCTTAGAGCTTTCTAGCCTTTTCATACCAAAAATCAATAAAGCTCAGTTTTTTAGCCGAGTTGACCAAATTCAGGCCAAAATTTAAGCCCAAAATAAGCTGAGCTTAGAAGTTCAACCAAACAAGGTCTGTGTTTTAACTTCAGTCCGAAACTTCTTCATTACTAACTTAACAAAAACTTCTTCATTGCTGTAAATTAACAAAAACTTTGCAACATTGCAACAAAAGAACTAGGTACAAGGTGATCACTAAAATAACTATTCCTAACTTATAAACAGTGGGGAAGCTAAATGGAGACTATCAGGGCCACTAGACCATCCATCAACCTTAAAAATTGCAGTTTTTTTAGTTTTTGACACGCATTTTTACTGTATTATGTTAAAACTAATCATTTGGCACCTCATATTATTATTACTCGTACTCACTGGCTTCGCCCCTGCTTGTATACAGTTATCTCAATGAATGTTTATAGAAAATTATCATCCAATACAAAGTTTGAGACTTAAAATTATTAAAAATCCGTGCTCAATGATGCTGTCTCTTTTTACATTCTAAATTTGATGCTCTTTGCTACATTGCTTCATTGACATGTACCAATTATTTAAAAAAAGATACAAAATGGAGTCTTTGATACAAAATATTTAACCTTCATATTCTTAATAGTAATTCTTAAGCAAGAAAACACAATTAAGGTTCTTGGTGATTAAGTCCAAAAGTATGATTTGGGTATTTCATGATTAAGATGGTGAAATATCAAATTTCCCATGTTTACAGATAATGAAGTGTGACATTTCAAAAAAAAAAAAAAGGGGGAAAAATATGGAGAAAAAAAAGAACCTTGGAGATAAAAACAAGATATAAAGTTTGAGATTTAATTATAAAAAACAGTGATATGCATCAATTCTTAAAAGTTTTTTATAATTAAGTCCCAATATATATACTACTAAATATAAACTAAATCTTTACATGGTTATAACTTGTCAAAATTATCGAAATTAATTTTTTATAAATCTAATCATAAAATTTACTCATCCGTTCCTATTTAATCATAACTTTGACCGGGCAAGAACTTGAATCAAAATTATCGGAATGAAAATTTTCAAAGAATAAATTTTTTATTCCGACAATTTTGATACCTAGTTTCGTAACAGATAATTAAATAAGAACGAGGGAATATTAAAAAAATAAAAAAAATAAAAAAGGAACCTTGGAGATGAGGTCATCAGCTAAAGCAAGAGAAGTAGAACAAGACTTGCATTTGTATGATCTTCCTTCTACCTCTACTACAAACACCCTCCCCATTCTCTCTCTCTCTCTATATATATATCTATCTATATCTATATATGTATATTTATGTGTTATCTATATCCATATCCATATCCATATATACATATGAACACCATAAAAAAACCATGTTCGTAAAAACGCTCCAAATCAATATTTGATTAATGCAATTCTTCACGATTTCACGACGGTAACACAAATATGCGTATTGTTTGTTTTTCTGAGATGTATAATGACATGTTTTGAATTTTTAAATTTTACCATAATTTCGAAAACATGTCATTATACATCTCGGAAAAAAAAACAAGACCCATATTTGTGTTGCCGTACTAAAACCGTAGGGATTTGAATTAACTAAATCTTGATTTGGAGCGTTTTTACGAAAAAGTGTTGATGTCTAACTTGATGTTAATATAATATTTATATACGTGTACAACTATATATTTGTAACCATATATTGTGGTTAAATGTCCACGTGTCATGAGTTACAACTGTACACGTGGAGGATGTTTTTTTTTTTAACATACTTTTATGTGGCTTTTGTTTGTTTGGTTGTTTTCGTCGCCGTTTAAATACTAACGAACGTTTAAACAGAATGAATCGAATATTTGACGAGCGGGGACATGAGTTGTTTATTGACGTGGAATTTATTGTAATTTTATCATTTATTATTATATTGTTTACTATATGAAAAAGTTGTCTACAAATAGATAAAACGTTAGCTAATTAATTTATTTGACAACATCAATTTTTCTTAGTTTTAAGTTTATATATTTTATTAATGTATAAATCGGTGACTGTATTTATAGTATGATAATATTAATTACTTTAATAAGTTTGAAATAATACAAACGTATCATTAATATTATTGTAGTATAAAAAAAAGTTTATTGATATGTAGTGATTTTAACTAGCTAGTTTTTGTTACATCATTAACGGATTTAATTTTTTAATTTTATCAAATTTTATATATAGTTACACGAACACGAGCTTAGACGAAACGAACATAGTCGCGTTCATGTTCAGTTTAATTAATAGACGAACGTCGTATTATTGTTCATTAGTTGTACATGTCGGGGTAAAAAATATGGGTGGCCAAATGAGTCGAGCCGAGCTCAGCTATTTTTAAGTTCGGCTTATTTGCTTAACAAGCCCTTAAAATATCGTGCTCAGCTTTTAAATCTGGTTTTAATCAAATTAATGATCAACGACTTAGTTGCTAAATACTCCTAACGATCAAAATATCGTTGATCGTTAAGTCTCAGTTTGTTATGGACGAGGTCAAGCCGAGCTCGATCTAAGAAATCCACAAACGATTTAATTAGTTCTGGTTACATTTTACCGGCTTTAAAAGCAAAACGCACCTTACCGATTAACTGTATCCTTCCAATAGCAAGAAAATTCGGGATTGGTCTAAACGAGCTTGCTTAGTTTCTTTGGCATGAAAAACAATGCAATTAAACAAAATAAACTCAACCATTGCCTGCAATATATTAGCTGATTACTTACAAATCTGCAATCAAACAAACACAAAGTTTGGTTTACTCAATCAAATAGAAGAAAGGATCCCAAAACAAAATCGAAAACAAACACACATTAGGCAATAAAATAGGAACCAAAGGGTTAATATCACTGCCAAGCCTTTTCCTTGCAAGTCTCTTTCTTACATATTTCCTCTTATCTTCATCATCCCATTTAGCCTCTTCCACTCCTTTAGCAAGGACAAGGGGCGGTGGCTGCTGGTACGGACACTTCGAGCGCCACGACGAGGGAGGAAGCCCAAACCTTTTTTTATAAAAAAAATATTAATAACAAAACAGTTAAAGTTGGTTACGCAACTAAGTTTTAAACTGTGACATAATAATGTTTGTTTACAAGCCATCTTGTTTCTGAGTTCTCGACTTCATTTTACGATAAGCCAAAGATGGATGAACTCTTCTTCAAAATACTTGACTTTATTGTTAATCTCAAGTAATTCAGTTTATCGACATAAAAAGGAAACGTTATGTCTTTTCTTTATCCAGGTTAGCTAACCGAAATAGCGTGCTTTTAAATTGATTAGTTTGTCTGCAACCTTTATGCTGAGCTTTTTTCACGAGTTTACTGTATTTGTATCTAACAACTAAAAATCAAGCCTTTCCGATTTGTGGTGGAAGGCTACAAGTTTTAAGCGGACCATAATCATTTCTTACATCCTGAAATATACTGTCTTATTGGCATAAAATATGTACCCAAACAGGACCAAATAACTGGAGCTAACCCAAAAGATGAAATCAAACAAGGCAAATTTACAAGTATAACCAAGTTTATATGAATGCAGCTATTCAGCTAGCTTATATGATCTATTGCTTAAAAAGCTAGACCACAATCGGTTGATCACATTTAAGCTTCTCCGGTTATTTATCCTGAAAAAAGTAGAAGCTATACTATAGATGAAACCAATTTTCCTTCCACACTCAATAATTCAGCTTTTTTGCTAAAAGGATCCAACCAAACAAGCCCAATGCATAAGTATAACCAAGTTTAACTTTCATCTATTAGTGGCAAAAGACAAAGTTTCAAGCCCATTTAATACACATTCCTTCACCCACAGATATGACAACTTATCGGATTATAATCCTCAGCCAAACATTCCTAGATGTGCTTGCATACAGAAAACTAAAAGCAAACCAGCTCAAGGCTGAAACTTAGTATAAAAGGATGTATAGGGTTAGTTGAGCTTTTGTACCTTGTTGCGTTTTTCTTGTTTACTACCCTCTACTATCAAATTTCCTATTTTCTACCATGTATTTGTGTTTTTTTTTTTACATTTTGAACTTTTCCTATGGAAAACCAGCCCATCCATAGTTGGATGAAAAAGTTCGAATTCCAATAACACGAATCCAACATACGAATTGAAAAAATTAACAATGTAAGATACTAATTGAGAAACACGCAACAACACAAAGGTAAAAAACTGCTAAAACCCCGGAAATATACATATAATAGTCAAAACAGATAATGCAAAAAATAACAGATAAAGTTCATGAATGGAAAAGAAGAGTTGAACCTTGAAGCCCTTTTGAGAAAAAGAGAAAAAGCCCAAGTGAAATGTGAGTTTGGGTTATGACATAAGATTGGAGGGTAGTCCCAGTTAAGGTAACATGGAATTTGTGAGGATATGAAAACTTGTGAATGTAATGTTGGTTTTGTTGTTTGGTGTGTTAGTATGTGTGTTAATGCTTGGATCTTTTGTTCCCATGTTGATGATCTCAATTCCATCTTCAAGATTTCTTATCTTGGGTTCTACCTTTCAAGGAATGGATGAGGTGAAGATTAGTGGTCTCAACAAAAGTTCTATTGAGCCCCTCATTATTGCAGTGAAAACACTAAAACTACCCATGTATTTTGAAATAAAAAAAATGCTTCATGCGGCGCATTTCTACACCTAAGTCGTACATTTTACCGAGTGTCTTTTTAATTTTTTTCTAAGAAAATTTATAATTTGCGTAATTCTTTTTTTTTATAAAATCCGAACCATCGTGATGAAACAAAATATTGTTTTTTAGAATATGCAAAATAGATCATCAAATAACTTTAGGTTATTCTTGTATAGTATCATGAGAAAATCCGATATAGTTTTTGTTTTTTTTTTTAAATTCCTTTTTTGCGTCTATTATTATTAAGGGACTGACGCCTAAACCAACTGATATGTTTGACTTGCACCAGAACCGACCGTGCTATTAAGATTTTGAACCTAATGCACTAAAGATTGAAGGGCATGATTTACGAGTGACGCTATTGTTTGGAAAAATTATATTCAATCCCGAAATCGGAAAATTTAGGATGTTGATATGGTCAAATTCGTGAGGGTATTATTTTGATTTCAGAATTGTTGTTGTGGTCAATTAGCTACAAAAAAGAAACCAGTAGAAGATTATGTGTATCTGAAAAAATTAATATAAGAGAAAGATTAGTGGATAAACTTCATTGTACGATTAGTTTCTGTGCGTGTAGGGATCAATCTGTAACTTCTGAAAACATGGGGATATTAATGTTGCAAATGAAGGCTCATACTTGCATTAGAATATGGATGCTCGCAAAATTCTCCGATCGAATTAGGGATCACTACAAATGAAGACTATGATAAAAGAGTTATACACTTGCAATCATAATGCTTACAAGTAAAATTTACAGAAAATAGTGAGTTGTTAGTTCAGTGTACTAGTTTTTGCCCCTTCATTGTTCTATGCCAAGACTAAGGGGAAAGTCATAATCGACCTATAGATACTTAACGACCATATTTTCCACGTGTCTGTTAGTACCCTGCTTACGGAAGCAACTCCAATTTCTTTGATGGTGTATATACCTGTCGTTGGCCAGAAAAGATAAAAACATATTATTTAGCATCGTAGAGGGTCCTATTTAGAACGTCCGAGAGTCATATATAGATTTCTTTGTACCGATTGCTTTGTTGCTGACAAAATATTTACTCAAACCCAGCGCCGCCTAAGCAATCAGTATACAAATGTGTTTAAAAGCATTAACCTTTAAGAAAATCAATGTAAACGATTTTGAATTACGAAAATACTATAGAATCTTACATCAAAATAGAATAACCAGCACTTACTTGTGAAAGTAGATTTCTTCCACCAGCTAAATTATGGGAAAAGTAATATCCAAACACCAATTATCGGAAGAGTAAATATAGCAGAAGCCTAGCATAAGTCGGTTAATCAATGTCAGCTGGTCGAATATAGTCTTTTGAATTTTTTAATTTAAAAGTTTTATGAGTGAATGTAGGAAAAGAAAGAACTAAAGGCATACCAGAAGAAATATCAGTTCTTGGTTAGCAAGAGAAGCAATGCATTCATTTCTTTCCATTGCATGCTTGATAAAACCTTGCAACTGAAAAAATGAAAAACCATTCAAGTCACTATCGAAATGGTATACATTGTATAATTGTTTCCCGACCACAGGCAAACACGGATTGATATCTCTATTAAGAAAAAATAATAAATAAAAAGAAGCTAATTGTTGCAGAGGAACCACTAGTACTTGATGAAAAAAGGTTCCCTTATATTGGGGGAACCAGAACATCTCGAAACTCGACTTAGGGCCTGTTTGGTGACAACGTCACTTTCTGGTTTGTTTTCATTTTCATTGTTTGTTTCAGTCATGAAAACAAGAAAATGAAAACGAGTTTACTTGAAAATTTTCCCCTAAAACTTATTACCAATAATAGTCCTTTAGTTTTCACATGTAAAAGAACATAGTATGGGTCACTTTCACCAATTTTGCAAGAAGTTCAATCAACACTTAAACCACGGAATTAACTTATTCTGAGTTCGCACTCTTTCAAACGGTCTGGAAGCCTTTGTTCTTGTTGTGAGACAAATACAAATTAGAAGTTAATGCAAAGTAGTCATACCATTTCTTTTTCTGTTTCAAAAAATGTGTATAAGAAAACACGAAAACTAATGGAGAAGTGCTATCAAATGGACATGGAAAAGTAAGTATGCCCTATCACAAAAGTAACAAATATAAACAGATTCTCAACTTACAGTTGTTCTGTTCTAGTCATACCTTCAAGAGATATTCCATCAAAAAGAAAAAGAAAGTTGACAAAAGTAATGAATATACCTCATGATGATACTTCTGTGCTGCTGACAAAATAGTGTCTAAATCATGTAATGCTTGAGACAAGTAGAAACCTATCACAGATTTCTCTCCAAAGACGTTTTTAACACACTACAAATGAAAAGAACCAGATTTGTTTAGATCTGAAATGTGAACAATATTACAAAAGAAGATGGCTTTCTGGAATACAAACAATGCTTTCGAGAAATAATATTTATCTGACCTTCAAGAATGAGCATCTTGTGAACATCGCTACCCTTTTAGCCTGTAATGCCTGCGTCTGAAAATACAGTGCAAGTTACAACTGTGTGCAAAAGATGTAGCTTAAATCTTTATTTATTTTTAGGTCAGTTATAAAAATGAAAAGAAACTTCTTAAGTTGCGTTTGGACAAAGCAGATTTGGAAAAAGAGAAGTCATATATTTGATGTTTTTTTGGGTAAGCTGGCTTCGAATTGAATGGTTTATTCCTTATTTGAAACTCTTTAACAATCTAAAATAACCTCATTTGAAACCCTCTAATAGTCTAAAATACTGTCGTAACAATCACTCTAAACTTATTGCAGAGCCGCTTACAGAATTTTGGGGGCTAAAAGGCCGGTCTACAAAATGAAAAACAAGACCGTCTTTCTCATATTTATACTATGTTAATAAAACTTATCATGTCTTGGTACATTTAAATTTTTCTAATAAAAATACAGGCATGGATAATTAGTTGCTAGAATAAAAATAAAGGTCAGAAAATAACAAACAAAGCGTAACCTTTTATAAGAAACCCAACGTTGTAGCTTTAAAATAAACATTGGAACAAAATAGTATTTGCAAACATTGGTTGGTGTGGTAGTGGTGAATTAGCTCCCATTATAATTTATTAATCATCAACCAGGGTTCAACTCTGCAGTCTCGTCTTTTGTTTATTAGAAAGAAAATACGAAAAAAAATCTGTAAGGGTAACACTCAAAAACCCAGACGGCCAGACATTTGCGCTAAGCAACCTGTGTTTAAAATTTCAATAAACCGCAGGGAGACCTATAACACCTTTGCTATATTGACAACAAATTTTACTACATTGATGAGTAAAAATATATCTATATTCATCTAGTATAAAATTCGGGGCGCGGTAACCAAGTTCAATATTAAAGTATGTTCATCGTACTTGGGCAATATGAAGAGCTTGCTCAAGTTGCTGGATTTGAATCCATCTTTCAGTTACTATGGCAGCCATCTGTAGATTAAACGAATACTGGCATTAATCACATTCAGTATGGAGTATTAAAATTCCAGAAGTCTTGGGGAAACTAAAATGGAAATCTAAGGATGCAAAGTATTCATTAGTTAGTTAAACAAATCACGAAGGAACAGAACTGAAGCACATAAGGTTCATAATAGACTTAATGCTCTGATATAAATAATCATACAATGACACAAATGGAACGCTTTATACAGAGACCTTGTTGGTTGTTTCAAGCCCTATTTTCTTTCCTTTTTGCTTAAAAAGCTACACTATTATTGGTTCACTAGGTTAAAAGCAGAGCTTTTCAGGTTTTTAGCGTGAAAAGTTTAGAAGCCTTTTTCGATGGTTGAACCCATATTTCTCTTCTCAACTTCAAGAGATCTAACGTTTTTGCTCAAAAATTGTAATCCAGCAATAAGTTTATCTTCCTGACTGAAATAATGACGAAGTCATATGACTAAACCTTCTAGTTTGAGCAAAAACAGTATGCTACAATTATTGTTAACTGAAGATTCGATATACCTTATGGTAAAGTATATAATTGACACCAGAAATGAAGAACTAACCGTCTCAACTTGTGAGGTGACTGATTCCAATCTCTCATCGGCATCTTGTGCTTTAGCTTCCAAGCTATAAATCTCGAAGTTGTTTTTCCTTAAAATATTCCAGTGAAGTCGGACCTATACAATTTCACTTGTTTATCTAAAGTTAAAGTAAACAAGCAATTTGCCAAGATACAAGAAAAGAAGAGAGAACTTCATCCAAACCTCTTCTTCAAGCAGATGAACCCTTTGATTTGCTTCTGATGATTGATCCTAAAGAAAAAGGAGGCAAAATATCACTTCACAGCTTGTCAACACTGAAAAGTTATAGAGGCTAATCGATCAAAATTATCCATCCAAATCCTAAACTTTCATACTATGAGCAGATAACTAATTTTTTACTTGTATAAGGTTGTGAGGTTGTCATTGAAATTCTGAATGCTCATTTGCATAATTCTGATACAGATATACGTGGTATTGATGAATACGTGTCTAAAGTTCTAAACAACATCTCATTGTTAAATGCGTTTGACAATAAACAGAACAACTATTGACTTCCGTAAAACACATTTTATTTGAGGGATCGAATAAGGTTTAGACCCAAGTCCCAAACAAATACAAAATTGAGACAACCCAGTGAAACACTAACTCAGGCTATTTTTGATGCAATTTTCTGTGTTATATCATCGATAAAAAGCAGTACAATAAGGAAATTAAGAGATAAAAATAGAAACTGAAGAACATATATTGAGGGAAAATACAGAATTTAGGTACAGAAGCATTAAACCACAAAGAGAAAAGATAAATTACTTTTTGTGAGTGAAATTATTGAATTGAATCGAATATGCATCAAAGATTATGTCGAAGCTGTTCATTAGGTGCTACAAGGTCTCAAAGTAAATTGAAGAAAGGGAAAAATCTCACAAATGTGCATGACATAAAAATCAAACCTTTAAACTGGACAGTTCATATTGCAGCCGCTCTATTTCAAACTTCAACTTCTCAATACGATTTTGGGTTTCACTAAGGTAAATATTTTTGGTATCCAAGTCCTTTACAGTATCCTCCAGACGAGATTCTACTTAAGGATACAAACAACAAAAAACCCAATTTTTTAGGACTTTCATGAATTGCCATCGGCACAATGGTGTTAAAAGGAAAATACTTGTAAGCAAAATGAAAGACTTGATGAAACTGGCAAAATTATTAGGCTCAATAAGCTTCGATTTATAAAATTTTCCTTTTAAGCGGTACTACACTGATTTATTTTGAAACTGGTCAATCAATGCAGTACCGCTTAAATGAAAAACACTGAGCTTAAGATATGCGATTAGAGTACTAGACAAGACATCATTTGGTAAATATATTTGAAGACTTTGGTATTTCTGTCCATAGATCATGGATCACACAATGTATATGCAAAATGGTACAAATGGAACTGAGTTGCCTGAGTTTATCATGATTGAGCGACCTTACTAATTTGAACAACGAGACGGGTTCATCAAGATTAGTAATACTTGCTTTTCGGGTCATAAAATCAAAAAAGAAAAGCTTTTTTTTTAATAACAAACAAGTTGAGTGAGTAGATACAATGATGATCATGAATAAGAGACATTACCAAATTGAGCACTGATAAAAGCAATGCTCGTAATGATCAAATCATAAAACAAACAAATCCAATAAGCTGGATTATCGAAGCTGATGAAAAAAGATGGGTTCATCTAGATTACTAACACTATTTTTCTCTAACCACAACCCAAAACAAAAGCTACAAAAACATTTAAGTTGAGCTTAAAACCTGCAGAGATGGGTTCATCAAACACTAACTTTATCTGACCTTAAAAGCTATAATAATGATCACTTAATAAAAGATAAAAGCAATGCTTGTAATCATAAAATAAAAAAAACAAAAAAAAAACGAAAAGAAAGCTACAAACAAATTAAATTGAGCTTAAAAGCTAAACTAATGGTGATAATAACAAAAACCAGAGAAAATATCAAACTTAATAATAAAAAAAGGATATTAGAGAAATGTAAAAAATGTACCTAAGCTAGATAATTTAAGGTTGTCCTCTTGAACCTCGTACCTTGTACAAGAGACAAAAAGAATAGATAGATACATATATATTATGTATATAATTGCCATTGTTGTCTCTCAAGAAGCTCACTTTAACAAAAATAAATAAATAAATAAATATATATATATATATATATATATTATTTGATCCTTAAAGATTAAACATAAAACTATTTGATCATCTAAGTTTCAAGATAAACTTAGTTAGTCCAAATACTTTTGAATATATACTGTAATGGTTTTTTAATTTTTAAAATTAGATAGAGATAGTCGATACATCGAAGAAAAGTCTACTTGTGTACCGTTATAATTTGTAAAAATAATTCTTGGGACTTCGTCATTGGCGCTGAGCTAACTATAGTGAAATGTCGTATTCATACTATCTTTCTTACTGATACTCATCTTTGACAATTTGAACATTGAAAAAAAAAAAACGAGTTATTTCTTGACTTTAATTAATCAGCTTGATAGATAACGAGAATCCAATTTAAATTTGAAAAGATCTTTTTTTTTTTCAGAACAAGAAAAGGTTGAATTCAAAAAACAAAAGCTCTTTGTAATTTGTTTTATTTAATGCAATTATAGTTGATACTAATAATAAAAATTAAAAATTATTGGAATAAAAAAAAATCAGTAAACAAGTACATCGATGGTCATATAAATTAATCAATGAATTAGAACAACAAGAAGGAGAGAATGAAGAAGAAGTGCCCATGGATCATGAAATTCGTTCAAGAAAATTTAAACATGTATTAATTTTTAGTGATAATAGGGAAACTGACGATACTACTAATAAAGATACTAACAATCCTGTGAGCGTCCTCTCGAAAGATAAGGTTTCGACTAGAAATAGTCTGATATGAATTCATTTGTTTGTTTGTTCAGGTACGGCACCACCTTATTTATATAACATTAGAATGTAGAATAAGATAATTGTTATGTTTGTTGAATCTTGTTTACATTTATCAATAATTAATTTTTAGACTTTGTTGGAATACATTATTTTCTGAAAAAATACTTTCTTGAATTTGCAAGGTAATTATTTTGGACTTTGAAGTGTTTTCTTCATACTTGTATTTTATTTTAGATGTCGTTATAGTTTTATAATTTTTAGTGTCGCGTTTTGAATGCCAAACTCATGCATCTATTAAATCGTACTCCATCATCTCATCTAACTTTGAATTGGTAGTATAACAATTGTTGATCAAACTTGAAGTTCAAAATTAATTCTAAAACAGTTTGCACGGGTATCTTGGATATTCGTTATACCAGGCTATAATCCCACAACTTATTATTTCAAGCAAACGCTTAATCCCAAGATTTCGGGTTTGGCTACACGACTTCATATTACCAAAAAGAGTGGTGATAATTGCAGAGCCATCTCCACACACTCACAATAAATACATTTATATCGGGCCTCTAATTTGTGTCGGATATCTTAAATAAAAAATAACTCGGATTTCAAATTTGTGTCGGATATCTTAAACCTCTTAGAAGAAATTTTATTTTAAAAATACCTGTTAATAATTAATTTAAGTAATTTGTTATCTTTCTCACACTGTGTAGGGTTTTTTTCTCTCTCTCTCTCTCTCTATATATATATATATTATAATATATATATATATAAATAATAAAAACTATCACTAATGGAAGCTCTAACAACTCTACAGAGAAATGGTATTTTTTTTCTCTATGTTTTTATTTAACATTATTGTACTATATTTTTAAGCTCTCACTTTTTTATTTTTTTAATCTTTTTGTTATTAAACTAGTTATAAAATGTCCAATTTAGTGTTGGGTATAAACCCAAATAGTATTTAACTGTTTTATTCTCTAAGTAAAAAACTTGGGTCTTATTTTTTTTGAAAAAAAAGTAAAAAAAATTGGGCTTCTTTTGTGTTCATATCTAGTTGAATTGAGAATATAATGGAATATCATTATATTTATAATTTAAAAAAACCCATTTATTTGTTAACTGGGTCAATCTTCTTTTGTTTTCATAGCTAGTGGAATTGAGAATATAATGAAATATCATTCATATTTGGCTCCAGAATATATATAAAGATTGAATTTTGAGCAAAAAAATGGATTGAATTCATTTCGTTTACCTAGCAAGCAGAGTTCAAGATTAAATTTTGATCATATACCCGCTCGTATAACTCTTTTGGAAGTAAATTAAGTCGGTGCGTAGTTACCGCTTCAACAATGAAAAAAACTTGGGTCAATATATATATTTTTTTTCATAGCTAGTGGAATTGAGAATGTAATGAAAATATTATTCATCCAGGACATATTTAAAACATTGAATTTTGAGCAAAAAGTTTGATTGAATTCTTTTCGTTTTTATACCAAGATTGGATTTTGATCATATATCGCTCGTGCAATGCTTTTGGAAGTAAATTAAGTCAGTGCATAGGCTTCGACATTGACGATTTGAAAGATACTTTATTTTATCACATAAAAACTATGGTTTTCTTTTCTTTTTCAGTTGAGAAGCTCAAGTCAGAAGCTTTACTTGAGAAAACATCGACATCTTGTGCTATGGAATGGAGCATTGATCTCGAGAAGGGCCTTCGATCAAAGAAACCAGGTCAGACCAATTTTAAGAAGTGTTTTAATACACATATTTTGTTTTAAGTTAATTCATGCGCGAGCTTCTTTAAATGTCTAAAAGTCGTTTTTTTGCCAGACTTCTAGCTCCGCCATGAAGCCAGTCTCTCCCATCTTTTCAAGCAGTTTTTTTTTTGAACTATAAGATTGCAAACTTTTGTCGGTTAAATATTAGATGATAGGGTGTTTACGTGTTCATCGCTTGCACCAAAAGGGACCCATCATAACAAATCGAAATGTTTGTAACCATATAGCTTCCATTAAAGTGAGGGTCTAGACTTTATATGGGTCTAGATATCAGAGTAGGAAATTTCATAGTTTTTTTGTCAAGTTTAAATAGGTTCGTTAGATTTCTTTTGTTCTTACCTGTATTTTTTTTTTGTTTTCTGGGTGCAATTTCAGGTCAAGCTCTTGAAGCCATACTACAAAGTATGCAAAGACTCGAGCTATGGGATAGAGAGCCTAAAATTAACAAAGCACAAAGTGACATATTTAAATTAGTCCACGGAGAAGATAGCCTTTTTGCAACTTCAATTCTTCTCCGTCTTGTCGACGCTTTTAGCTCAGGCGACGCGCAAATTAAGCTTGTTGTTGTAAAAGTTTTCTTATCATTACGGAGGAACCGTAGAAGAAAACAAAAACAAACTGATGGGATTTTATTCAAGTGTGGCTTAGAGAACCGTTTAGAAATACTAAGACGGATAAAAGTTATTTTTGATGATGGGGATGTTGAGGATAGAGCGATGGCGTTGATTCTCTTTGGTTGCCTGGCCAACGTGGCAAAGGACAATGCTGATATCCGCTACCTTGTACTTTCGAGCCTGGTCTCTGCAGACATGGCGCAGGTTAGTCTAGATTGTGGTTTGAATATAGTTTTCTTGTTTTTTCATTTTCAAAAAGCTAAGGGTCAACTACTGTTGAATCCATACAATAAACGCCAGGCTTTGTTTATAGCCTTAAAATTTCTAGATGTTTTTGGCCAAAAAAAACTAGAAAAGATCAGCCTTTGAGCTAGTCGACCAATTACATTCTAGCTACTTTACAAAAGAGTAAAAAAGATGCAAGCAAACAAGGCTCTGTTGTAACTAAGCCTACCAAGATAATAATTCTGCACGAAATGAAAGTAACTTTTGATACTGGAAATGAATGAACCACTATCATCAGCAATTTATGAAATGAATGAACTACTGGTAAAAAGAGAATACTGAACCAATAGATAGGAGGTTTTAAGAAAATTGGACATGGTAATTATAGGCTGAGCAATTAAGATTTTCATTTGACTGTCGGGTTTAACTGTTTTGCAATATTTTTACAGGTAGAGGCGTCTTTGTTTGCTGGAGGTTGCTTTGCTGAATTGTCCAATGATTTCGGTTTGGTTCTTCTGGAGATATTAGTAAATATGGTGACCTCGCCTGAGGTTTCAACAACTTTAAGAGTAATAATTGCACGAGCTTTTGCCAAAGTGGAGTCTTCATCTTCAAACATATCTAAATCCTACAAAGTAATGTTTTTCTTTGAACTGCTGCATAATTTAATAAATCAAACTCACTGGTGTCTTTTTCTATAGGAGTATAAATTTATTGCCAAGTAAAGCTTTGCATTTCGTGATAATCAAATGATGAATGTACTGTTGGCTGGTTGTAAGTTATAAAACTCTTGATCAAACCAAGGCCCTGATACCATCATGTAATACAGGTGTTCTTGTAATACTTAGATTGTTTTTTTTATCGCTATCATTGGCATTATATTTTTAATGACTAAGTTCTTCTATGTGTACGATTAAGGTATACATATATTACTGTTTTTTATATTGGCTACAACTACCAGCTATCGTTGTTTTATTTGACCGAAAGATTTTACTTACCCAAGGGCAGAAAAGTGTCAACTTTTATGGTATTGTCTATACCTTATTTTGGGTGGTGAAAGTGATGGGAATAATTTTATGATATTTCTGAGGATTATGATGAATGTGATTTTTAAAGCAGAAGGTTCCTTGTAGTTTTAAGAGGGTATGTGAAATCTATGATTATCTTTTGTGCTGTAAATTGAAGTAAGTTATGTTGGTATATCCAACTTCTTCACAGTTTAACATGTTTTTTTTGCACTAGATAGATCTTGAATGTGTGCTACGTATATGTAATGCCTGCTAAGAAATGACTATTGTGTTGCAGGCTGGTTTAAAGCTAGTGTTAGGTTCTTCAGAAGAAGAGTTCTTAATAGCAATGCTGATGTCACTTACGAAACTTGCAATTAAGTCGTCTCTGCTGATACTTGAACAGGTACATGTTTTATTTATTTGTCGCTTTTTGCTTATGCATGATCTGGATAAATTTTTAATGGGATGTTCTAATAAAGTACCTACCTTAACAGCTGCTACACCAAGGACCCAATGATCATTGCCACAGATTGCCAAAAATAAAATTTCAGTCATTTGCCAAAACATCAACTTAAGGTAATACATAAACAAATATTTTACAGGCATTTTAAGGTGTTTTGCAGAGCAACGAGTGGCTCTGATTGCATAGCAGTTCATTCTGAAATTGCTAATTTAGTTTCTATTTCAATAAAACACATTTATAGGAGACAATTACTCTTATTTCAATCTCTGAAACTAAAGAAAATAATTACTAAAAATGTTGCTCATAAATCCATGTTTTGAAACATTACTGTATTTCATTAGAATTTGTACATATGATTTTAGTTTGGGAAATATTTTATTCTAGTGAGACTTTGCTCTTAAACGTGTTAATGACTATCAGGAAAGCTGTATCGGGGAAAGTAATAACAAAGGGGATCATGACATAGTAAGTTTTTATATCAATTAAATTTGTAGTGGGATAAGAACTTTTATTTCCAATTAAAATTATAGTAGGATTGTTTTGAGGGTCTAAAGAGTTTTTTTGTTGGGTTTGGTGGTGCCCTTGTATGATGAGTTTCTCTTACCAGCTGATATATCTAATGTAGAAGATGAAGATTGATGTCTTACAATAGGCTGTTTTGTATCTTACTGCTACTGATGTTTTTTTTTTGTCTTTGGAGTGTAGGTGAATTTGCTTCTCTCCTTTCTTACCCAAGAAAAAAGTTTGGGTTTGCGATTTGTGGCATTAAAATGTCTTTATTATGTCGCTGTAAGAAGAATACACGACTTTCCTGCTTATTCTCTCTCCTTTCAGACGTTAGTCTGTATATTTGAAGAATCTGATTCCCCACCAGCCTTACAGTGTGGAGCTTTACAAACATTGCGCAAGGTAATTATTTCTTTTCCTATTTGCTTCCAATTTAAATTCCTCTTAACTTGGTGATATTTATCTTACTTGTACTTGTCAATTGTCAGGTTTTCTTATATAACCTTCGTACCGATGCTTTTGGGGACATGCTTGACTTTCCCAACTTTTTCAGTATCCTTCGAAATGCTGCTCAATCTCCAAATATGACCAAGAGACATATATCTATTCATTTTTTAGTAGATATATTGAGTGAACTCTTGGTGGGTAACAAGAAAGCAATAAATGGAGTTGATTATATGACACTGGCTTCCGAAGTCGTCTCATTTCTCTCTCATGAGATTGGTTTGCTTGTCGAGCTTCCAACTGATATGGAAGAAAATATTAAATCTCTGTTGAGTCTTCTTTTCATCTTATTTCAAAAATGTTCAGATCTTGGACCCATGGTGCTGGAGAGGGCTTGTCTACTTATAGAAAATATGGTGAATAAGGACGACAGAGATGTGGAAATGGTGGAAAGTGATGGAAAATCTATCAAGGTTAAGCTTTTTATTTGTTTCTCCAAATTTGTCAACTCTGTCCTCCAAAACTTGAATAAAGCTGGTACTATCTCTACAGAAGTCCTTGATCGAGTTGAGTTTATGGTCGAAAAAGTACATACAAATAGCTCATTCGATTGCTTTACACGTGTTTTCTTTTCTTTCTTGTTGCATTCTCAAATCACCAACTGCCGTGTGTCGAATGAGATGGAGAAAAACGATAATATTGATGGATATTCGACGAGTTCAATCCAAAATTACTTAATTCAGAGGAATATTTTTTCTCTGGAGTGTGCAAATACGATATTAGCCTCAAAAGACAGCTGGTCTGCTTACAAGCTAGGGAGATATGCAGTACAGTGGGGAGAATGGTCCACCGCTGCTTTTATTCTTGAGAATCTCGAGGGGAATGTTAATTCTAATTTTCATAGAATGTGGTTTAAATCCTTAATTAAGTTTGCTCATTCTCAGAAGATTCTTGAGTTGCTTAAATTACCAGAAAGAAATAGTGAAAATATGGAGAAGGCTTGCAGTTCTCTTCGTTCCTCAAAAGAAATAATGACAGCTATGCTAAAATCAGGCTGTTCTGTGTTTTTCTCAAGATGGTTTTTGGATCTTAGATTAAAGGTTCTAGAAAATATTGCTGAAACCCTTAAACACCGGTCTCTTCCAATATCAGAGGGTAATATTAATAATAGTGGACAAGGACAAAGTGCTAATTTTACGTCCTTGACATGTGCTTTTGCTCAAATCTCGTCACGGTTTAATAGACTAGCAAGAGAATATGATATGATGGTCACATCTTTTATGGGCATGGATAAGAAAAGTTTGGAAATTATTTCGGAAAATGCTCTGAGTTGTTCACTTTTAGCCTTTATAACTGGATTTTCTCATTTTACCAGAAGTTCAGAGGACTGTTTACAAGGTATGCTTATTCAAGATCTAGCTTGGCGCTTACAACATAATGACTCTGAGATAAGTACAAATTTTGGGTTACTTTTAAGATTTTGTAAACAACCCAAGAGCTCTTTGGTGCATTGTACAAATCAAATGAATATTACTAGTTTGGGAGCAATTCGTCTTATTGCAGTTTGCAAACATGCCATATCACGGGTGGTTATATTGCAAAATGAAGCAAATGTAGTTTGTAATGGTCGAGATAACCTATTTGATGTCTCGGAAAAATATTTGCAACTTCTCGTGAATGTAACTGCAAAGTGGATACTCGTCCCTTTTCGAACACCTAATCACTTTTTTCGAGTAAGGTATGTAATGGAGGATACTCTTTCAACTTATTTTATTTCTATTGGTTTTCTTAGAAATCTGGTGAAATTAAAATTTTGGAGTTCCTTTTATAGTGTCCGTGTTATAAAAACAATTATTACTTTCTAAAATATAAAATCTTTGACAAATATCTGAAATTCTGAATATTCTTAATTAGTTGATGAATAACGTAATCTTCTTTCATAAAGGGGAAAGTTTCCGGGGTTTTCCAGAAAATGTTTTTGGTTTTTCCTTCTGTTTTTTTTTTGCTAAAGGAATTCATTAAATTCTTTTCACCTTTGAAAGTTGAAACTAAAATTTGAGAAGGTGAAAGGATGGAATCATAAATTCGATATTACAGCCCCTCTTACCAAAAAGGGCACATAATTTTATTTTAACTAATTTTTCGAATGACTTAAAGGTCCCAATATTTAAACTTTGTAGCTCTTCTTACATCCTAACAAATCCGACTCGCTTTTGTAGGCCCTGCATGTCATCCGAGCTAATTGTGTTCAGCAATAATACCCGAGTTTGCTCACAAGGGATATCAGTTGTACAAGGCTCTCAGTTAACTCTAGATCTTTGTCTACAATTAAAAAACACGCCAAAGGATCTTCAAACGCAAACAATGAAGTTATATTTTATCCTCTATACCAAACCATCTTTTCAAATACAAACATGTCCTGAAGGTGATGACATGGTCTATGCAAATGATAGGTTATTTGAGTACGTAAATGGGAGTACTCAAAAGGGTGATGCTGACGTTATTAAGACATTTACACGATTTGAGTTGAACGAAAGAGGACAAGGGTTTTCTAGCTGTTTGTTTGATGTGTGTGGGCTTTCTGTAGGTTGTTACAATACAAATTGGCTTAGCTGTTGTGTTGATGGTAAAGGTAATTATTGGAATATCATTCCTTCAAATGCTGGTCCGGTTTTTACCATAGGGAAAGGTCGTTCAAAGAGATAGCAATCGTTTCTCGTTCTAGATTGAAAGGTGAAACTCTGGGCTTCTTGGCTGCAGCTTTAAGATCAACATTTTTACTAATGTCGGAATGCACATATCAACGCCACAAAAAAGGTGGAGGGCATATTGTTTCGTTTGATATTTTGTATGTAAGAGCTAAGACTATAAAATTGATTAAGTATAGCTTTTTATAAGTCTCACTGAAGCTAACTTATTTGTGTACATGCTTTAACCAAACAAACCCTCAGGGGATAGTTTTGTTCACAGTTTTTAAGATATGATGTTGTTGTGACAGATCCTGATCTATAATAGTTTTGGTTGTTTGAAAGATCTTTGTTTTCTTTTTGTTTTTAATTCCCTTCTGCTATTAAATTATCTGAGCAGCATATATGATGTTGTTGTGACAGATCCTGATCTATAATAGTTTTGGTTGTTTGAAAGATCTTTGTTTTCTTTTTGTTTTTAATTCCCTTCTGCTATTAAATTATCTGAGCAGCATAAAATTGAAATCGACATGTAGTTGTCCATGTCAGGCGTGCGGGAGTTTTGTAAGGGATTCTAGTACAGTTTTTTGGTATGGATATTTTAGTTTTGACAAATGTGTATAGCTTTGTTTCATAGCATATCTACCCAAGGCTTCGTTTGTTTGCAGCTTTTTAAGCTCACTTTACTATTTATTTTGCTTAAAGTCAGGACTACATTTGGTTAATCAACTTAAAACCTAAGCTTTGGCCTGGGAAAAAAGTTCTAAGCTTAATAAATCTAGTTTTATCTTAAACTTGACTTGCTTAAAATGTGGTTGTGTCGCAACTTTATCAGTTCCTCAGCTTTCTGTTACCTATGTATACCGAAAAGAAAGACCTACAATAGGAAATGGAACTTGGAACGACGAATGATAATTATAAGCAAAGCCATCATTGTTGTAGCCAACATAAGTTGATCGGGCACTTGTTTGTTATTCTGAATAAACAAATTAGAGCAGAAAATAACAAGGACAGTAAATTAATCTCTTTATCTTTAGATACATATACTTGTACATGTACAGTAAATGTTCATCCATGATCAAGATTTCAATTGCTCTCAAGCTGCTTTTGCTTGCTGCAAAAAAGCACAAAAACAATAAAAAAAAACATTTAATATTTCTCAAAGGACATCAAAACAACAATTTTGGAAGAAAATCTGCAACTTTAATACATGGAAAAATGAGATTAACTAGGGTGATAATTTGTTTGTAAGCGAACTTTTTCCCAATATGAGTTGTAGAAAAATTGGAAACAGTTTATAGAGAGAGGCTCACTAAAAATATAGAGTATTTCTATGCTTCAGTTTTAATCATTGAGACCGAAAATGATTAACAAAATGGCACAGATCGTTAGAACGACTTACCCTTTTCTCCTCCTCAATCTTGGCCTTGATGAATGAGTACATTGCCACTCCAGCAATTGCGATACAGGTTCCGATTCCAGTTTGTAACGAAATCTTGTTACCTGTAATAAGCAATTTTCATAACATGTAACGTGATAGACTTAGCAAAGGTTTTCATGTTAAAATTTAATTTTCTAGAAGAACATTTCTATTGCGAAATGCAAGAAAGGTTTATTACCGAAGATGATGATTGAGAAGCCAATGACGAACACACGTTTCAACACATTTCCGACAGCGTGTGTAAGAGGTGCCACCCTCTCAAGGGTGTTTGTTGCCAACTGAAAACATCAAAAGATCATTAAAATATTTCCAAAGTTGAAGAGGTAAAAGTTGTTTTTAATCTATTTAAAAGACGCTAAGACGAAAGCAGAAAGATGCTACTGAAAAATCAATTTATCCGAGCATCATAGCATTTAAGTAAGGCATCGAAATGAACTTCTTGTAATATCATCTCTTACAATCAAATGAAATTATCCCTCTTTAATGACTAAAACATGAGCTGAGATGTAGATTATGGTTATATTTTATAACTTACCAGTATATGCATAGGTCTTTGGTCTAGATTTATCTTAAGTCGAAATACCTTTTTTTGTTTACAACTTATGTCTTGAGATATCATGTCCAAAATGTTTAAAATATACATTTTTAGAAAATAATGTAGATATAACTTGACGGTAATGTTTCAGCTGTAAGAGAATCAGAAGCGGAAATTAAATACTTGAAGAGAAAATACCTGGTTATAGAGATGATAAAACATTCCAACCCAGAACAGATCTGTGACAAACTTAGTTAACCCAACTTTAGCAATTGCATCGGCGAATCCATGCTTAAGTAGCTGAGGACCCTCTATCTGTAAGAATGTAAAGAAGATTGAGAAGAAGATATAAGAAAATGAAATACTAAGAAAGTGTCAGAATGGTATCTAAACAGTGTTACTAACAATAATAGCTGGTGGAAGGCAGACAAAGAGAGCAATAATCGATATATAAGCATACAAGTTAGTACTGTCCATGTCCGTCTGCGAAAAAAAAAATATTCATTAAGTTTTTCGGTTACAAAATGATGAAAATAGCAATAACAATGATCTTAGATAAAAAAAAATAACCATGGCCTTCTTTGAGTAAATACTCCTGTAGGTGAAGGAAATGTTTGAGATCATAGCACTGATGAATCCGAGCCAGTTGAAAGACAACTCAGTCAGCGAAGCCATTGAAACACCTGCAAACATTAGAAAATAACCGCATTGTAAGTGGTTAAGGGTTTTTTGGTGGCAGCTTTTAAACTCGTTTACCTTTTGCTTTGTTTTATATGAAACCGTAGACTCTATTTGGTTGAGAAACTTAAAAAAGGTCTTCTGGTTTATGGGCCTGAAAAGGCCAGATGAAGCCAGATTTTACTGAACATGGACAAATACCAGCTTTTTTGCTGAAACTGCAGCCAAACAAGCAATAGATTTATGCCACTCAAATGTTTTTCTGTCAGCTTTATTTAACACCAGTTCTTTTTGTTGCTTTTAAGCTAGCTTTATTCCTTTTTCCGTTTAACAAAACTAGAACTTAATCTGTATTGGGCCAACTTTTTTCTCAGTTTTAAAGCAACTAGTTTTTTTCCTTTCCTTAGAAGCTCTAACCAAACAAGCACTTGATAATTGAGTTCTATTTACCGTCATTTATGAATCAAGTTTAACATTATAAGTTCCATTACTTACCGAGAACCACAGGAGCAAGAGAAAGCCAGAGAGTAATTGGAATCTGTTGTCCGAGAATGAATTGGGAAGCAGCAGCATTGAAGAAAGGTTCCAACGCTGATACAAATACGTTAAGGCAACCAAAGATTAGTACAGATCATTTCTGTAAATGACAACATGTTACTTTTCTATTTTTCACTGCAAATATTTTATCTAATTCTCATGTGTTTACCTTTGATTGTGTGGGTGAATGAAACAGCAACTGCAGCAAATGAGACGTTGCTAGTGACGTGGCCTAGAGCATGACACACAGCCACAGGAATGAGCAGCTTCAAGAGGTTTGAGTCCATCGGCTACAACATAGTTTAAAAAAATATTAGATGATATGTATTTTATGAACAAATCAGCACTAGTGCACAAAAGCACAAGGTAAACCATTATTAATCACATTGAAGTAACATAGTGTTTACCGATTACGAAGAAGTACAAAGTAATGGTCTGAATCAAGTAATCAACACAGTTAGTTTCATGCTTCGGAAAAAATTATAAATTTATCGTGTGTCCTAAGCTTTGATACAATGTTAATATACTTGTTAGTATTAAAATCCTGTAATGTCCTCATTCTCACATAGTAGCCACTAAGAATATGAAAAGGACTTCCCATAACAAAAATAAAAGTCGAATTATAGTTTAGATTAGAATAAGGCAAAGTTTGTGTCAGGGAAGGAGCTAGGCGGAGACAATTGGGGCTGCAACGTTTTGATAAAAATTGCTGAAAAAATGATGAAAACTTAAATCTTCCTCGCTTGCCTTTCCATCTCATCAATCATTTCATCATTTATTTGAATAAATTAACAATTTTGATTAAAATCTTTAAAAGTTAGCTTTAAATTACCCTCCATATTACGACACAAACTCGTGTAGAGCAAGAAAAAAAAATTCATATAGAATATCAGCCCATCACATTTAAAGTTTCTGATTCCGTTCCTGGTTTGTGTGGTTTTTACGTTTTACCTTACAGTGGTTGACATTATTCGTTTACAAAAGTTATGATCGAAATCCAGAAAAACACCAGATCGATCTACGCTTTATGGTGATAACATGAATATTATGGTTAGAACACATTAGCTTTCCCGTGAAATGTAAGGAAGAAGTTTAATTTTGCCAGTGGTGTAATCCAATGGCATCAAATGAATTCACGTGCTACTAAAGTTATAGTATTTGAACTGTAAACTTTTTTTTGGTTTCAATTTCATACAAATGTCTTGTTTCTAATGATGGAAACATCAAACATATTGAAGAAAATAAATATGTCAAGAAAACTTGAATATTGAAAAGTATGAAGAGATGCCACTTACGGCTCGCTTTGGAAGGCCAACGGACCAGCTTCCTAAACAGTACACAACCCCGACGAACAAATGTATCACCGATACAAAGCTGCACAACATAACTAACTTTCATCAAAACCATATAATATGTTGGTAATATATGAGTATATATTTATTGTTTTATATAAGATGATGTTAAAGTATCAATACTTGTAAATGCAAGTGTATTTATGTAGTCCAATTAATGATACAAATAAGTTTCTCCAAGTCTATTCACTAGAAGAAAATTTTACGATAGCAACATACACATTTGTAGAAACTTTTGTTAAAGTGAGAGTCACTAAATTTTAGCAACGTAATTAGTGCTATTATGTTTTTCTTGTAATGATTGACTGATTGGAGTGTAGTATACAGCCATATTTTGCTATAAAAATTGATCGACTTTATTAATTACGCGAACTATTGATAAAAATAGGTAAATGTAAGATGAAACTTACTAGGGATAAGGGAAGTAATTGTAGATCTTCTTGTTAAGAATGTTGAAAATCACGTTCAAAAAGTACCTGAAACGGAAATAAACAATTAATCCCTTAAATAATATCATGTTAAAGTGTTGTATCTTTGAATAAAAAGAAATTAGTTACATAAACTTTTCCAAATAAGAAGAAGTTGGATGTGTATAGCTAGAAACTTGAACGTTTTGCAATGCAAATTGCAAAAATGCGACTTACCACATGAAGAAGAAGAAACCGGTAATCAGAAACGGGTACTTCTCCAAGAATCCAACTGGAGCAATTTTTGCATCACTGAAAAAAATAACTAACAAGTTAATAAAGCAAAGATACAACAAATATATAATTGTTCAAGGCTTTCTAAATATTGTTTATAATCTCTGTCGTATTTGACTAGAAACAAGAGTATCGATCGGTACCTAGATTTCGCAATTTTTTCGAATAAAGTTTAAGGCAAACAATATTATCTTCAAAAATGTCGAATTGCTATGCGATTTTAAACAAGAACTTATGATGACCTTTCTTCCAAGTTTAAAGTTACTATCTCGGTACCAGTAAAGATAACATATATACCGTATTTTCTGTCCAGATTGTACGATCAAGAAACTTCCGATTAAAGTAATAATTGTTCATAAGTTTTAAGTTTATCTTTTTGTGAACGATGATTCTGATGAAAATGAGAAAATCTCACTACCATGAGAAACTCTTATTGTTTTAATACTTTTTTTATTATTTACGAATTAAGATGGTGTCTTATTTTATTAGGACAATGAAAAAGATCTAAAATTATGCAAAAAGGATCTTGTGAAAAGTTTTCATGCATCAAATAAAAAAGTAAAAACCAACTAATCTACCAAAATTTCCCATCATATTCACACTACGGATTAAGTCTCTTTTTTCGTAAATTAGTAACAAAATGCAAGTTCAACAAAATATTTCTCAAGTTAAGAACTTTTCATCACCCATATTAAGAAAAACCCAATCTCTTACCATTACTTGAATTTTACGATCGATTTTAGCCTTTCATCACCCCTATAATTACGAGAGAGAAAAACATTTCTAGTTCCGCCACTAAGATTCATTTCTACCACATAGGAATCCTAAATTAGCTACTGATCCTCTTTATATTATTATTTGCGAGTTATATACCCCAGTGCACTAATAATCAATCCTAAATAAATAAATAAAAAGTATGAATACCAAGTACAGTGAATATTAAAATTATAGGACCCGATGACGGTTCTAGTAACAGGGAAACGGACCTCACCCGGAGGAATCACCGCTCTCAGCCGGTGACGAGGAGGCGGCCTTAACAAGTGTTGGCCTAAGAACAACATCCCTTTTATTGTTCACCGAAAAAAAACTCTTGACCATTAGCGGCGAGGCTGTTTCTAGCACCATATCGGGCCTCAGCTGCCTACCCCACACGAGGTTTCCGCCTTCGGTGAGGTGCCGAGAAGGTAAACGGACACGCGGCAGGACACATGCTCCGGAGAGTACCCTGGACTCCATTTTCTTTTCTTTTTTTTGTTCAAGTGAGAATGTGAAAAGTTATAGTAATGTTACTTAGATGCTTTTAAAGTGTGTTTCTATATTATGCATGGAGGGAAAGGATATGTGGTGCATGCTTTGAGTGGTTGTTATGTGAAGAGACCCCAACTATTGATATCTATAGTTATTTTTTTTTTATTTTTTTTTTGAGAAAGTTGTTGGTAAAGAGAGTGTTAAATTTTAGCAACATAATAGCAACTAATTATGTAATAATCGTTAAAATGTTACTAAAGTTTAACGATAGTTAATGATAGTTTTCAAAAAAACAAACCGTTGGTATCTGGATTTTTTCTTGTAAGGTATGAGTAATGTTAATGCAGAAGGAATACTTATACTACTATGGGATAATTTTAAGGGAATGTGACTAATGTTTTTATATGTTTTTGGATAACTTAAATGTTTCTATATTATGTGGTGCTCACTTCTCATATATATGAAGAGTTAGAGACCCCAACTGTTTTCATAGTTATTTACTAAACAAATAAATTATGCAAACCTAGTAAAAATTGATGTAAAATGAGTTAAAGGCAGTTACCTGATATTTTTTAAAATTCTCAATAAAAAGATGGCATTTCCTTATTGGATGTCAATTGGTAGTCGGTGTCCTGCTATAGCTCCGGTCCCGATTGTTATGGCAGTGAGTCGAGTGACAGATTGATGGATATTGGGTTTAGGTCATGACGAGACCATATGTTGATTGGTTAACATTCGATGTTAATGATGTGAATAATGTTCGGAGTCGGATTGAGTTACACATACATATTCAAGTTGTTTTTTTCCTAATATAAATTTGAATTAGCATAGCTTAAAATGAAGATCTTACTTGTAACATATACAATACAGTATATGTTTATTATACTATAAAATACAAATGCATTACTAACAATTCTTTCTTTTACTATCAACATTAAATTTCACATACATTATAACCTTCATATTAGCGCAAACGCTATTAACCTATATTAATTATGGAGTGGTAACTGTACTAAAGATTTATTTTTATGTTACTAAAATAGTAAAATATAATGCTTCTAGGAATAAATTTAGCTTCCCAATAGATAATATTGGGGCAATAGTGGGATATTGAAAGATTGAGATGAGGACACATGAATATTACCTCATCTTATCTTAAGGGAGAGGCTTGCAAGAATAGCCTGTCATGACCAATCCTATTGAGGATTTTTGTGATTTCCCTTATCACTTGCTTTCTATTTCTTGTGATGTGATAACATACTACTTCCGTTAGCGATTAATTATCCATTACGAAACGACGTGTAATTTTGACCGGTCAATAACTGTATTAAAATTGTCGGAATGAATTTTTTTAAAAGTTAATCATATAGTTCAAACATTAAATTATATGATTTAGTTTTGAAAAATTTCATTTCCACAATTTTGATACATGTTATAAGTCGGTTAAAATTACACGTAATTTCATAATATACAATTAATTGGAAACGGAGGGAGTAGTATAGTTTGTGAAACCTCATTATCGTATTTCAAGTCTCGATTTGTTGCATCTTTAACTAGAAATATAACAAAAATTTATAAATATATAAAAATGAAATTTATATATGTACTTTTAAAAATTACTTAGTTATGATGAGTTCGAGTTTGAGTTCAAGTTCAAGCAATAGAGAAGTTAAGAACAGGCTGACATACACTACAATCATCTCAACATCATGAAAAACCTTACTTGTGGTTCAACCCCTCTTTAGTTTTTTTTTTTAGGTTCGACACACTCATATTCGTACCCTAGCTCCGCCACGGGTTCAAGTTTACTCATTCAAAGTTATGCTAAGAACAATAAAAATACATTCAGTTTTTGAATGACGTTAATTATAAATAAACGATAAAAAAAAACTTTAAAATGACATAACTTTTTTGCAGCGATCAACCAGTTCTCGTGTAAAGTTACCTAAATAATGAAAGTGCTAAATTAAGGTTGAAGCAGAGAATTCGGCTACTCGTTTCTTCAAAGAATTGTATCGAGCGATACTGCACTAGCTAGTCCACCCAGAATTTAGAACCAACTTCTGTGGATTTGAGCCGAGTACAAGAAATAGGTAGATAACTAACTAAGAGGAGACTGCATCCTCTCCTATTTTGATAAAAGTTGACGAAAACGTAACATTTTTCTATACGTTTTGGTTAAAATATTTCAAAATTGGTGTAAAATACTGATTAGACTGTCTGTTTTACTGCCTCTTCTGTTATTCTACTTTTAGTTGAACTTGATTATTATTTTGGTATTTAAATTGTTGGTCTTTTTTAAGGCCTATTTGAGATTACGATTATATGAATTGATTAGTATTTGAGATTAGGGTAAAACCCTACTCTTATCTGTTTCTTCTCTAAATTTCTCTTAATTCTCCCCGATATTTCAGTTTGGATTAGTTCCGTTTCTCGTCTTATTTACCTAAAACCTGTTGGAAAAAACATGTTTTATACATGGGTGTTCCGAATGATCACAGAACCAACTTCAAGTCGATATTACATGTGACAACACTGAGTTGTTAATGTCGTACTCAACGCGTTTGAGTAACTCGTGTGACGAGTTTCGTAACGGTATATCGCATGACCTATTCGGAGAATGGGTGTGAATATTTATCGGCTTCAAAGTTGGGTTCTCGAAAGAAGGTAAAACCTTAATGCTGGAAAATGGAATAAATAAATGGAAAACAATTGAGAGTTATCCCATATTGGAGAATTAAGAGTTAATTTTACGATATATATACAAGTCCAACCCATGTATTTGTTAAATTATCATATCCACATACACTTAAGTGTATTAGTGTGTACCACACACGCTCGGGCCTCGGGCGGAGTTACCTCTTCTTCTTAATTTTGTTTATTTTATTTCAGTACTGTTTAAATTGTGTAATTTATATTTCAGTTATGTAATTTATTTTATATACAGAAACAATCCAAAAGCTTAGTAATCATACTATTCTGTCTGGCAGTTTCTTTTAATTGACAAACAGTATAGTGTTATACTATTCTGTTAGATAGTTTCGTACAATTACAATTTAGTCCAACAGTTTAATAATTTATATTAAATATGTCTGAAATTTAATTATTGCAATTTAAATTCTGTACGAGTCAGGAATTTTGTAATCGAGTTATATTCCTTTCAAAGTGAAATAAAATTATTTATTTCCGTTTCAGTCCTTGTCTTTTACTTTATTGCTTTTCGATACAGTAAGAACCAACAAAACCTAGCGGTTTCATCAGACCCGGCCCTCCCATATTATGCAAGAATGACCTATAATATCACCCCCTCCCATTTGAAATTTCTTGGTTCTGGCCTTGGATGTAGGTAACTTCTTGCGGCTTCCTAATCCAACATGAGGTTAATTGAAATAGTAGATTTCCGGATAAAAAAAACTCGAATAGAACTCAAAAAAACCGAAACCACCTTGTTCTTAGAAATTTTACGACTAGGATACTTGTTTCGCTATCCATCACTCTCTGAAAGTAATTTAGGTTAACGAGAGAAAATGGTATATTGAAAATATAGCATGTATAGAAGACATGAATACTACACTTTTAATATTCTATAAAAGTATATATATATACGAATTAATAATAAAGAGAGCAAACTAACTGTCTCAATCACAGTAGTTAACGAAGCCATGTATTTAATTAAAAACCTAATTAATATGAGTTCAAATTTTCTACCTCATTTCTCTATCCTTTCGTGCCCCCTCCTTATTTTATCCAAAAAAAAATTCTAAAAAACTTGAAATAAATTGTACAATTACTATAACACATGTATCAATACATTCCAATAATTATTTTTAAAAGAAAATCCACACAAAATTTATTTTGGAATAAATGTATAAATTAGTGTAAATTAAACATTGAATATTAAAAAAATTGTCTAAAACAATATTATGTTCAAATATTTTAAAATTTGAATACAATATAATATAAAAGTTAATAAATTTGCGGTATAAGTTGTGAAAATTTAAAATTTGAGTGAAAATAAGCAGATGGACACGGAAGGAGGTAGAGAATAGGGGTAGAAGATTTGAACTCGATTAATATCTACTACATTTTTTGAAAAGTAGGAAAACAATTTACAATTTCATATACTTTTTTTTATATAAAAACCAACTCTGTCATGTACACAATATTACATTTTAGATTCATTTTTTTTTTTTTCATTTCTCATTGCTAGAACAATAAGCTTTTCATTCTTTTAGCTAATGGATTGCACTTATATTGTACTCTCTACGAAATGCCAATGACTCTAAATCTTCAAAATTAAGAATGCTTGCAAAAGTAAACCCTCCCTTGTTATCTATTCCATTTCTTAAGCATGAAAAGAAGACAAGGATAATGTAATGGAAACTCATCCAACTATAAGTAAAACACTACAAGAAAATGTCAACGCTTTTTTAAAAGTTTTGGTAAAAGCGAGTGTCGTTAAATTTTAGCAACGGTTTAGTAACATAATTAGTTGTTGATCTGTTGTTAAAATTTAACGACACTTAATTTACCAACGGTTTTTAAGAAGGTGTTTGCTATCTCGACATTTTCATGTAGTGAGAGTACAATTAGCGTTTCATCAAGAATGTATAAAAATTGCATAAAAATTAAAAGTAGCAAACTCGTCCAATTCACAAGACAATGAAGAGTTTTATTAAATTTACACAAATATATGACCAATAGGCTGGACTAGTGTTTGATCAGGACAGAGGCTATAATTCTTATAGTGCGATATAGAATATTTTGTTGAAGGACATTTTGCTATAAAAATAAAGTTTACATATGGTGATATATATTAATGTTTTTGTTGTTAAGGATGCTATGGAGGAGCAGTAATTGGGTAGCCTATGCCATGGCGTTTGGTCGGAAAAGTAGCAAATAACATGCTACAAATCACTCCGATTGCTATTGGCAACGATTGGAGCGCCTTTTCAAACTCATCTGAAGGATTCGGATAAAAGCAACTCACGGCATTTTTGTCAAGCAATGTCACTGCCCCAAACACCATCACCGACAAAAAGGCATGAAAAAAGTCGATAAACTTTAACTTATACTTTGATGCCTCGTCCATTGGTACCGAGGTAGATCCATCTATAACCCATAACCCCTTACATGTAGGGAAAATGTAACATATACGTCCGTTTTTGTCCTTGAAGCTATCGGTGAAGCTAAAAAGAAAGCATGAGAGGCCGCATAGAGATATGAGTACAATAGTCATGATTTTGTTCACCGACGTACACATGCCTTGGTTCGTGAAAATGGGTGATAAGAGCTGAAAAGCGAGTACCGAGCCAGTGGGTAAGAGATTAGCTAAATTAGCTGCGGTGTTGAAGGTTTGAATCATGGTCTTTTGGGTATAGGTATCCTTTTCTGGCCGAAAGTTTTCTTGCGAAATAGGGACATCTCGGTCATTTTCATCATTTGGTATTTGATTTTCGATCTTAATCTCCATGTTAGTATCCATTTGGATTAAGTGAGCTTGTTTGGTCTGTAAGAGAATTGAAATTATAGAGGGATGATGCTAATTAAGCTAGTTTGTCAAATGATTATATCAGAAGTAACTATCTCTGACATTTTTTTATATTTTTTTATAGCAAACAAGATCACCGCTCATTATTATTGATAATAAAGCACGCTAGTACAAAGTTCAATTCTTCCCGGAAACGAGTTCCGAGAGACTAACGGCAAATAAAATACTAGACACAAACGTCATCCGACTCAAAACCGACTACCATGGGATAGACATGCTAAGGAAATTCAATTAAAAGTATATAAAGAGACTCAATCAAATATCATATTATTAATATAAGTCAATCCAAACATTTTGAGTCTGTCCAATTTTGTCCAAATTTTTCAAAAATACCCACTCTAATATTGTAATTACTCTTAAATGTCATCACTCAATTCAAATACATAAATAACTTAAAAATTGTTATTTTTCACACATTTATATTCCAAACAAAATCGTTGTGTATTTTTTATAAGAGTAAAACATTATGTTACTGATAGAACATAAAAATTAGACCCGAATATTTTATTCGGGTAATAATCAACCCACTTTATAAATGGGTATCCAACGCTTAAATGGGTCATCTCATACTTTTTATAGGAATTGAGGTGTTACTACCAAAAGCTCAAGCCCAATCAAATGGGGACCCATGTCTGAAAAATCCCTGGGATGAAGACATTTGTCAATATCCTAGAAGGCGCAGTTGCCTATAAATAGCCAACTACCCCTCCTAGAATACGACCAGAAAATCTATCCAAAAAATATAGAGAGAAGTTGAGAAAAGAGAGAAACTAACCAACGCACACCACTTCTAGAAATAAACCGAGAAAAGACAGCCGAGCACCGAATAAAAGGGGAGAAAGATCAAGACGAGAGATTAAATAGTCATATCGAGCACAATTGTCGAAACCGAAATACTAGTCCGAGCAAGTGTAATAGTCCTAACAAGTATAATAATCCGAGCAATAATAAAGATCAGGAAGTATCCTTTATTCACGGTTGATTTACTATTATATCATTGTTGAAAAGCCTAACGCGACCGACCAAAGTTATGGCTTTATCAGTTACTCTTTATATACGATTGTTAATTAATTATATTTAATCATTTGATGTTTAAATTTTAAAAAAACATTAAGTTTATTTGTCGGGATCATATCTATTTCACTACGTATCGCACACGTAACGCGTGAGCTACGATTACTAATCTACAAGAATGGAAACTCAATAAAAAGTTCATTTCTGTTATAAATAGTGTACTGGACATAATGTAAATCATTACTGAAAAAACATATGTTCAGACCTAATAAGTTTTTTTAGCTAGCTAATCTTAATTTATAGATTCAGACCGGGATAAATTAAAGGTCAAACGTATATAGTTTTTTTTTTTTTTTAACTCATGGAAAATGTAACGTTGATAATATATAAAGAAAGATTTAACAGTATGATAGAATATTCGTACTTGATCTTAAACGAGATTTTAAGTCCGATAATTAAATCGCAACACTGTACTAAATAAATGCTCTTTTTCCTTGAAGAAAACCCCTATTGCATTGTTTTAGAGCACTACTTTTATCTAATTAAACTTCTTAAACCTAAGATATATTTCTTGAAATGAGCAGTACTTTGTAGATTAATTATTCAGTATATGGTTAATGTTTAAAGTACTCAAAGGTGAGGAGGAGCACTTACTTTATATGAACTAATACCTAAATGCATAATTTGACTTGGTTAATTAAAATTACAAAAAAAATATTATATATTCTTGCAGTGCTACAAACCGTTGACAATTACCTATCACTACAAAATAATGTTTGATTTATTAAGAGTCAAAAACTGTCATAAGTCTGTCACTAATTTAAAAAGCTGTCACAAATCTGTCGTAAATTGACTAAACTGTCACAAAGCCGTCACAAAAACCGTCGCTAATAAGCTTGTAACAAAAAATACGATCACTAATCCCGTCGCTATTTGAGTATTTTTTTCGTAGTGTATATATGTCTACCTTTATTTACGTTAATACCTTTTTATTATTCACTATTTAATGATTTAATCTTCGTCATTATTAAGTGATGGAATGAACCAGACAGATTACCTACATGTATAAATATTTAATTACTACTTCTCTATCCATACGTATCACATATAACACTGTAATATACTCGTTGCGTGTGCGATACCTATATAAATATGATACCGGACAAATGAATTTAAATTTTTTTAAAAAAAATGATGAAACGAAATATGATATTTTATTGTTATAGAAGTATAGTTTAAGAGATGAATTGATGTGTGAGAAGTAACTTTATTTGTCGAGATCATTATGTCACCACGCATCGTACACGCAACGTGTATACCATGATTATTAGAGTATATATGCGCTATATGTGTGATACGTAATGATATAGATATAATATGTTATATATATATATATATATAGAAAGTGGACAATTCGGATATGAAGAATGACAACCTATTATTCCAGTCAGCTAACAAGTAAATAAACAAATCAAATTTGGTAATATTTATTTTAAGAGTTTGATCACTTGGGAAGAATATAATAGTTGTGTAGGAACAAATATAAATACTCTTTTCATAAACACTAACGTCACATATGATATAAAAATGAAGGATTAAGATATGTGAAACCAAATTTAATTAACACATCAAAATTTATGTAAATGTTAATTAAGGAATTGTCTTAATGTATACGCATTAAGCAATTCACATCACACTAAAAGTAAATTGGGTCTCATATATATTGTTCTAATCACTTTTTTTAAATTGAAACAAAAGTCAAACAAGTTGATCAAGAGTATAGTAAGACAATGCTGAGAACAACTATACAAATTGAGTTAATTACATATAGGTAGAAAATTGAGGGGGGAAAGGGGCACAATTTTTATTTTATTTTTGGAAATTAAGTATATTGGCCAAAAGGCACGATCAATGCCCGAAGGCTACAAAAAGGTCAATCGGAAAGGAGCACACACAATCAATTGAAATCGACTTGTTTTTAAGTGAAAAAATTGAGCTAAGAAGCTTAACTTTTCTCATTATACCGACTCTCCTTATTACTACTCCCTTCCATCATGATTATTGTGATAAAAAAGTAAGCTTTTGACAACCAAAAACTCATAAAGATAATACTATGAGAGCACAAAAACCTCAATTTTAACTTTAACAAATTATAGAATTAGCCAGAATAGCCAGTCTATTAAAATTCAAAACTATCAGTTTTAATTACTAGTATTAATATCATTAGTTGTGTTTAATATTATTGATTGAATATAGGCTATGTTAAAGGGTACAGCTCTGTTTCAACTTATTAGGGTTACGTTGTTTTTATCAATTAAACAGTTCCTCAGTGAATTATGAATGATTAGGTCAATTTTATAAAAAAGAGAATCTTAATTCTTTTCTAGTCTTTTTATATACATATATAGCTCATCTTTTCCCTTATATTTTGTTTGTGTTTGATTGCTCTTTTCCTCACCAAAATTTTATGTTCTTATGTTATCTTGTTTATCAAATAACTTTTTTGTGAAATGCAGAAATATAGTCTTCATCAGTAATTAAGCCATTCAAACATCTGCCCTCGGCTTTACCTTAATCGACCAAAGGTCCAAAGCTAACGGAATTAATCTAACAAAAGAACGTGAAATACAGCTACTTCATGATACTCAACATCGATAACTCGTTCTAATTACCAGTATCGGAAGACTGTTTTAAACAGTGTATATTAAAAGATGTTGTAATGTTACATACTGCAAGGTAAGTAGATATTCATTAAACACAAATGTTACACAATATATATTGTCAAACTCTAATGCCACAATTCATTCCAATTTCGTTTTCGCATAGAGAATCACATCAAATAAACACAAGAAATTGCACCAATTTTTTCATAAAAACAATGAGTAGGTAGATTTATTAAAATATACACAAGCGCCAAGCGGAGACACTACTCATCATGAGCAGCCACAGGAAAGCCAATACCATGACGTTTAGTCGGAAAAACAACAAACAACATGCTACAAAGAACTCCAACTCCTAGCGGCAAAGATGTGAGCAACTCTTTAATCTGCTGCGAAGGCGTCGGATAAAAACAACTCACAACATTTTGATCAAAAAATGCCACCGATGCAAACACCATAACAGACATTACCGCATGCAGGCAATCAATAAACTTAATCTTATACTTCTTAGCTTCTTCGTTTGGTAAGGAGGTTGACCCATCTATAACCCACAACCCTTTAAACGTGGTAAACCCGTAACAAATGTTATTGTTTTTGTCCTTGAAACTATCCGTGAAACTTAATAAAAAACATGAGACGGCACATAGAGATATAAGCCCGGTGGTCATGAGTTGACTCACCGAGTCACAATTTCCTTCGTTTGTGAAAATGGGTGATAAAACGTGAAAGGCAAGGACCGAGCCCGTGGGTAAGAGATTAGCTAAATGGGATGTGCTTTTAAATGTTTGGCTAATGGCTTTTTCTACGAAGGACTTTTCTCCGGGGTCGAGTGATTCATTCGTCAAGAGAGGAACATTTTGGTCATGTTGTAGGTCTTCATTTTGAGAGTTAATCTCCATAGAATGATCCATTGGCTTTGATAAGTTTGTTTGTTTGGATTTTGAGATGGTATATATTTATAGGATAATGAATTGAGTGAAGTCAAAGGGATGGCAAAATTGCTTAGTTTATGCCTTGCAAGAAACAGAAAGTATATTTCACAAGTGTATTTCACATGGATTTTGAAGGGAAGTTTAAAAGCATTATTTTATGGAAGAAACAAATATTGGCAAGGAAGGGCTTGTTTGGTCAGTTTTTTTAGTAATGAAGCTGGATATTTTTTTAAAATTCAAAAGTAAAGAGAACTAGGCTCATGTATATTTTGGCTTCTAGGACCAAGAAACAAAAAATCTCAACTTTTAAGCTAATCAAGTATTCACATTCGAGCTTTAACCAAAAATAATAAGTAGTTTAAAAAGCATTAATTGTTAATAAGCTTCGACCATGCAATTATGCATCACATGAATAGTATAAGTTTTGTAAAAACTATACATAATATTTTCAAAAAAGAGTCAAAAGTTTTATGTGCACAAATATATATATATATTGAAGATTGGCAATACCATTATTGTATTTAAATTACTTAATATTAGCAAAGTACGATTATACTCGTATCAACGCATTAATTACATACATCAAAAATAAAAACTTGTCCCTTTTTATTTAATTTTATTATCCATGCTTTGGTTATATTTGTACACTAGCCGGAAGTTAGTTATTTAAAGTTAGGAAATTTATCAGGCTTTTTAATTAACGTGCGTGAACTCATGATAATAAAACTTTTTGAGTTTTTTGCTTGTGGTTTAGTTGTTTGTTCTAAAATATGTGAACTTAGGGCTGACTTCGTACGGTACCGATTTTTTTAACCATATACTAATACCGAACCGAACTTGTTTGGTTTGAAAAAAATTATACCATATACCGACTTTTTTCGGTTGGTACGGTTCGGTTTTCCGCTTTATATCAAAACATTACTATTATTAAAAGACAATTCTTGGTAACAATAAGTAGAAATTTTTTTTATAAAAAATAAAATGCACAACTATTCTTACTTAATTAAGATAGTAAACACTAATAAAATAAGAATTATTTTAAAACATGAGAAAAGAAAATGAAGAAACACGAAATTATTGTATTTGACTTCGTAAATATGAAAAAAAGTCGTAAGGAAAATTAAACTAAACTATAAGACAATTTATTTGTAAGTTATGAATGTATATAAATTTCTATATATTTTATAATTTTAATGTTTGGTTCGGTTTGGTATTATACCAAAAATACAAAATGGATACCGAAACCGAACCAAGTTTTAATGTTTGGTATGGTTGTACCGTACTGAAAAGTCGGTATACCGAACTTTCTATACCAACTTATTTGGGTTCGATTCGAAAATCGGTCGGTCGGTACAAATCGGTACAAAAAGTACACCCTTATGTACAACAATAAACTAGTAAGCATATATATAGTAATTTTATTTTTGTGTTAGTTAATATCCGGTTAATTACTGCTTGAATTAATTACATTATGCTCTTCATACTAAGAAAAAACCAATTTTTTACCGTGCATTTAGAAAAAAAAACAGATTTTAACATTTCATTAATGTTCGGAATAATGATAATAAAACAATAACCTGATTTCGGCATTATTGTTTATATAAAAAATCAATCAAGAATGTAACTGCACATTAATTTTCTTATTATGATTTTCATCACTTAAAATTACTTCCTTGTAGAGATGAAGAGACGATCACTACAAAAAAAAAGCTTACAACCCGGGACGGCCAAATCTGTTAGAAATTTGTCGTTAAATGACAATTTCTGTCAGTAAAATTGAAACTCGTCGCCATATCGTCCCCAATTAGTACGTTGGAAAGCAAAATCTGTTACTAATTCTGTCTGCGATCTAACATTTTGTTTTAATGAATATAATTAGTCCACAGTTTGTTTTCTATTTAAATTTAGGTAAAAACAAAAGATGTAGAAAATCATTTCAATTTTTTCTGAAGCTATGGGGACTAGGCCGGGCGAAAAACCGGAAAAACCGAACCGAAAAAGATCGAAACCGAAAAACCGAAAAATTTTCGGGTCGGTTTCGGTTTTCAGTAAAACCGAACCGAAAAAGACCGGAACCGAAAAAGACCGAAACCGAAAAAAACCGAAAAAAACGAAAAAAGACCGAAAAATTTAAAATAAAACCGAAAAATAACCGAAACTGGACCGAAAAAACCGGTCCGGTTCGATCCAAAAAATAAAAAGACCGAAACTCTGAAAAAAACCGAATCAAAAATTATGCTCGGTTTTGGTTTCGGTTTTGCCAAAAAACGAACCGGATCGGACCCAGTCCGGGGACTATTATATGATTAAATATTTTGGTTTGGTAAGGACACAAGTTACTCACATAAATGACGTTAGATAGTTGCTTTTTCTTGTGTATTTCGTACGTAGCTAAAGCTTTTTAAAAAGATCCATCTTTTGTAAGAGGTTGCTTTTGCTTCTAGTTCTAGCAATTGTCCATTTCCATACTTAACAAACCTAAATATAAAATACGTCTTACTATTGTTAAAAAAGTGTTCTAAAAGGCTCGCTTACGTGAAAATTAAGTGGGAGCCTACGCTGTAGACGGATACTAAAAGCCTAACAAATTATACGAGATTAGACGGATTAAGCTCTCTACTCTCTCTCTCTAAGGCTGACCGCTTGCTATTCTCAAACAAGTGGGTGTAGGATGACACGCAGTATCTGGCCCAAGTTGCGGTTTATTACACAAGAAGCCTCTCAAGTTATTTATGAAATTTTCATTTAGTTTTAGAAGTTGTAATCTTGTCCTTTTGTTAAACCATATCTCGAATAGGGGCACTTTTGGCCCCTTTTCTTTTGTATTTTTTGTGGGGTTTTTCCCCACGTTTTTTATTTTTCCTACTATTAATAAAATAAAAATGTCGGTTTTCCTCACCATTTAAATAAATAAAAGATTAGACGGATTAAGCAGTGATTAAACAAAATTATGCTTATTTAGGCGCTAGGCGACCAAATTCCGTCTTGCGCCTTTTAGAACATTACTATTGAGTTACCATTCCGAACATAATCATTTTATTTTTTTTAAATATCTTTCGAAAGTTCGGCTTTAACATATGTAATTCCTTTTGTAATTATAGTGAGCTGTTAGATTTATTCTCCATATATTTATAGTTTTTACTTTTTCCCAAAATGAGTAAGAAATATTTTTGGTCACCTGTTAGCTAAACTCTATTAATATGGTAAGTACACACGAAATATTCTTTATTTACTTATTGTAAAAGCATGTAGGTTTTCATTTTATTAGGTAAACCATAATTTTTAAACTTATATATACCGGACATATTAGTTTGGCCTAAGATTTTTTACGATTGTTGCGAATGAGTATGAATATTACCCTTTTGCCGAACTTTTTAGCATACATGGAACGTTTGTGCGAGGCAATTCGTAGTTTTTCTGTAGATCAACCTAACTAAGCAGCTGTTAATTATTTTTCGCTTGTACGTTTTTCGTGCATCGAGTTTTCTTCTAAAGTATCATGACTTGCGCAGATACAATATGCTAGCTAGTACCCGTATATCCGATTACTACAACATTAGCTAGAAAAAAACAATACCTACACTGCTACAGATAATCGAAGAACAAAATCGTTTGTGGAAATTTTTTCATTAGCAAAAAAACTGTAAACAGGTTTTAAGCTCTGATCGTGTACGATTGGTTCTGCACTGATCGAGCACCGCGATTAGTTGCTACCTCTGCGTATAAAAGAAACGGTTTCATGTGAACACACTAAAAAGAAAAAGTTAAGATATCAATAGTTTACTTTTTGAAAACTGATGATAATGTGAGTGTCGCTAAATTTTAGCAACAGTTTAGCAACAAAAAATGTTGCTAAAATTTTGTTAAATTTAGCGACACTCATTTTACCATCAGTTTAACAACAAACGTTCTGATGATAAACTGACATTTTCTTGTAGTGACAAAAATTAGTTAATTGTTTACAACATGATAATTTATTGTTTCTTTATTTGGTCATCATATACAATATTTTTATCAAGGCATTAACAATACATCATAGATTGTTACATTTGTTCTTTTTCTTCATTTTATTTCCCTTTGTGGAAATAATTATATAACTCTTTATTTGTGGGGTTTATTCATGGACATTTTTATTTTTCTCATTAATAAAATAAAAAACATATGGGTTTCCCCCACCAAGGCTTGAGAATATAAGAATCTTTTATTGTCCATCACCAATTTACCACACAAATGAGAATTTTTAATGACTAATAATGAACATGAATATTGGACAATGCAACAAATAAGTAGTAACAAAGCAAGTACCAAGGGGCCTATAGCCCAAAACTTGACTACCCATGAATTTGATACCAAATATTATACTGTGAGTGGGAATATTGTTTAAATACAAAGTGGTCTAAACTTTCAGTGTTATAATAAAAATTTCATTTACGAACAGTTTATTTTTTAAAAATTGTTGGTAAAGTGAGTGTCGTTAAATTTCAGTAATAATTTAACAATATAATTAGTTGTTATTCTCTTGTTAAAATTTAACGACACTCAATTTACTCAATTTAGCAACAAATTTCAAAAATATAAACTTTGTGTACACAAAAGCTGAAATGATCCCTATGCCACTCGACAAAGTCATTTTCGACTTAAGTTGAGATGGTATCTGCTAATATTTGAATTTTTTTCAATAAAGGTTGTGTAAAATAATTTAATTAAATCCCTAAGATAAATACCAAGTACAACAAAGTAATTAATGTCACAAAATATTATATACCTAGTAAATAATATATACACTACAAAAAAATACTCAAATACCGACGGGATTAGTGACGGTATTTTTTGTTACGAGATTATTAGCGACGGTTTTTGTGACGGATTTGTGACAGTTTAGTCAATTTGCGACAGATTTGTGATATATTTTTAAATTAGTGACAGACTTGTGACAGGGTTTGACTCTCACTAAATTAAGCATTATTTTGTAGTGATATGTTGGTGAGTATAAGTTTAATACGAGGACAAACTCAAACACTATAAGAAAATGTTAACTTACCATCAGATCGTCTGTTGCTAAACTAATGGTAAAGTGAGTGTCACTAAGTTTAGCAACAGTTTAGCAACAGTTTTGTTGTTAAACTGTTGCTAAAATTTAGTGACACTCACTTTACTAACATTTTTGAAAAACCAAACTGTTGCTATCTTAACTTTTTCTTGTAGTGAAAGTTTCATATTCGAATTGGAAAACAACTTGAACCGCCCGCTTTTGTTTGCATATCGAAAACCGATCACTATATGTAGTTTTCAGAATCCCTATCTGAAAATATTAACCTGATATACTTGCACATAACCAGATTGGCAGATTGTGACATGATCCGTTTTAGCACAAAATGAAGACAAAAAAACCATAAATACCGTTCCGGTACGGCTTCCATATTTCATCGACATTTGGAGCATTATTTGAGTATCTTAGCTTGTGACACTTTTTGATTGCATATTTTGTGGATGGAATAATAGTCTAGCTATAGTAACCCCAATAAAATTGTTTTCATATATTTTCATGTTCGGACTCCAAATGACTTGAAATCAGTGTAGTTGAAAAACGACGAGGGGTGGTATTTCATCATAGTTCCGAGTAAATATTTTCCGTCCAGACAAACAGGATTAGTCAAAGTGTACAAATATAACGCGTGAAGAATAACATAGTATTAAATTCGAAAAAAGGAATAAGATTTTTTTATAAAAAAACATTTGTGTAATAATATACCTCAAGAAGGAGGGATTAACTGGAATCAGATTCACACGTCTATCTTACCCATCACCTTTTCACTCCCTTTATTCTCTTCTCTTTTCAAACATAACTACACACACACAAACACACACACACACACACAGAGATGGGTAAGGAGGGAAGAAAGAGAGGAAGCAACACGGAGGAGAGACGAAGAATGAAGGAGAGGGAAGTGAACCGAGTAGACGACTTGCAAGCGATGTTCAGCTCACTACAGTCTGCTAGAAAAGAGGGTTGTCGTTCGGTCGAAGCTAACGTTATCGAACAACAAGTGGTTCACATGCTCAAAGAATGGAAATCCGAACTTAATTCGTATACTACGTTCTCTCCCAACTCCTCCGAGTTCCAACAGGTAGGATAGGAGGAGTAATCTTTTCATTTTATTTAGTTGTTACTACTAATTGGTTTACTTCGTAATACTCGCTCCGTATCAATTTATATTTCATATACGAAACCACACGTAACTTTCATCGGCTTTGAACATGTAACTAAATTGCCGAAATAATTTTTAAAAAAAATTCTATCATATTGTTTAACATTTAAACTTTCATATTGTTTAACATTTAAACTTTGTAAAAAAAAATTGAATTTTTTGATTTTTTTTTAATGTAAAATGCACAAAGGGGACCATGTTGTCGAAGATGTTTGCATGGTATTTAAGAATTTAACATATAAAAATACATACATACTCCATATTTATTACTATTATTATAAATGGAATCAGATTCACCTCTATCTATTTAACTAGTTACACCTTTTTCACTTTCCACTTTTCCACTCCCTTTATTCTTCACCGGGACGGTACTCAAATTTTTGTTTTCCGATGCTGAAAAAATTTTGGTGTTTTTTCTCAATTGTCGTTTTAATATGAAATTTCAAAATAAAATATTTTTGAAAGCAGAAAACGAATAAACTCATGATATTAATTATAAAAAAAATTCAAAATAAAATATTTTAATAGTAAAACAATCGGAAATTAACTCTCAAACAAAAAAATTAAATGATATAAAAAGAATTGTGCCATTTAATTTGCTTATAATTTCTTTTTTACTAACATATAGTTACACGAATATAATTATTTTTTGTCGGCGTCGTGGAGCCTAAGAGGTTCATCGGAATCGTGATGCCCGGTGCGATCATACCTCCTGCACCCCTTAGGACCACTATGTTCTCCATGCACACACATGCGCACACACAGAGATAGATAGAGAGAGAGAGAGAGAGAGATGAGGGAGAGGGAGAGACGTTACCGTCATCGGATGAAGAAGGAGAGGGAAGTGAACAGAGTGGACGACTTACAAGCCATGTTCAGCTCACTACAGTCTGCTAGAAAAGAGGGTTGTCGTTCAGTCGAAGCTAACGTTATCGAACAACAAGTCGTTCACATGCTTAAAGAGTGGAAATCCGAACTACTCAATAATAATAATATGTTTTTTTTTTGAAATATTCCATTTCGACAATTTAGATATGGATTTTTTTTTGCAAGCAACAATTGTACAAAGATAGATTCGTAGTGGACAAATAAACTGGAACAAATAAAGTAATTAACGAAAAGAGTACATTGGCAACACCATTTCATGTAGAAGCTCCAACCAAGAGTATTGAGCTTAGTTTCCATTTAGTCATAACTAGAAACTTGTGTTGATGTAGTGGTATTTCGACAAGTATACATTTTTCAGTGTGCCGATTGTTTGTTAACTTATTGTTTAATGAAATTATTTTTGATTGACATATATAGCTTTTTATTTCTGTAAAGATGGATTGTGTTTGGGTGACCACTGACCAGCTTAACTGCTCTATTTTTCTTGTTTTTGGCCTGAATAAGCTAGAAGCTTAAAACCTGGGTAAAATCTAGCTTAAAAAATTTCTGAAACTTAAGAAATCTAGCTTAGTTGCTCTCTCCTCTAGCAATTCTTGGTTCAGCTACTGTTTAGATGTGTTTAAGCATTCGATATTCAAGAAATTCTAAACAAAATATAAGTTATAGTATAATTTAAAATACAATATATAAGGGTGGAGACTTGAGAGTTAAAGATTGCATATCTATGTGGCCATATTTAGCGATTTATATAGACCATGATACCGTCTCCTTTACAACTTTTATTATTGATCGCGTTACTTTGTGTTCCTTGGGTTTTATAATTAATTTAAATTGCAGGCTGGGAGTCTGGGCTCTTTCTCGACAGAGATATATAGGCTCCTGCACCTTGGTGAAGAGGAAGATGATGCTACTAGTGTCTTAGCTGCTCCGAAAGCTGAGTCTAAAGTTGTTCATGATCATACCAGCTTACTTGAGGTTCAAAATTTTGCTGTTTCCCTGCTTGTTTACTTGGCCATATTTTCAATAAGACTCGAAGTACATTAATATTATGTCGAGCTTTTGACCGGACACTTTTAATATGTGGTACATTAATTTTCAGTCACATTTATATGGATTGATCAAAACTTGAAAAGATCCATCTAATCAAACAATTTTGTTGGAAAAGGCTTATAGGAGTTGTGTTCTCTAGAAGTTGTTAATAGTTCTGCATTTAAAACTTTTTTTGCAGTATTTGCCTCGAAGAGGACCCGTATGATCCCCAAGTGAAACAAACAACCCGATTCTTATTAGAGTAACAGTTTAGATTTACGATAATAGGGCAGGATTTTGTGCGTTATCATTGGACAACACAGTGGATGTTGTCACTCATATAGAACTCTGTACACATTTGTCGAGGATTGTTTTTACATAAATTTTTTATCCTAATTGTTCTATTATCGTCTTATTTACCAAGAAGAGTGGTGCATTTCGTAAAGGAAAAAGAGTTCACTCCTGTAACATTCTGTAAATCCTTTTGAACTAATGTAATCGGGTGAAAACCTTAACAACCAAAATATGAAGAACATGATAGATTTCTTACGATGCACTTTTCGAGCTAACTGTAACCATCTGGTTAAGGCTTTCCACTGTGGTGGATCTTATAATCCCATTTTTCGACAACATTAAGCTATTCAACCCCTTGATGTTTTACTCCAGTGACTTCTTCATAATGGTTTAAGGTTTACTTTGTTAATTTTTATTATGGATAATATTGCAGGATCTAAATGTGAATCACCCTCAAGCACAAGAGTTTCAATTGAACGATTATTACCAAAACCTACTTTCGGCAGGTCAAAGCGAGAACCCCAATACCTTAGTATACCCTTCTCAATCAGAATATCACCACTCCTACGGTCTCAACCAGAGTCTCGACCAAAACTATAATACTTTTATCGGTCCGCTCTTATACAGAGACGAAACCTTACACCACGTTCTTGGGTATTTACCAAATATGTGCCCACCCCCTAGTGCTTTTCTAGGTCCAAAGTGTTCACTTTGGGATTGTACTCGGCCATCTCAAGGGTTCGACTACTGTAGTAGCCTTCATGCCGCACTTGCTTTAAAAGAAGGACCCCCTGGCATGACTCCTGTTTTAAGGCCTGGCGGGATTTGCTTAAAAGACAGTTTACTTTTTTCTGTTTTAAATTGTAAAGCACGGGGAAAAGATGTTGGTGTTCCCGAATGTGAAGGTGCTGCCACAGCAAAATCTCCGTGGAACGCTCCAGGTATATTCTGTAAAAAAAGACTTTTTTCCTTTCTATACACAACATAGACTAGTAGCAGCTAGCTTTTAATTCATCTTGCTCTTTGGCTTAAAAACTATTTGTTTGACCAGCTTAGGAGATTTTCTTATTTGTTTTCCTAAACAAGTTCTAGAGACTTGGAGCTAGATGGTCCCAGTGTTTTTCTCAACCTCAAAAGATCTCGCTAATTTTCTTAAGAATTGCAGCAGAGCTAGCATTTAAGTGTCTCCTGTGCGATTTTAATTACAGAAAGACTCGCTAGTGTTACGGAGTAAAATTTGAGAAGCCAGGCCATTATTTTTTTTCCCAGGTCCAGTGTACAATTTATCAGACTTAAGTTTGATTAGAGTTGCAAGTCAACCAAGCACTAGTTCGCTTATTAGTTTGCGGGGGCCATTTTAAAAGTCGGTTAAATAAGGTTAATCTTTAAATTTTACAAATGTCTCAAAGTAATGGGGCCATTTGCATTTTCTTCATAATCATGGCAGTGCCGGTTTCAAGACTTTCGGTGGCAGAATTGTTATTGAGTTACCCGTTCGTGGTTGTTTCTTTTCGAATGAGTTGTGGACAAAATTATGCACAAACACAAATTTGTTTGCCTATCATTGGTTTTTTTTCTGCAAACTATATACTATAACATAAAGAAGGTGCTTATTTTGTTGTTTCTCATTGCAGAGCTGTTTGATTTAGCTGTTCTCGAAGGTGAGACACTTAGGGAATGGCTATTCTTCGATAAACCTCGCAGAGCATTTGAAAGTGGAAACAGAAAACAACGCTCTCTCCCAGATTATAACGGGCGTGGTTGGCACGAGTCAAGAAAGCAAGTGATGAACGAGTTTAATGGTCTGAAAAGATCGTATTATATGGACCCACAACCGAGAAAAGATTTTGAGTGGCACCTATACGAATATGAGATAAGCAATTTCGAAGCTTGCGCTTTATATAGATTAGAATTTAAGCGTGTCGATGGGAAAAAGAGTATGAAAGGCAAATCTGTAAATGATTCACTCTCCGATTTACAGAAGCAGATGGGGAGGCTAACGGCCGAGTTTCCTTTAGATAATAAAAGATATGTGAAAGGAAGGACAAAGGGTAATGAGAACGATGAAGGGCTTGGTCATGGTATGGGTGCGGTAAACGATTATCTCGTTTCTGATTTGAACGGCTATTATTTGACATAGCTGTAAAATTTGGTTTCATAATGAATAACAGAATAAGACTATAAGAGGAAGTTCCTGTTTTTTGCTCCCTTGCCTGGTATATATAATCGAATTTCTTTTCTAAAGCCCATATTAGTGGCTCCGTCGACGTATTTATTTTCCCATTTCCGTCCAGTTTAGGCTGCTGAAGCACAAATTAACTACTGGAACGTTGCATACAAATGGTAAGATGTGTTGTTTGTCGTTTTCTTCTCATTTATAAGTTTTATTGTAGTATAAAGCATGGGAATTGCCCAGTCTGAATAGCGGCTGCATAGCTTAACATATCATGATCCTCTTTTAGGGGCGGTGTAATATAGTCCTCTGATATTTTCGGATTGAGATATTAATGGAATATTCAATCTCTTGAATAATATTCGCGATTTCCAATTGCTAGGTATTACTTGAATATGGAGCGAAATTTTAACAATGTGGAGCGAAATTCTAATGGATATATGCTGCTGTACATCGTAATTCCTGTGAATATCTTGAATATGTTTGGAGCATGAAAGCCTATTTTACTTTTGTTTGGTATGCTCGAGCACTAATCGAAAGTCGAAACACGTTCAATTTAAAGCCAAGATGGATAACTATGAGCGATTAAAAAAAATGCAGTCATCGACTGTCATCCGAAGGATAAACCAGTCTAATTACAAGAAGTATTTTGTTGTCATGTAATTCCGAAATGTATAATCCGTAGTATTAGGATATAATTTTCAAGTCTCTGTATTTGTCACCGTCGTATCATCCTAACATGTATGGCGAATTGGCGATTATTTAGTAAATTATGAAGAGCAACACCCTTTAGCTTTCACCGCGGAAACATCATCTTTTCCTCCAATATTTATCGTCTGCCCTTTCGGTAAACCCAACGGATCATCACCTGCACCAAGCGCCTTTTTACTTACAACACGATATATTTGCACGAGCACCTCGGTAAATGCATTTTCAACATTCAATGCTTCGAGTGCCGAAGTCTCCATGAAAAATATATTTTCTCTTTCTGCAAACCCTTTTGCTTCTTCTACAGCCACAGCACGTAGGTGACGAAGATCCGCCTTGTTACCGACGAGCATGATTACTATATTGCCATCTGTATGGGCCCGAAGCTCTTTTAGCCACCGCTCGATGTTTTCAAACGTGACATTCCGGGTCACGTCGTACACGATCAGGGCTCCGACTGCTCCTCGATAGTATGCACTCGTGATTGCTCGATACCTATTGGTTGAAAGTTGAAAGTTGAAAGAAGAAACAAAATGGTTACATAAATGTTAATTACAATTATAAAAATGTTAACGCTTTCGGAGTTTAAGAGAAATTGAAAAAGAATTCAACGAGGGTAAACGAAAGTAATCTGGAAAATAACAGACCTTTCTTGGCCAGCGGTGTCCCAAATTTGAGCCTTGACGATTTTATTATCATCCACTTGAATGCTGCGTGTAGCAAACTCGACACCTATCGTGGATTTCGTCTCCGTACTAAACTCATTTTTTGTAAACCGTCCCAAAAGATTTGATTTGCCTACGCCGGAGTCACCAATTAGCACCACTTTGAACAAATAATCGTAATCGTCATCCGCTCTATACGCTCCCATCATTTCCTTCACATTAGCATATTCATTAACATAATAAAACTTGATACATTATTAGGTAATTAGACAAAGAGATTAATTAAGAGAACTAAAGTTGAGGATTAAATTTGTGGTATTAAATATTAATGGATGTTTTTTGGCATTACAACATTTTACGCACTTTTCGCTAGAAAGTTGGTTTTTGTGGGTGGTATACATTATTTTAGTTTCTTAGCATTTTTGTTTTACCTATTTTTGGATTAACAACTAAGCATTAGTGACTTCTTTAAAGGTACGTTTGGTATCAGTTTTTTTTAATCAAAAAGCTGTTTTTAGAGAGAGCAACTGTAAAAAAAAAACTTGATTATAAAAAGCCGGTTAGTGCGTGTGGTAATAGATTTTTAAAAGGTAGATTTATTAATATTTGTGTTTGGTTTTAAATTTTAACTTTTCTGCTAATTCATTCAAAATAACCAAATTATCCATATTTTAAAAATAATTCAGTGTTTTATACATAGTAAAAAAGTTAGCGTCTAATTTTCCATAGCGTGTAATTGTTGAAGGTATTTTTGAAAACAACGTTAATTTTTTTTTGAACTCCGAAATTGATGACGAAAAAGCTTAAAAAATCACCATAAACATAAAGAATTTTGCTTTTCAATCTTTTATAGCCAAAATCTAGCTTTTTAAAAAGCATAAATACTGGCATACCAAACACCCATTGTTTTTTCATAACAAACCTATAATAAAAAGTTAACATATCAATATTTTATTTTTTGAAAACTGTTGGTAAATGAGTGTCGTTAATTTTAGCAATAATTTAGCAACAAAAACTGTTGTTAAACTGTTACTAAATTTAACGATACTCATTTTACCATCAGTTTAGCAACAGACGCTCTGATGGTAAACTGACATTTTAACGAAAAAATCTATATATAAAAAAAAAAAATTATACCAAACAAACACTTAAACTTTTCTCTTATAATAAAAAGATATATAGAGTTTTGCAAAGTAAATCCAAAAATGACAAGTCAATGTGACATTAAATTAAATAGACTGTTACAATATTCTTTAGTACTTAATTCATCTACCCACTTTTTCATCAAGTTTCACTTAAATACAACACTTATCAACCATACAGGACTAACGTCTGACATAGGCATGTCCATATCCATTCTAAATATCATTGACATATTGTATATAATATATTTATATATTTATACATTTATATCGTAAATCAGGCCATCTGATTTTAACGATTTAATTATACATTTTTTAATTTTTCTAATTTAGCTACCACGTTATAATTTTTTTAAATTTAAATAGCACCGTCTAAATTAATCACGGAATCATGTCACGTGACAACATGTGCTTGACAAACGTTAACGTGATAGTGTAATTTTATCATTCTGCACCAAAATATATCATTATATAAAAAGGTTTCCTCCAATTTTTCACTCATAACAAAAATCATCATGTAGTCCAAATTTGGGAGAAAATATTGTTCTAAAATGATATATTTTGTTACATAATGACAAAATTAAGCTCTCACGTTTAAATTTATCAAGAAAGTGATGTGATATGACATAATTACGTGATTAATTTAGATAGTACTACATAAATTGGATAATTTTTTATATTGTGCTACTCAAATTAAAAATATTTTTTCCTATATTTAAATACCATGTCTATGATTTTTTTAATTCCAAAAATAAAAATGAAAAAATTAAATACCATGTCTGTGATCTATATATCTATACTACTTACACATATAATGTAGTAGCCGAGCTAGTATTGTATAATGGGAGTGCCATAATTTCTCAAAATAAATGACTTTCAATAACACGAAAATAAATGGTGGTGCTCATTCAATATATTTAAAAATTTGTATGTAAAATAGGAGTATGTATTTTGGTTGAGTTGGTAATTACTTGTTAAAAACCAACAATTTTCAACCACAATTGGTTAACTTGCTCTAATCATGATTTTATATTTTCATGTTTTAGTTTATACCTTAGTTTCAAGATTATTCAGAATATTAAACAAGCTAGGGAACAAAGATGGGGACTTTCAATGAAATTGTACTACATGGTGAAAACCATGTTACAAATTGCCAAAATTTATAAATCTTTCCTTCTTGTCAATGTTGCTTGAACTTTTTTTTACTAATTGTTGAAATTTCAACATGTTCATAGCCATTGCCTCAAATTTGGATTCATATCCATTGCATCTTCTATCTTAAATACTTCAACTCCTTTGTATGTTTCATGAAAAAACAAAAAACAAATGTCAGTTTATCATCAGACGTCATACTATTAAAATGAGTGTCGCTAAAATTATCAACAGTTTTACAGTAGTTTTTGTTGTTAAACTTGATTGGCAAATTAAGCAACACTCAGTTTGTCATTAGTTTAGAAACAGAGTGTGTGATGGTAAACCGACACTTGAAATAGTAAAAAGACTTTGATAGAATGCTTTTACCAATTCATGTAGGATTCCTGGCAAATAAATTTCATTCCATATATAGTTCCTTTTTATTGTTATGTAATTAAGCATAGCATTTGATACCAAAAATATCCCTACATGATGAGTGGGCATATCCACTGAGTATATATATAAATATATCACTTTTGAGAGGTAAGAGTCATATGACTTATCTATAATAATAATGCTTACAATTATTTTCCTCTTTCTAACATAGTCTAATAAATAATTTGAACCAACCAATATATATATTATGAAGACTCATAAGCTTCTTCTTCTACATTTGATTCCATACACATTATTTATTATCATGTTAGAAACAGGTTGTCACATATTAGCATTGAAAAACAACTCAATATCTGCCATTTTCGTGTTTGGAGATTCCACAGTGGATCCTGGTAACAACAACTATATACAAACTTTATTTAGGAGTAATTTTCAGCCTTATGGAAGGGAGTTTCCAAACCGCATTCCCACCGGAAGGTTCACCGATGGCCGGCTCGTGACAGATTATCTTGGTAAATAAATATTTATCAGTATGTTTTTGTTGTTCAAAAATTTTCTCCACGAGCACGGAATGAACTAGCTAGGGACGGTCGGGGGCTACAGCCTCCATTTTGAAAAAAATTGCTGAAAAAATAGATTTTTTCTATGTATTTTGATCAAAACCTTTAAATTTTAGTGTTTCAACCCCCATTCAGTAAAATAATTTTATATAAGGTATAATTTTTTTTTTTAGAAAACCAGCCCCTCATTTCATAATCCTTATTCCGTCACTGTCCACGAGTATTTTGTTTGTATAATATACATAAATTCAGTGGCGAAGCTATGATTCGGAAATGGGAGGTGTTGGAATGCCAACAAAATAATATGGCTGCTAAGCCACTATTTTTATAAATTTAGGTTTAGAATATACATTTATTGTTAGAGTTTTTCAAAATATTACAAAAAAAAATTATGTCACTATAATGATGCTTTCTAGGGGGTATACGGGGTATAAGAAGAAAAATTGTGTTTTTTGAGCTCAAATTACTTTTTAAAATAAGGATGTGAAAAGTGATTTTGAACTAACTTATTTTCCCATAAGTTTTTGGTTTTAGGTTTATTGTAACCGCCAAGTTATATCAGTGCGTTTACTCTTATCGGATTCGATCTCAGCTATTGCTAGTATGATGACACTTGTCCCATGTACAAAAAACGTTTCACGTCTTTAATAAAATTTATTTATTTAAAAAATAAAATAAAATGTCACTATATATAATGATGCAATGATTTCTTTTCATCTGTTTATTAGTCTAAATGCGGAAATGTTTTCCGTATAGTTTCCTTAAGGTATTTATTTTGATCAATAAAAGTCCAACATGTTCCCATAAAAACATTAAATAAATAAACCTGCTAGGTCCCCCTACTAACATGGCTTTCACGTTTGGAATATTTAGATTTTATTTATAAAAAAAAAAGGTGATCATTTTGTAACAATAACTACTTTATAAGAGAGTATTTCTAAATTGCATGTAATATTGACTTTTACAAGTCGATAGAAACTTAAGAGTAGAAAGTAGGGCTGAGTTCGGTTCGGTCCGGTTCGGTTTTTGACAAAACCGAAACCGAAACCGAGCATATTTTTCGGTTCGGTTTTTTTCGGTTTCGGTCTTTTTATTTTTTGGACCGAACCGGACCGGTTTTTTCGGTCCAGTTTCGGTTTTATTTTTCGGTTTTTTTCGGTCTTTTTCGGTTTCGGTCTTTTTCGGTTCGGTTTTACTGAAAACCGAAACCGACCCGAAATTTTTTCGGTTTCGGTCTTTTTCGGGTTTTTTCGGTTATCGGTTCGGTTTTCCGGTTATTTGCCCAGCCCTGGTAGAAAGAACACCTAGAATTCAAACCATGTCGTACGAGATCATGGTCCCGCATGACTATAAGAAAATGACAGGATAGCAAGTAACTATACATATTGTTGATAAAAAATTAACAACGGTAAAACATGCTTGTTATTGTTGTTAAATTTTAGCAACAACCCGTATAGTATCAGTTATAAAACTATTGCTATCCTGATAATTTTTTTTGGTGTCGCCGTTGCTTGAAAGCATATGAGGATCGAACTCACTGTTGAATTCGTTTTTCCGACTAGATTTTAATTTTGACAGTTGATAAACTATGTTTTGAGTTGGCAGGTTCATATCTTGGTATCAAAGAATTTGTACCTCCATATTTGGATCCTAATCTTGACATTAAAGAACTGTTGACTGGTGTTAGCTTTGCATCTGCTGGATCTGGGCTTGATCCTCTTACTTCACAAATAAGTGTATCTATCTTTCACTTTTTTTAAATTTAATGATTTAAACCCTTTATTTAAATTGTATTAAGCAGAAAACATGCACACAATAATCACATTTTCCATAAGGAATGTATATACTTTAATACAATATGTGCACCAAAATAAACAAAAAACCAATATAGTAATCCTGAATTCACGATACCGCCTGATGATGTGTTTACTGGAGTTCAAAGGAGCATTTGTGTCCATCGCTACATCTTATCCTCTTTCGTTTTTAAACAATTAATTTCATTATGTAGTTTTTTTTATCGATATTCTCTTTATCTTACACAGTTAGACATCGATTTTGTATCAAAAACCAAAACAAAGCAAAATACAATGGTTATGTTGTTAGATTAGCTTGGAGAGAAAAGTTAAAACAAGACTACATCAAGTCATCAATACAGTTATAATCAATGTAGTTATAATTGTTAAATGAAATTCTTTCATTGGTTGCCTGTGTATCAGAGTACGATCCCAATATACGACCAGCTGGAATACTTCAAAGAGTGCAAAAGAAAGATCGAAACAGAGATTGGAAAGAAAAGAAGCTTAGACCTTGTCAAAAAAGCGGCTTTTGTCATAAGCGCCGGAACAAATGACTTTGTCATAACCTATTTCGTTACGCACATTCGACAACATAAGTTCACCGTCCAAGGCTATCGGGATTTCTTGTTTCAGCAACTTGCTCAGCTCATTAAGGTCAGCCCTTTATCATCTTTCATATGGAAAATCATATACATATACCACTATATATACTCCACAGAAAATGTTAGAGATAGTTATATCACTTCATTTTAATTTTTTAGGTACGTATGAATTTTCTGAAGACCTTTTCGTTCATTGAAACAAAACGATAAAATTGTTGTTTATTCCGTTTACAGAATATATTGTTTTATTCATATATTGGATAAACAATTGTTCCGTTGTTTGCTTTAAAACAAGTATATGTTTTCGGTAATTACTAGGAATGGTTTAAGTTTGTACAAGTTTACATTCCATAAATGTATTCTCTGATTAGAAAAGATGGCTTCGTAGTAAAAAAAAAATCGATTGGAAAGAGCTTAAAAAGCTCGTTTTTCCATTTTTTAGGCTACTAAAAACTTGCGGTTTTTGTGTAGCTCTTGTAACAACGTTTTAGGTAAGCTTTCTCTTTTTTAAAACACTTAAAACTGGCTAAATGACCCCCCAAACAATGATATGTAGCTTAATCCAAGAGAAAAATACTAATTTCAGCACTCTCACCCACTCATTTTCAAATGCAAGATCAATAATATGTTTAAAAAATCATTTATAGTAATATACTAAACTATGAGAACATAAATATATAATATTTTAATTTGATAAGGTGAATGATAGGGTAAGTGTGGTTTTGTATAACTTGTAAGTTTGGTATAAAACCTTAAAAAATTTGCATTTCACTCTAAATACGAAGAAGATGATGGTATACCAGATGCGGATGCTCGTAATTTCTTCTACTTACTCTCTATCTCTCCCCTTGTCAGTCGTGACCTATGAGCTTTCGACAAGGCTCTTAACTTTTCTCATCACTCGTCGAAGATATATGCTAAGGTTTTGGATTAAGTTTTCATTAGTTTTTTCTAATATTCCATTTTCCTAATAGTAAGATTTTGCTAGTTTTTTCCATTATTATTTCTAGGGGTGGCCTTTTTGTACCGATTTGTACCAACCGATCGTTTTTCGAACCGAACCAATCAAGTCGGTACCAAAAGTTTGGTATACCGACATTTCGGTACGATACAACCGAACCGATGTTTGAAAGTCGGTTCGGTTTCGGTATTGGTTTAGTGAGTTCGGTATGGTACCGATTTAAACCGAAATATTAAAATATACTATATAGACTAATAAACTAAAAGACATATATACACTTAATTATTAATATTGTTATAATATATTTATATTACTTTTTCTAATGAATATTTATAACTTTTTCTTTTATCTATACTATAGAAATGTCTAATATTGTTTACTCTTTTATGAAAAAAAATAAAAAAATGTAACAATACTATAAATAAATATATATTTTTAATCTACTATTTTTAAAATTTTATACTATATTTTTTTCCCAATACCCACCAATTTTCTATCACCACTTGTAAACTCTAAAGTTTGGTATAAAAACGAAACCGAACCGAACCAACCGAATAGTTTGGTATACCGAAAGTTCGGTATACCGAATTTTTTAGTTCGGTAATGGTATAAAAATTCTCAAACCAAACTAGTTTGATACAATATCAATATCTAGTCAAAAAGTTCGGTACCGAACCGATGCCACAAATTCCATCTGATTAGTTAGGTATAGTTTTTACTATAGTAGTACATATATATTGACCATACAGTTAAATGGGGGGTACCTCAACAGTTGAGCCAGCTATTTATGGATTTTGTTGTCTGATCATGTAACATTATATGGTACCTTTTTTTTATTATATCTCTGGGTTATCTTACTATGTATACGGTAACTTTTTTCCATTTTAGTGCTTTTGCAATATTTGGTAATTCTCGTAACTGTAATAAAAAGTTAAAGATACCAATAGTTTATGTTTTGAAAATTGTTGGTGAAGCGAACGTCGTTAAATTTAACAACAGTTTAACACTCATTTTACCATCAGTTTAGCAATAGACGTTCTTATGATACGCTGACATTTTTTTTTATAGTATTTTTTTTAAATAAACAGTGGGAATTCCCACACTTTTATTAAAGAATAAAGTGGTAAATCGTCATAAATACAATCTAATGCAGTAATCTGCAAACCGACAGAAACTTTAGGACTAAAAAGAATAACATGAAATTATAAACACGCGTCCCATTATTAACGCTGTATAACTCTTCGTCTACTGTAGCAAAATCACTTTCCTCTTTTGAGAGAGAGGCTGTCCCTCTTCTTCTTCTATAATCATGCCTTTTTATTTTCATAAATTAGAGCATATGCATCAACAGTATCAAAATCAATGATTTCCCTAAATGCAAGAGATTTATTACTAAATATTTATTTCATCATCTTCCTTATTTATACGGTTATACCAAACTCTTTAGTTATAATTTGATGATATGAAATACCCAATGCTGGTAGAATTTTACTAGCTTTTCATACATTGAAGGGATTTTTTTTTTGAACAAGACCGCAAGAAATTAAGAGCTAGAACCAACGTTAAACACCGTTATCATGCATGGTCTTTTTCAAGCTAAGCTCGTATTAGAGGTAAGAACTGATAACATTAAGATTTAAAACAAACAATCAATCGGGATTCACTACAACTTTTTTTGAGATATTAACGATCGAATGTTGTCACAAACCTATAACAAAATGAAAAAGTTGTCACAAATCGACTAAATCGTCACAAAGTCGTCAATAATCAGCTCACCACACAATTAGTCTGTCAATATTCTTGTCACAGTCTAGACTTTTTTTGTAGTGATTTTTGGGTTAAAGTCAAATATGTCTTGTTTTTTAAACAAAAATGCATTTAAAACATTATTATTCCAAAGGTGGAAAATTCCCTTAATTTTTTTTCTAATATAATTTTTGTTTAAAATATTGATTTGAAAGGGTTTAGAAGATGAAGGAGCACAAAAAATAGCAGTTGTTGGTCTACCTCCAATGGGTTGTTTGCCAGCAGTGATTACATTAAATTCTGTGAACTCTTTCCATAGACGTGACTGTATTGAATATTTCTCATCTGCTGCAAGGGATTACAATATATTTCTTCAAAAACATATTTCATCAATGCAAAAGTATGGGTCCAAAATTGTTTATGTGGACATTTACACTCCTTTGAGTAATATTATCCAATCTCACAAATCTGGTCAGTGTCTAATTCCTAGCTCATTCTTAAATTTTTATTTTAATTTTAATTTTGGTTTTTGGTTTTTGGTTTTTTTTTTTCCAGAAGAAAACTAATTATGATCGTATCGTACAACTTAATTATTAAAAACCCGTGGTTAAAATATCTTTAGATTAAGTATAGATATGTTCAATGATGCCGCCTCTTTTTTACTACGTTGATATGAACCAATTCTTAAACAAAAAACACAATTTTAGGGTTTTGATAATTTATTCCGAAAGTATATACTATGTATTAAGTTTCGTAAAAACTAGATTGTAGTATACTATTTGATTGATCAGATTTAAAATCGACTAGTTTTTTAGCCTTCAAAGCCAACAATTTTTCTCATGTATAAAGAGCTCATGATAGTAGTGGTTTTAGCTAATATGTAAAATTCATGTCATGAGCAAGCACAATAATATCCTTAAAACCTTTGATTTTCTTTAAACAATAGTTGTTTACAAAGAGTCTGCATGATTTTCCCTAAGCAGCACCTTAAACTGTTGAATTTTTGTGTTTATATAACTATCATGTATGTAACAAGACATTTAGGACTATTTATGAAAAAAACGTAACGAACAACAATGATTATATATATATATAAGATATCGGTTTCCGTTTGCAGGTTTCAATGTGGTGAACAAAGGGTGCTGCGGGAGTGGTTTAGTTGAAGCCGCTGCTTCATGCAACAGTAATTCTGTTGTTTGCGACGATGCGTCAAAGTATGTATTTTGGGACTCGATACACCCGACTCAAAATGCATATTACGTCGTCTTCAAGTCCACACTTCCCACGATTGATCGTTTCGCCAATATCTAATACGTAGTTTATAAACCTAATAGTCTCTCAACCATTTGGCTAGCTATTCGTACATAAATTGTACGTCTATTCCGCTAATATGAGTTTAAAACAATAATTAATATGATGGACCAAATTAAGAAAAGAAAAATCTTCCTTGTTACATCGTTGTTCATTGTACAATTTGTACTAGGTGGTGTAAAATTCATAATTCTAATAATATATTTACTTTTATTTGGTAGTTAAAAATAGCTAAGCATATAAATTTACTCCAAACATTATGATTTTCTATCCATGTAACATATATGACTATTTTGTAACTTAATTACATGATCGATAGGGCTGGTAGCTAATTAAAGAAAAGTCCATTTTAAACCAAATAAAACTTACTTCTTACTAAAATTTAACGATAGTGAACACAAAATTCACCTTGTATATGAGAGATGTATATAATTATCTTGGAAAATATAATAGTAAGAAATTATCATATGACAGTTGAAATATTGTTATGAATAATAAATGGTAATAAACATATAAAAAGAAATAATGTAGGGTTATTATAAGTAAATTGATAATAAAAGTGAAAATTTATGTAAATGTAAACGATTACTTAAAAGATATAAAATATGTCAGTTTTGAGAAAATAGTTAAAGGTTGCGGATACGGTTGGTTGTTAAACTATGGAACGGTTGTTAAAACTTAAATCTATATATATATTTTTAATTTCTTGTCATTTTGTAACCCACTTTATTTTTAATTTAAGGAAAAGTACATATAGTCATTTAGACACGTATGCTATGTCACGGATGCAATAAATCAGAATTTCCATAGTTTCCAAAATCTAAATAATGACAAGTTTGGTGGTGGTTGGTGTGTTTCATGTTGTCTTATAATCATACTATTTGGAATAGCCTAATCTATAAAATAAGATTATTGTTATAAACACTTAAAAAAACTTTACCTAAAAATCTTACTTATTGACGTGACGAACTGTCTGGACCAATTATTAATTAAATAAAAATATGATTTCAATATCGAAAAAAAAATGATTGATACACTTAACCCGTCACATGAGCGGGTAAGGTTTTTGGTTAAGTTTTTTGGGTGACTATATCTTTTCCGATAAAATAATTCACTTTCATTATGATTTTTTTTTTTGTGTTGAGAGAGATTTTGCTCAAGGTCCATTGTAATTTTTTCTTTGGTTTTGATGTTTTCTGAATACTCTTACTTTGAGATCTTGCTTAGCTTCTCTTTCGAAGCTAAAATTTGATTTGATGTGCTTCTTCCCCCTCATCAGAGGTTTGTTCTGATGAGATTTTTCCGATTATATATAAACTCTTTAACTTCCAAAAAAAATTTCAAGTGTGGATTTTCTATTAGTTGAGTCACGAATTTGATCTTCATCGGATAAAGAACGAAGCTCTACAAATGAGCTAGAAGGAAAAAAATGACTCCGACAAACTTCCACTTCCACGTATACGGCGGATAATGCAAATAACAACTTCCAAGTGGGTGATGAAACCGGTTGACTTGCAATATAATCTGTATAAGTAATATCGGTTCAACTAATACTTATAAGCCTAACTCCGTCACTAGCTTTACGATCTTTCGTAAATCTTAACATAAAATTTCTGTTTATTATCCGTCAATTCAGTTTGTACTTTTGGGTAAGCCTTATCAATAATTGACACAAAAATAGTACAAAATAATAACTCATTCCATACATCCCACACTTAGGGATGCAAAATGAACCAAGTTATTTATGAACAAGCTCATTGTTCGCTTCGTTAAACACTCGAATCGTCTTCATTCATTTACTATGAATCGAGTCTAAACATAACTATATCGCTCGTGAGAGACTCTTTTAATAATTTAATTTTGTCTTATCATGCCTCTACTCGTAAATAATTATTCAGGGACCCGATCCAACTTTTAAGAGTCACGACTCAAAGCAATTTACCTAAAATCTATCACAAAAATCCATAATTTTGTTTTTCTAAAGATATTTTGTGTGTTTTTGAGCTAGAAACCTATTTTATCAAAAGCTAATAAAATTTTAAAATAAAAAAAAACCTTGAAATCAAATTTGTAAATCCCATACCAAACCCACCCAAAGATAAATGAGCAGAACTTAAACACGGATGCACATTTGGTCATATTAAGTAAATCATGTTTTGGTTATATTATCGTTTTTTTTCCGTATGTATTCAAAATTATTTATTGATTATATTTTTTTCAATCATCGTTCTATATATTTGACCTTTTTATATATATATTTTATGCTTCATTGTTTGTTTAACAATTTATTAAGTATTAATATTAATAAATATCATATTTTCTAGATTTTTTGAACAAACATTTTACAAATAACACAGAAGGCTAATTTAAAAAATATACCGAATTTTTTTTATAATTACACTTGAAAAACCCGATAAACCGAAAAAAAAACCCATAGCTTTCATAAAATTTGCACTTCATCCCATACGTGTGTGTTTTGGCGCCATTAACAATAATAGCTTCTATATATATATATATATATATATATCGTGACCAGTAATTAAATAATAATAATAAATAAATAAAAACATAGAGAAGGCGGGTAAAAAGCTAGGGTTTGGCTAAAAATGGAGAAGAAAGTGAGTTGGAGGGGAATAGAAGTGAACACTTTGGCTATTTTGGACTCATCTGGCTTTGCTAAACACTCCCAACACCTCTCTGATGACAGTAATCTTATTATTATTTTATATATTTATATTATGTTCAGTGACGGAACTAGGATTTAGATACGTGTGCGGCTCACTTACATGTATATACTGTTTTGTAATTACGGGGTGTTTGAAAGAATATAATCGTTATCACTAAAAATACAATATGGGCAATTACCGTGTTTTCCGTAATACGGGGATGTTGTAGCCCTTTTTAGCACGTACCTAGTTCCTCCCTATTTATGGTTTTTATTCTTTTGGCGTAACTAGGATTTAGACATGGGTGGGGTTCACTTAGATGTATATACTGTTTTGTAATTACGGGGTGCTGAAAGTCTATGATCGTTATCACTAAAAAAATATATGGACAATTATCGTGTTTTTCATAACATGGGGATGTTGTAGCCCTTTTTAGCCTGTACCTAGTTCCTCATACGTGTTTGTCTTTGTCTCTGTATTAGTATTATTCTTTTGGCGTAACTAGGATTTAGATATGGGTGGGGTTTACTTAGATGTATATACTGTTTTGTAATTACGGGGTGCTGAAAGTCTATAATCGTTATAACTAAAAAAAAATATGGACAATTATCGTGTTTTTCATAACATTGGGATGTTGTAGGCCTTTTTAGCCTGTACCTAGTTCATCATACGTGTTTGTCTTTGTCTTTGTATTCGTATTATTCTTTTGGCGGAACTAGGATTTAGATATGGGTGGTGCTTACTTACATGTATATACTGTTTTGTAATTACGGAGTGCTGAAAAGAATATAATCGTTATAACTAAAATACAATATGGACAATTATCGTGTGTTTTTCGTAATATGCGTAACCCTTTTTAGCCTGTACCTAGTTCCTCCCTATTTATGGTTTTCTAATAGTATGTGTTTGTCTTTGTATTAGTATTATTCTTTTGGCGTAACTAGGATTTAGATATGGGTGGAGCTCACGTAGATGTATATAATGTTCCTTAATTACGGGGCGCTGAAAGACTATAATCGTTATCACTAAAAAAACAATATGGGCAATCATCGTGTGTTTTTCGTAATATGCGTAGCCCTTTTTAGCCTGTACCTAGTTCCTCCCTATTTATGGTTTTCTTAATATGTGTTTGTCTTTGTATTAGTATTATTCTTTTGGCGTAACTAGGATTTAGATATGGGTGGAGCTCACTTAGATGCATATAATGTTCCTTAATTACGGGGCGCTGAAAAACTATAATCGTTATCACTAAAAAAAACAATATGGACAATTATCGTGTTTTTCATAATATAGGATGTTATTTGCCGATTATGGGGCGTTCCTCCCTATTTATGGTTTTCTAATAGTATGTGTTTGTCTTTGTATTAGTATTATTCTTTTGGCGTAACTAGGATTTATATATGGATGGTGCTGAATTATAAGTATACACTATTTTGTAATTACGGGGGGTGATGAAATACTACGATTCACTAAACACTCTCAACACCACTCTGATGACAGTATACCACCCTTCTACTCTTGTCTATATTTTTATTATTATCTATCTATATATATATGTAATATAATATGTATGGTTGTATTGGTTTAGGGTTTTCTTGATATGGGTTTGTGACGGGAGGAACTAGATACAGGCTAAAAGGGGCTATAGCACCCCATGTATTGAGAAGTATACGAAATGTTTTCATGTATTTTGCTAAAAAGTTATGCTAAAAAATTATAAACATGCAATTCTGCCCCACCTACCTTCAAATTCTAGTTCCGCCACTGTTGTATTGGTTTATGGTGTTCTTGATATGGGTTTGTCTTTGTATTAGTATTATTCTTTTGGCGTAACTAGAATTTATATATGGGTGTTGGGCTGAATTATAAGTATACACTATTTTGTAATTACGGGGGGTGCTGAAATATTATATTCGTCAATTTTTCAGTAAAACACGTGTAAAAATTTCGTGTTTTTCGTAATATGTATGGTTGTATTGGTTTATGGTGTTCTTGATATGGGTTTTTCGGGTTGAATTATATGTATATACTATTTTGCAATTATGGGGGTGCTGAAATACTATAATCGTCAATTTTTTAAGGAAAATATATGGGAAGATCCCTGATTTTTGTGAGGGATGTTGTGGCTTCTTTTAGCCTATACCTAGTTCCTTCCGGATCATTTTTAGTATTATTATTTACATATATACAGTGGCAGAGCTAGGATTTGGAAATGGGGGTGCTAGAATGCTAACAAGATATATGGGATACTAACTCACTGTTTTTATAAATTTATATGTACAAGGCTTTTTCATTTACATGGAGGTGGATCAGTGCCGGCCAAAGGTTCTTGGCACCTTAGTCTGGATCGAAAATATTCATCCTTACACCTCTTTGGACAAAAAAAACAGCCTTTTATATAGCTTTTAAAAAAATAAATTATTTTCGGTCTGTCACTCAGTCAGACGACTCCTTTTGGTTACCCAAGGGCCGACTCTGATTGTGGATGTAGCCCCTGCCAGTCCCCTGGTTCTGTTTATATAACCTATGTTATATATATGTATGTATGGATGTATTGGTTTATCGTTTTACTAAAACGGCTTTGTCTTTCTTTTTTGCTTTTTTGTTGTAGGGATGGCGTTTTTGGACGCGGTCCGATCTGCTTGCGTAGTTCCAGAAAATGGAGTTGCTCCTACAGGGTAATCATTATTATTATTATTAGTGGTAGTATATAATACTATATATATAGGGGATACTTGGTTTCATCTTAAAAAGTAGGGAGGATTTAAGTGGCGGCAGGGGAGGAATTAACAATAGGTTTAAAGGGACTACACCAGCACCATACTGAGAAAAAACCGAAAGGACCAAGCAGTATATCCAACCAAACACCATAGCCATATTGTAACAGTGTGTGTTTTGTAAATTAAGTGGCGTTTTGCAGCAGAAGAGAGGTAGAGCAGATTCATTACAAATCTATATACAGTAAGTATATAGTTCAGTAGCATACTCAGTTACAGCCATTCCCCATGAGACATAATCACTTTTAAGCACTTGTGTGGACACCTTTCACGCGCTTTGGTCTCACCCTATTTCACAAACCGATCAATTAACGTGGTATAAATACACTCCATCCATATCTAACAATTAAAGTTGTTCTGCAGAAAAATGCTGGATGCTATATTCCAGATCCTGAAAGAGGACGATGAACTAGAACTAGTAATTGAAAGCTATCACCTTCTGAGCGAGCTACATAAGGTAGTTGGTTATCCAATTTATTGTTTCTCTTGTAACTAAATGTTTCATATGTTTACGCCGAATAAAGATCGTCATTGTATCTGTATATATCATTTTATTTCTTTTGCAGAGTTTTCCTCGCTTGTATGTATCTGGAGTAGATGTATCAAGCTCAACTTCACCTAGTAAAGTTACCGAACTTCTTGAGGGTGAAGAGGTATGTTTTTTTTTTCTGTAAAAAAGTCAAAAGTCTGAGCTAAAAATCTGCTATAAATTATAGCCTTGTCACTTCTAACTTAATCGCGTTTCAATTCCACTATTCATTAGACTTTTGGTTTTCAGGTTTGGTCACCTTTTTTGTTTCGTTCAGATGGTGAGAGCGATGCTAAAAGAAAGTCTTCTGCATCACTTGATCCCTCTGTAAGCTGATTTACATAGTAGTTTGGTAGTTCCATCGGTCTAGATGAACATTCTGTTTTCACTTGATCCTGTGTATCAGACTACCAGTTGAGTGTTAATTCTGTTTTTTGCTTAGAAGCCTTCAATATCTTATTTTATTTTATCATTTTGTTTGAATCGTAGGGTTTTGAGACTCTAATTGAGGATTTGCTAGAAGTGGTTGGTGAAGAAAAATTTGAGGAATCAGAAACAAAGGTTAGTTTCTGTAATTTTGAGTATGGTTTACATCCTTTCAATAGACAAAATTTTGGATTTATATCCATGGTACATTGATTGAAAAGGTTGATACTAGTTTGTAAACTGAATGGAGGTGTATTAAATTATACATTCGCTTCCTAAATACGGATGATGAGACATAAGCTACTTTTAGTTTTTCGTCCTCGAACATTAGTGGGAAATGGAGATGAGAAGCAAGCAGGAAAATTTATTCTGCATAATAGTAATTTTCTTTTGCAGACTCTGAGGAACATGTTACTTTTACAATACCTTATCAGTGTTCTTGCACATGATTTTACACCTCGAAATTCCTTATATAGAGGTAAAAAAAAGTTCAGTCTCGAATTGCAACATGCTCTCTGGCTTTGTGGTGATTAGTCTCGTAATAAACATTGTCTTGTTTTTATTGCAGAAAGTAGAAACTGGAACGTTCTGAAAGAATCATTGGTTAATCTACTTCTGGTAATGTATCGTTGTCTCATCATCTTAAATTATGACTTATAATTTTTCTCCATGTTAGAATGTTAGATAACTAACATCCTAAAAGAAGAAAAGTAGTTAATATGTAATGGGCCGTGCTTAATCATCTTGGACGGCTGGCTCAGCTGAATCGGGGTTAAACAATTCTAGCCGGGGAGCTGTAATCCCCAAAAAGATATGTCTAATTCCATTGAAGTTAAATCTGTGTTGGGATTCGCAATGGCTGAACATTTTCCATTTACAGAAAGATAGATGCAAAATTATGGTAAAAAAAGGATCAGAAATTCAAAAAAAATCGTTTTAAATATATCAAAATTCCATGTGCATCCTATAGAAGGAAACTTTTCAGTTTCTTAGATTTTTGCTTTTTTTGAAGTCAAATATTCATTACAAACAAGCGCATCAAACCTAAAACCTCTAAAACTAGAACACAGTTTATATTTACCATATATGTAAACAGAAGTGTTTACCTAATAACTAGTTAGGACTTAGGAGGCCTAACCCTTGTAATCAATACCTATGATAAAAGATATGGTCATCTTTTAGATCTACGTTTAAAACTTATTGTTCACAGACTTATCTGAAGAATTGAGGGCTTGAAAAAATTAAAACCTCATTTGTCAGGAGCCCCCGCCTTTCAATTGATAGTAGTTGTGTGCTTTTATATAGGAATGTAACATGACAATATGTTGATTTCATCGACTTACTGTGATAACTGGTTTGCAGGGATCAAGAAAATTAAGCTACAAAGGTTTAATTAAGGAGTGTTTATCAGTTTTATTAAAAATTACTCATGCTCCTAGTGAGACCAATCATGATTCGGTATTAGGAGAAGTTTCTTCAGAGACGGTACCAAAACATTGTGATTTTGCAATTGTTATATCCTTACCAGAAGTGAAAAAGTGTACATGCATTGCTTTGCAGCAATTTCTGTTGATGGTAAGCTTTTTGAGCTGTCTATATCTGAATAAATAGTTACTATTGTGAATTACTATACCAAAAAAATATTATTGTAATATGATCTGTTTAGGCCATGGAGCTGGACGCGTCGAGGAAGGAAGCTGATTTGCTAGGTCTTACCAATAGATCTGATGGTGTGAGGTATTGATCATCTTATGAACTGACGTTCTTGTAGGATGCTTGTTATTGTTGTAATCCTATGTTGATGCTGGTATACTTGAAGATTGAACTGAAACTTGATTTGGTGCAGGATACCCGTAGCCGAAATAATTCAAGATGAATTTACTTATAATAGAGATTCACTTGCCCCATTTCTCCAGGTCTCTTTCTCTCTCACGCACGTGCAAGCCTTTTCTCATTTTCTCTGTTTTGCTATTCTTGTTGTGTGTAGCCTCGTTTTCCTAGTTTTTGCGCAGGACCTTGTGTCCCGTTGGTGACAACTGTGTAGCTTTTTTGGTAATACTATTTATGGAACATAGCTTTGCAAGTATTTATTTTCATTTATCTTTTTCTTTAAAAAAATCACATCGGTAGTTTTACACAAGTAAATCAGTATAATATGGATTAAAAAAGGTGAGAAATTCAGATCAGGGTTGGATGCTTGTCATCCTATATGATTTCATAAATTTGAGACTGAAAAATGCGCAAGAAGTCCTCAACTCCATTGAATTATAGTCCTCATTTCTAACACAATTATGTTTATTAAAAAAATATTGCAGAGGGATAGTTAATTGTTTTGTTTATGATTACAGTCTTTCTATTACATACACTATTTATTTTTCTCTTTGATGGTGATGAATAATTGAAACTATTGCAGGTCTTGAATGATCCTAAATGGAAGTTGGAAATAATTGTACAATATTTCCAGAAATACATTTCTAAAGTGAGTTTTCTAAGTGGCCTTATGACATGTTCCCTTATGAATGCTTTTTTTTCCCATAATTGGTGGGGAAACCCCGCATTTTTATTTTATTAATAGATAGACAAAATAAAAATGTGGGGGGAAAACACAAAAGAAAAGGAGCCAAAAGTGCTCCAATTCGAAATAAAATACATCAGATTGTCATAATTACAACTTGTTGGACTAAAAGGAAACTTCAAAAAAACCTCGAGGGGCTTCAGGAGAAATAAAACAAAACTTGGTCCATATATCACACGTGTAATCATCCTTATGAAGGTTGTTAATTCGTAGTTTAAGTTAATAAACGTGGGCTGTTGCGTAAGGCTAAATTTACCATGTAGGTTCGGGACCGTGTAGCATTGGATAGGGAAGATAAAACAGACAGAAAATTATGAATGGTGTCTCAATTGAATGACGAAAGAAATATTCTTAGTTACTTAATTTAGGCACATAAAATTAATAATCATTTGAATGAAGTATGTTATTTTTTCTATTTTGCTGAATGTTGCAATTAAAAAGAGAGAAGTAATACAGAGAGCCCTATAAAATATCAAACAAGTAAAATGGCAAAGCAGGAAAGACGTCACGCGGGTTGTTCACCCAGCTATATTCAGAGCTGTCTTATATATCTATTAAGTTCTTTCTAGAGCAATGTCACTATAAGTTAGTGTTAGATTTTAGAGATATAGAGAATGATTTTTATATTTGTTGATTTCAGGATTGAGTACATATGCAGCCTTATATAAGCTCGTTAAGCTTCTACAGAATTCTGCACTAAATGCTACTGCCAACTAACACCAAACTTATTTCTTACTTGTTGCTAAAAGCATTTAGCAACTTTTAACAAAATCTAGAATCTTCTCAAGCTTCTACATTGTTCTATTATCCAACAGTTAGGGAATGCTTGAGAATAGGAATAGAGTTCTTGTATCCACAGTAATAGGTGTCGAGTTTCAAAGCTCATACAACTTATCAACTGTTGAACATTTATATTACATGAGTCAACAACGCAAAAATTAACAGTTAAGGCACGTCGATTTAATTTTTTTGGTTGCAGTCCCATTCTTAACTAGGTGATTTTGAGTTTCCATTGTTTATTGGTGCAGATTTAGTAAGTTCCTTCTGTTGGCATCTCTATTATATTAACTGAGAGGTGTTTAACGTTGCCATCGCAGCCTTCTGTTAGCACTCGGCGATCAAGTAAGCCAACAGAAGATGCAACATTCAACGGAATTTTGAAAAGATTTTCAAATACGTCCAGCACAAAAAGTATCGTAAAGAAAATCGGTATTGAAGTTGTGCAATTCCTTCTAGCACATGCTTTTCAGGTAATTATATTTTTCACTGCCTACAAATGTCTTGTAATTTGTTTCGTCTTTCTGGGTTAAATTTTTTCTCTTCCTTAAGTTCTGCTATTTATGTCGATTTTATATACAGACAAGTAGAGTGCATGAGTTCCAAACTGATATAACTAAATTAATTAGGGAATGATGGTTTTAGAAAGTTTATCAGACCCTGAGATGTGCTTCTTTTTTATCCTTCCTCTCTCTTGCTTTCTAAAGTAAATGACAAGAAAAAAATTAAGGAACTCTGGGAATGAAGTTAGAGGCATAGCGTATTAGCATGTACATGAGATATGTTTTTGCCTTTTCATTATGAAACATTAGCTGAGGAACTTTTATTTATTTTTGAAGGCTTATCTGTCACTGACATCCCAACCTTCAGTGGAAGGCAAAAGTTGCTCGAAAGATGTAGAAGTTGATTCTCTGGAGGAAATTTGCCAGGGTCTAATATCCGCTTTCACCAATCTTCAGAAAGTAGACCAGTAAGTATCAATATAATTTCTCACTGGCTTTTCTCAGAAAATCTTATTATTAGAAAGGTCTTTACCGTAATTCTTTTCAATGTTTTAAATAGCGTTATCGCTACCGTAGCGTTTTTTCGAGAGAAACGCTAAAAGCGCAAATAGCGTTGCTACATAGCGCTTTGCGGTGTATTTTTTTATTTTTTTTTGCCTAAATACATATAAATATAGCATTAAATTCAAAACATCTAATAAAAATTAACTAAATATATATAAAAAATTGTAACTAATAATCATAAAATGATTATACTTGAGATGCCAGAGTATTTACTTTGTTTGCAAGAGTTTTGGGGTTTGATTGTCTTTAAGCTCAAATAATTTCATTAAAATTTTGACCAAAAAATAAATAAAAAATATATATATATTTTTTTTTTGGACTGCACCCGCTATAGCGTAATTAGCGTCCGCTATAGCGTAAATAGCGTTCCTATAGCGCGAATTTAACGTTTTTCCATCTCAAAAACCACTATATCGTACAGCGTTGCGCAACGTTGCGAGCTTTTTAAAACAGTGATTCTTTTCAACATCCTGTTAGTTTCCTTTTCCACCTTTCTAGTGGTTCAGGTTTGACTTGTAAATGAGCATAGCCTTCGCTTGTTCAGGTTTGATTCGTTTGGCTTTGATAGTAAATCTCGGTTCATGCTCAGCTGTTTGATAATTGAATTTATACAATCCGAGTTTATATTATTCTTAGGCGAGCCTTTGAATGATTGTCTTTTTCCTTCTCCCACCCAAATTTCTGAGAAGATTGTTTCATAAGTTTCATATAACTCACAAATTGTAGTTGACTTGAGTAGAGAACTTCCTTGATAAACTGCACTGCATACATGGCTTATTAAGATTTGTTACACTTGAAAGCAATTTTTCTCATGATAATATGAGTATGCTTTAATATAAAATTCGTATCACCATATTTCTAATTCGATGATAAATTCTGATTCATGATACAGGCACATGGAATTTTTTCCTTTCGGAAGAGAAGCACTGTTTACAGCAGCAACAATCCTCTCAACGAAATGATAAGAGTTTTCTTCACATCTTTGGTCTTGTTCAATTTTCGACTCATTTCACAAAAAGAAAGGTGCAGAATAACACTGAATTGAGTCCGATACCAGCATTTCAGAAGCTGTTGACGTCTTAATATAATGGCTACGATATATGGACAGAACTAAATTGATGTGGTGCTCGTAACAGTAAGTTGATCACCAAATGTGCGAGTAGTTGTTTTATCTTCAAGCTCCTCGTTAGGTCGGTTGTTGGAGCTATGTAAATCCTGAAGCTTATTTGTCTTGAAATTTTCTCATCGTGTTTGCTAAAAAACAGTTATGTCTCTATTTTGTATGGGTAACAAATTGTAAAGAAGTTGAACACAATAGTAATACGTATGCTATTTTTTTCACTTGTGTTGTATTTGCATAATTTATTGTTTTGGTTTTATGCCAAGCATTTGTCTCATTTGCCACTAAGCTGCAGTGGTTTGGCTTATCAGTATAGACGATTGGTTACGATTGGTTACGAGTTGTATCTGACTTGATAAATAACGGAGCAAAATGAGCTTTGCGTATTTACCCGATACATAATTTTTAGCAGTATTCTAAAAGGTGTGCCTAGGCGTAAATTAGGCGGCGCTTATGCGGCAGGTGGAGCCTAGAAGCCTAATAGATTAGGCGGATTTGATGCAAATTAGGCGGTGCCTAGGTGGTGATGACGCTAGGCGGCCAATTTCGTCTAAAGTCCGTCTTGCGCCTTTTAAAACATTGTTTTTTAGTAATAAACAAATCAAATAAAAAGAGTCTTGCTAATTTACCCAAGACTTAGTTATTAATAATTAATGCACTATTAAAGAGTTTTGCTTATTTACCCACTCCACGATCCTAAATACTCATATCCAAGTTGTTGAATTCGAATTTTTCAAAAGTTAATCGAATAGTTCAAATGTTAATTTATATGAACAATTTTTAAAATTTTACATTTCAATAATTTAAACACGAGATATTTACCGGTTAAAGTTGCACGTAGATACATAGAACCTCAATATTTTCGGACAGAGGAAGTATATATGAGTTTTGCTCATCTATCGGGGGAGCTAGGCAGTCGTGTATATTCTTCATATAAATCAATAAAATAGCGGTTTTAGCCTCGATACTAATTTTTTGAAGGACCCTAACCCGCCACCGATTTCGCCCTGAATATGCAATTTTCAAAAAAGAACCGAGTAAAAATACCTTTGGTTATTTACCCAACACTAACGCTATGTTTGGTAAAAGATTTTTTTTGTTCAAAATCCTATTTTAAAAATTTGTTTTGAGCATCTAGTGAAAATCTAAAATTTAAAAATATGGATTTTTTTTAGATTTTTCATCCTAAAAACAAGATTTTCATAAACTGAATAATCTAACTTGCTAAATAACTACAAATTTTTAAACTATAAAATCCCAAAACCCACTAAAAAGACTTGGACCTTTCCAAACAAATAAGAAGTAACCAACCAAAAAGAATACTTATATTAGCAAAAAACCGAACCGAACCGAAAAAACCCGAAAAAGACCGAAACCGAAAAAACCGAAAAAATTTCGGGTCGGTTTCGGTTTTCAGTAAAACCGAACCGAAAAAGACCGGAAAAAAAAACCCGAAAAAAACCGAAATTGGACTGAAAAAACCGGTCCGGTTCGGTCCAAAAAATAAAAAGACCGAAACCGAAAAAAAGCAAACCGAAAAATATGCTCGGTTTCGGTTTTGTCAAAAACTGAACCGGAACGAACCGAATCCGACCCTAATTAGCATCGTAAAACAGTATATATTTACATTAATCGAATATTAATTTGGATAATTTTTTGTAAAACTGAATATAACTCAGCCATATATAACTTATGCTGTAAATTATACATATATATATATATATAGAGAGAGAGAGAGAGAGAGAGAAAATAATTAAATAAAAATAAGTAAAATGGGTTTATATTGGAAACCAGGTACAGAGAAGCCTCTACTCAACGACGATGATGACGTCATCTTTCCCCCTCCTCCTTCTCTCTCCTCCACGTAACCCCTCTCTCTCTCTCTCCCTCTCTCTACAATCTTCTATTTCTACGTTTTTTACACTAACACTACCTTGTTTTGATGTAGTTACACTTTTTACCCTTTTTTCTTGGATTTAGTTTAGAGGTCACCTTTAATAACATCTTCAATCTTCAAAAAATTAACACTAACAGTTCCTAGTATTTAATTAGTTACACTTTTTACCCTTTTTTCTTGGATTTAGTTTAGAGGTCACCTTTAATAACCTCTTCAATCTTCAAAAAACTAGCACTAACAGTTCCTAGTATTTAATTAGTTACACTTTTTACCCTTTTTTCTTGGATTTAGTTAGAAGTTACCTTCAATAACATCTTCAATCTTCAAAAAATTAACACTAACAGTTCCTAGTATTGAATTAGTTTCAGTTTTGACCCTTTTTTTCTCATTTATCATCACAGTTCCATTTTTCTACTCCATAAATTACAACAAAATTTTGCTAAATTACGTCTTTACCTAGTAATTTTGCACTACTAATAACAACTCAAATCTTCTCCGTTTTTTTTGCATATTTGTTATTTACACTAACACTACCCACTATTAGATTAGTTACAGTTTTAACCCTTTTGTAGTCCAAAATTAGTTAGAAATAGCCTTGTAAACAACATTAGTCATCAAAATTACGTATTTACTTAGTAATTTTAGACTAGTAGTAATTACACCAACACTACCCAGTATTGAATTAGTTACACTTTTGACCCTTTTTTTTTTATCATCACTCACGGCTGTAGTTTCTATGTTTTTACCCTTCAATTAGTTACAGTTCTGACCTTTTTGTATCATTGCGGTTCCATTTTTCTATTCCTAATAAGCAAAAATAGTAGTGTTTAAAGTTACGTATTTACTTGCTAATTTTATACTGGTAATAACAGCTCAATTCTTGTCCAAACTTGAAAAAAAATATTGACAATAACACTACCCATTATTGGATTAGTTACACTTTTGGCCCCCTTACACTAACATTCCGTTACTATGTTTTTACACTAACACTACCCAGTATTTAATTAGTTATAGTATAAAAAAGAAATGTGATATTGTAGACTTGTAGGAGTAGTTTATAAAATATTTTTATTCGTAGATTAGTACCCACTATCCACCTGTATTTAATCTTTGAGACATGTAATGGAAGTATATTAGGTGCTAATTAATTCCAAAATAGAATTAGAAAAATTGTGAGAGAATAATGTTGTTGAATATTATCCCACCTGGTTCGGCGCCTTTTTACACCTAAGCCGTAGAATTTTTTAGGCGCTTTTTTTTTTTAACTTTCTCCGAAAAAGTTCATGTTATGCTTTAAAAAAAAATCCCAGAAAAATTACAAAATCTAAATCATTTTGTAATAAAAACGAGTATTGTCTTTTACATACACAAAATATACCATAAAATAATGTAGGTTCTTCGTGTATTGTATCACGGGGGTAAAACCGACTTCGTTCGGAAATATTTTTAAAAATATAAAAAATTCTGCGCCTATTCAGGGACCGGCGCCTAAGTTATCCGTCTTACTTGTCTTATGCCAAAACCGGCCCTGGTTCTCGGTACTAGCCTATGCAACGGATGTACTCTATATAAGTGTAACAAGTCATAGGTTTGCGACCAAAACAGAATACAAAACATGATAGAACGTTGCTTAAAATTTTTGCTCTTTGTTAATAATTAGCACCCAATACCCAATCTTTATTTTCTTTTGAATTAGTATACAAAGTGTACTAAGTCATCGAGAAATGTAACATTTGTGTTTGTGTACTAGGTGCTAAATTTTTTAAATTGGTGTAAAAAAAGAAGGAAACTGATTAAATCGGAAGTGTACAACTGTAATTTGAGTTTTTGACCCCTTTTGTGAACCTTATATCTATACTTTCCATTATTTAATATACTATTAGATTTGGTGTAGTCGAATATACCAATTTACTTAACATTTTAGCAAAAAGTCACATTTGAATTGCCCATACTATCAGGACGGGAGTTTAAATTCGTAAGGATAAAATGCATGTATAAAGATATTTTATCTTCTAATTTTGGGTTATTTGATTAATATGTTGGGGCCTAAAGCTTTTGCAAATTAAGTTTAGTAGGTGATACTTTTTGGCTTTTTGGTAATTTTCCATAATTTGTGTGGACACAAACTGATTTTTCGGTTTTTTTTAGCTATGGGTATGTTAGCATGGAAAAGCAAAGGCAGAGGCTTCCAGTTTTCAAGTATCGCACTCAGATTCTGTATCTGGTTGAGAATCACTCCACTACCATTGTTGTTGGCGAGACTGGTAGCGGAAAAACTACCCAAATTCCTCAGGTTCTCTTTTACTCTCTCTCTCTGTGTATATATATGCTTGTGTGCGTATACAAGCACAGAGACACACGTATCTCTCTCTCTCACAGCATTATTTGTGCTAGATAAATCTCGTAGTTAAGATTTAGTTGATAAAGTAGTATTGGAGACAGATATCGTGCAGAAGGGGAGAATATGTGTTGGTTATATCGGTCAACTGAAGTCATTGATATTATATATTATCGAATAAATTGTACCCCCTCTATTTTCCTATAAGCATCAACTATAGCTTTCGACTTCCGTAAATATTCCATTTGAAGTCTTCATTTTAAAAAATAATAAAATTAGTAAACTGGGAAAATAGTTTTTTTTCACTGTAAAGATGTATGTATATGTGAATAATACTAACCCTGATATTTTAAATTTACTATACAGAGCATATTCATGCTTCTTAATCTTGCAAACTAGTCAGGTTGCTATGTTCGTTTCCAATCCATATATTCGAAAAATAAGCTCATAAACTAATGCTATCTTTGAAGTTTACTATATGCTGGTTTTCTCGGCATCTTCATCAATTTTAACATCCAGATATGATAATATCAATTTCTTCCTTTGAAACTAAAAGTTTTTAGCTTCTCAGGCTCTCAGCTGATTTGCTGTTCTTATTATTTCATATTCCACTGTAACATTGAGTTATTGGTGGATCCTTCTGTCTTCTTCATCATCTCTTCAATATTTAGAACCGACTCGTCTTCGTTCTAAGTTTTAGTGTATTGAAAAGTTGAAGTTAAAGTCACTGTATTGTATATAGCTTCACATTGAATTGAATGCTAACACCATTTGTGCATAACAAAGCAATACACATACATTGCTATAATTTATTTGGCCTTTTTTTTATCTCTCGGAGGACTGATACTGGATTCTGACATTTTGTTTCTTTTTGAAATTGAAGTTCCTCATTGAAGCAGGTTGGGCTGATGGTGGACATGTGATTGCGTGCACTCAGCCTAGACGATTAGCTGTACAGGTTTGTACTATGACCGATCAGTGTTTACTATCTTTCCTTTTTCTAGTTCCCTAATGATTTTCCTTCTCATGTTTCTGAGCAACTGTGTGTTTTTGCAATCCTTGTAAATCAAAACTTTTGTAACTTGGGGATTCTTTATCACTTGAACTCTTAGCTTGGAATTGGTATTGAGAATTGACTTGAAAGTGAAGCTCAGGTATATTGTGATACTAAATGGGATATGAATTCCTGTTTAGGATAATCACGCTCTACTTCTTCAATTGCATTAGAATAATGTCCATAAGGAAAATAGATTTAGAAACATGAGTTATAATTTTATAGGAAGAGGTAAAGGTTAGGAGTGGCGGTGCCATCTATAATTTTTGTGCTTGTTTAACCTAGGAAGGGACAGCAGATTAATTTGGCATAAATGACTAAATGGAGATACCAAATCATATGTCACCTTTGTCTTTTTTCTGTGAAAAAAATTGACAGGGTTTTCCTCTTTATAGTGTTACTCTTGAACATAAACTGAGGAACCTAGGTTCCCTGTAGAGCAACACAACTAGAGTAAGGCAAAGATTGAGAAAATAAGGTAGTAGATAGTTCTTACAGGAAGACGACAGAGTTGGGAATTTTTTTATTAGATAGTTTTTCGTACTTCGTACTTGGAACTACTACTTCAAAAACATTATACTGGGCTTTGATCAGAAATTTTCCAGGAGAAGAGGTTGGTGGTATACAGAATTGATTAAATGCGAGTTTCAAAGGCTTGCATATTTCTTATTGATTTTAATTTCCTCGAGAGATCGTGGACCTTATCAACTGTTCAAATATTTTTTCCATGTCTTCTCACTGCATCTTTTGTTGGTTCATGCTTTTTTCCTCTCTGTAGTTTCATTTGTCTTACGTAAATATTACTCATATAAGATGGTTTGAAGATAGGCAGTGTCCTCAAGGGTGGCCGAGGAAATGGGTGTTAAGCTTGGGGAGGAGGTTGGTTATACAATTCGATTTGAAGATGTCACAAATAAAGTGAGCTCTTACTCCATGCTAACCTTGGTGATATTTGTATCATGCTTTTTTCCACACATTTCTATCACAAGATTATTGATATGACAAGGCTCTAATTTTAGGACACCTTTCATATCAATAATCTTGTGATAGAAATGTGTGGAAATTTTGTTTTCTTGGGTGATAACCATGCTAATTCGTCTCTCCAGGGCGTTGTTTATTCATTTCTTTTCCTATATCATGTGTGTATAAGCGCGTGTATATCTATCTATATATCATTGTTTCATTGCCTTCTAGGAAATAAAATGGTCTAGGACTTAAGAATACTTACTTTTTTGGCTGTACAGGACCTAACTCGAATAAAATTTCTCACTGATGGGGTGCTATTAAGGGAAATGATGGAAGACCCTCTCCTGACAAAGTACAGGTAATTGAATTGACGGGTTTATAGTTATTGAATTGTTCTCAGGTTATTTTGACTCAATATGAGTGAATATTAATACTTTTCTATTGTTTTAGTGTTATAATGGTTGATGAAGCTCATGAGCGGTCTATTTCGACGGATATCTTACTAGGCCTTCTGAAGAAGGTAGTGATTATAACAAAATAAGATTGAGTGTTTCTCTAAGTTAGAAAACTTTGTAGATTCATTAAACAAGTTACATGGGTTTCAGATCCAACGACGACGACCAGATTTGCGGCTAATTATTGCGTCTGCTACTATTGAAGCAAAGTCTATGGCGTCTTTTTTCCATAACAGGTTCGTCAATATTATTACCGCAGTAATTACTGACATATTTTTCCTTTTTTTGGAAACTATTGAAGCTGGTTACCCATTATGTAGTTTGGGTCAGTTTCATTGTATTCACAAATTTTAGTTGAGGTTTTTAGTGTCCAAAGGTTTATAAAATTCTGTTGGACTTGCTTCAAACAATATTTTGTTTCATCATTTTCTTAACCCATTGAACAAAGAAAATGGTAAGTCTGGATCCAACTATTTCTTTTTACTGTCAGAAAAACATTATGAACTGTAAATATAACGGAAGTGGAATTATGAAAGGCTTGCGTGATTCAGCATTTTACTTTCTTACATTAGGAAAAATAATGATCTATAAACATACCTATACATATGTTTTCGATTTATATCACTTTCTTATGTATTTGTTTCTTGTTCATTTGGTCAATCAGGAAAAAGCATCGAGAGTTGGAAGTTGAGAAGCATAGACCAAAGACAGAGCCCGCGATTTTATCGGTCGAGGTATATTTTTTTTTGGACTTGTGAGGGATATTTTTACTAGAGTACTGAATTGATTATTAACTGCAGTTTTTTTAATGATAAATTACAGGGAAGAGGGTTTAATGTTCAAACTTTTTACATTGAGGAGCCTGTTGCTGACTATATACAAACGGCTGTTTCGACTGTAATGTCTATTCATCAGCAGGTAGGTTGTTTTCTACAAGCTATACATCCACTGTGCCTGCACAATTATTAGTTTTTTTTTATAAATTTCATCTGCTAGTTACTAATAACTTCCATTTTGTAATTGCAAAGTATGGTAGATCTTGTATTTCAAATGTCATTGAAAGCTGCAATAATATCTTCTTTACATGTTATAATTTTTGTAATAGGAACCAAGTGGTGATATCCTTGTATTCCTAACTGGTCAAGACGAAATTGATACTGCAATCCAGTTGTTGAATGAAGAAGCTCGAACCAGTGGCAAATCTTCTTCTGGTAAATGCTTAATATAAGATTTTTGCTAATCAAATATTGAAATGTCTGTTTATCTGCATTCTTGTCATGATCTGTTTTCTCCAGTTACTGAATTTGATAAAGGCTTATGACTAAAGTACATAGGTTACCAGATACGAAGTAGTATATAAAGAAGTAGGTCGAGCAAATGCTAATCTTTTAGAGCCACATACTTAAATAGCTGTAACTATAGAGAAGTTATGCAAAAACATGGCATGCATTGTCTATATCGGTCTCGGTTATCCTTCCTCAAGTATACTGTTATTTAGTTTCAGTGCCCTCTCAAGCACAGATTAATTGATATCAAAATTGAAACATATATGAACTAGTGTCTCAGTCTCATAAATTGCATGATGCTTGAGTGACTTTACTTTGTGAAAATGAATCTAACAAGCGATTCTAATGTTTTTGAGATTCAACACATGAAATCAATAAATTGCATATAACAACTTAATGTTCCTGTTTCTTTCTGTGAGCTTGGTTGTTTACTTGTCTGCTTTCCCTTTCTTATTTTGACTTCTGAAAATATTAGCCGGGCAAAGATACCTTGTGTATATGTGCATGTACTGGGGAATGATCAAGAGAAATCTATGTTGGCATCTAAATTGACACCCTGTAGAAAATGCATCAAAAGCTACTTGTGCTCTGTAGGGCCTGCAGCTTATCAAAAGTGATTTTCAGTGATATTTCATTTCTTTTAAAATGAGTGGCAAGGTGTCTTTTGATCCTTCCCGTATATATATACAAGTATACTGACTGACTTGCAATTCAATTTACCCTGTTTCTTTTTCTTGTTTGCAGGATTGGTTGTTTTGCCTTTGTACTCAGGACTTTCACGTGCAGAGCAGGTTATTATCTTGGTCAATTATATTTCTTTTTTTTTCAGTCTTTGACATAAGCTCTGATATTTTCTGTAGCGGCAAAAGAAGGTTCTAACTGTATCTATTTCTGTTTCTGTAAAGGACCTTATATTTTCTCCTACTCCAAGAGGAAAGAGGAAAGTCGTCATATCAACAAATATTGCAGAGACATCATTAACCTTAGAGGTAACATCTTCTGAACTATTTGGTTTTTGGTATTCCCCTTCCAAGCAAAATCGCTAATTTATCAACTTTGGAACTGTGCTGCTGCATGATCTCTGTGGTCTAATAACATCTCTCTTACCTTTCAGGGCATTGTCTATGTTGTTGATAGTGGTTTCTCAAAACAACGTTATTATAACCCGGTATGTCTTTTACCTAGACATCTCTACCTTTAGACTCGTTTATACTGGTTTCCAGTTTCTTTGTTTGTGTAGAGAACTATGGTGGGTACATTAGTTTGCTTAGCTTAACACTGATGTTCAATGAATGTTGAGGAATTATTGATAATTACATGTCCACTTGTACTTATGAACCAAAGATGTATTATAGGTTCTAAATTTCTAGTTCATGAATGAAGCCTACCAAACACAAATTTTAACTAAATGTACCTTGGGAAGTCACGTCTGAAATGGCGCCCAATTTTAATGGGTTATACCAAACATGTCTTAAGTGCCCCCCTATCTAAAAAGCACGATATGCCGTCAATCAATTTTGTAATTGTCACATTGATGATATAATGTCAGTATAAAGAGGTAAGTAATCTTTGGAGTCCAGGAATCAATTCGTTTTTGTTACTTTTTTACTCGTGGTGACTCGTTATGTGTTTGCACAGTATAAGTTAAGCAAAGGCTATGTCATCAACTCGTACTTATAGATACAGGTGAAAGGGAAATTTGTGTATCCTTAATAATGTTAAATGGTATGATGAACATGGTCGATTTGTTTAGCAAAATATAGGGTACTACTTTAAATTTGCACCTCGAAATTTCACTTTAACTAACCATTTTTTATTACTATTTCTAAAGATTTCAGATATTGAAAATTTAGTGGTAGCACCAATATCTAAAGCTTCTGCGAGACAAAGAGCTGGTAGAGCTGGAAGAGTACGGCCTGGAAAGTGCTATAGGTATTCAACAACTTTTTTTTTTCAAATCTCAGCTTTTACCACACTATTTTAATATTTGTAGCTTATAGTAGAAATAGAAATAAACAATGAAATGGCTTCAACCATTTAGACAAAGCTTGTTCTCGCTATGATGCTCTATATAAATGAACGAATTTTTGTAATTTTAATTTTACAAATAATGTTAAATTAATTGTCTTATATTCTAATTTCCAGCTCATTATTTTGTCTCTAATAATTTTGCCTGATGGTCATTCTTGGCGGTATTGTCCAGGCTTTATACTGAAGATTATTATGTCAAAGAAATGTCGGGTGAGGGAATACCAGAAATTCAAAGATCAAATCTTATTTCTTGTGTAATACAGGTATGCAACTTCCTAGTCATATAACAAGATCTCAAGCTATGGTGATACAAATTATGTTCCACAGTTTCTTATGGGTATTTTCCCACAATGTTATCCATGGTCCTTTTGTGGCATAGTTACCATCTAGAAATTCTCTCCTAAACGTGTAGTCATTTAATTCCAAATGCAACATTCGAGGTTTCTGAATTATAATCATAAGTTTGAGTCGACCATGTTCACGTTATTCTCTTATCTTGTATTAATTCCGCTCATATTTAAATTTTAGGTAAGGAAAGAATTTCTCAATTAATGGTCTGTAGAGGCATGTGTCAATAAAATATATTATCTTGTTTTGCTAATGCAGTTCCGTTATATTCCGCATACACATTGCGTGCTTTTCTTTAACCCATGGACGTAAACGGCCTTTCTGTGGAAGTTTTCTTATATGCTTAGTTATGTAATAAGGAACTTAGCCTTATTGTGGTGCCTAACAATTGTTTTTTTTAAATGTCGTAGTTAAAGGCATTAGGTATAGATAACATATTAGGATTTGACTGGCCCGCATCTCCATCGCCAGAAGCAATGATTAGATCACTTGAAGTACTTTATTCACTTGGAGTCCTCGATGATGACGCTAAGCTGACATCACCTACTGGTTTCCAAGTTGCTGAAATTCCACTGGTACGTTTGCCTCAGTATGATTGGAACATTTCAGATATTTAGTAATTATTTTACTCTGTTCCATTTTAAGCGTCTATTCTAGAAATAGCAGAGAATCATATGTAAATTCATAGTTTTATCATTCTCCCGAGAGCTTTTAAGTTTTAGCACCACAAATATCAAAGTACCAAGGGTAACATAGAATGTAGTAATAAACAAAATACTAAAATACTGCATTCATGGTGTCCCTTATATATGGGGAGTTCCCATTTTGGATATTTAATTTGTAATGGAGCGAGTTTGGTAACCGCTAAATACATGGATTGAACAAACCTATGGGAGATAAAGTTCAAAATCTCGTCCGACCTGCACCACGATTATACTGTTTTACTAGGTTGGTGATACCAATCAAAGTGCAAAACATTTATTTATTTTTTTAAGGGAAAAAAGTCAATGGAGATGTCATGCCATAATAAGAAACACATTAATTATATCCCCTCTAGAATATACCCAACAAGGATGGTTTTGATCCTTTTCAACTATTTTGATAAAAGAAGTAAGCGATGTTTATTAAATAGTTATTCATAACTCCCTCTCCTCTCTCTCTCTCTCTCTCTCTCCCTCCCTCTCCCTCCTCCTCTTTGATTTTTTCTGACCAAAAAATGTTTTTACAACAGATAGCGAAAGACCAAGAACTTATTTTTTACAGCTAATTGGTAAAAGCTATAATGAACAGTGTAAACAAGAATGAATGGAAAAGTCAAAAGTAGAACGAAATGATGATCACAATCATGAGTGAGGTATCTTATGACAAGTTGAGGAGTACTCTTTTGAATACATTTTTAAAGAATTGTGCATTTGGTTAGTGCACAAAATTGGAATATACATTGTCTTTCTGGCTATGACTGTAGGGGTTTTCTTACCATAAGTTATGTGATGATAAATAAACTTATTTGCAGGAGCCGATGATCTCAAAGATGATTCTAGCTTCAAACGATCTCGGTTGTTCAGATGAAATCATCACCATTGCCGCTGTTCTCTCTCTACAGGTAAATAATTTTCTCTACAATTTACTGTTTGCTACTAATGCTTCTGTTTATGCAGATTTTCAAGGGAAATCTCTTTTTTGTAATAAAATTTGTTTAAATTTTGTAGTCAATTTGGGTTTCTAGTCGGGGACAACAAAGAGAGCTTGATGAAGCCAAACTCAGATTTGCTGCTGCTGAGGTTTGTTTAGTAACTTAATATTATATTATTTCTGACTGGCCTCTGGTTTGTAACTAAAATTGTATTGGCTGGAAATATGATTGCGTTTTAGAAGTATTACACCTCTTCAGCACATAAACGTCCTGTATTAGTCTCACACGTGGACACGTTACGCTTGAATTTTGCCTTGTTGCTTTTCTGGTTTTCTAATTCGCTCACGAGATGTGCTCTTAGATCCATTTGAAGGAACAGTAACACACAATATCTCTAGGTCCAGATTATAGGTGTAAAATAAATATCTAGGTATTTTTTTTTGTTAGTTCTATCGACATTATTGGGATTTCCTGCTTAATTTCTTCGAACCAATCACACATTACTAAATAATGACAATGATTTGTAGCTGGCCATAACGGCAATTAGTTATTGTACCTCTGCTTGGAGAGTAAGGTCTCATACTCTTTCTCCAGTTGGCTGAGATTTCTCTTTCTCTATGATTTTGTGTTGTAAATTCTGATTACCCTAATAGCCATATATAAGCATAAAAAGGCTTCTAATGCAATTAAAAAAGTCTTAGTCTAATCCCACTGGCTCTTTTACTCTCGCAATGTTGCTATTATTCAACTAAAGAAATGCAACTGCATACCGTGTCAGTTCTTCCTTTCTATGTGTTGCGCCATTTCATGCGCATGGAGATGTATGCTATAAATGAAATATGTTTATGTTGATTTCAGGGTGATCATGTGACATTCTTAAATGTCTATAAGGGATTTCTTCAATCTAGTAAATCATCAACATGGTGTCACAAGAACTTCATTAACTACCATGCGATGGTATGAATTTTATTTCGGTGTTTAGTTACTTTATGTTGCTTTTTATTGACATTTTTGAATTTTGGGATTTACTGTACATTTCAACTAAAAAAGTACTTGAATTTCTCTTTGATCGTAGATAGTATATGATTGCTTGCCATATAGTTCTTGTGCAAGGGTATTTACTTTTGCTTCTTTTGCAGCGGAAGGTTATTGAAATAAGAGAACAACTGAGAAAAATAGCACAAAGAATTGGAATAAACTTAAAATCATGTGAAGGTAATTTGAAGGTATGTGTTTGCTTCTTTCTAATCGCTTCTAGATATATCTCTATGGTTTTAAATAATTGCAAGAAAGCCTGTGTTCAAATTTTTGTATAAAGCTTGGAAATAGTATCACTTCAGAACAGTCTATATTCTTTTACATGATTTCCATACTTTATTCCAATAAATTGTTTTTTTTTTGTTCCATGATTCCTAATTGTTGTATATTCTGGCTCTTACAGGCGGTGCAAAAGGCAGTTACTACTGGATTTTTCGCTAATGCCTGCCAATTACAAGTTAGCACTAACTTTTGATTCTCTTAGTAATGCTTGATTTCATTGAACTTAAAAATGAGTTTTTAGTTCGATATTCTATTGTTATTTCAAGGTCTCGATGTCGCTGTAAGTATTGAATCCCTAATGAGAATTTCATTGCTTTTTTTCCCAATAGGCTTATAGTCATAATGGGATGTACAAAACTCTAAGAGGTTCTCAAGAAGTTCATATTCACCCCTCATCCGTGCTATTCAGGTTTGTATACACTCATACTTTTGGTCTCTTGTTAATAACCTTTAAACGACAATGATTCTTTCAAATTGTCCTCAATAACCAAAAACATCTTATAGAGACGATTCAGACCAAGACACGGTCATCCTTACCAGCGTCTTCATTATGCTCTTTATATATGACATAAATCAGTAAATTACACTTTATTAACTTTTACCTATCAAACATTTACACTGTAACAACCTCTCTATCATCCTCCATACTTTATTCGTAACTTTCTTCATTTCATTTAACAAATTTGAATAATAGATGTAACTTATTAAACATAACAAGAGAAGGAGGAGACAGAATGAGAGGTGGAGAGAACATTTTAAAAAATAATCATGGAGAGAATTAAAGTTAGAATTTAGATAGTTCCGTGTGGATGCTCCGTCCTAAATGAAATGAACATTTTTTTTTTACTTTCTTTCTTTAAATTTCACTAAGTACTTGGTAATAGCTGATGTATTAAAATCCATTAGAAGATCGCTTTGGAAAGGAAAACTTGTTCTTAACTTCTGCTCAATAAATCAATAAATTTTGTGACAGGTGAACAAGGCTTAGAAAAACAATGGTTACTTATTTATTATTTATTTATCCTCTTTACCTCAATTCTGGTATAAAGATACTCTCTCTTATTATGATGTATGAACTTATTGGACATACTCTCTTTCAGGGTTAATCCGAAATGGGTGATATACCACTCGATTGTATCGACCGATCGTCAATACATGCGCAATGTCATGTCTGTTGATCCTTCGTGGCTGAGGGAAATTGCTCCAAATTTCTATCAGCGAAAGCAACCTCATTCCATGCTTCGGTAGAATGCAAGTTGTACCTTTGCGGATATAATATTTTCCCTTTTTCTCATTACAAGGATGAAGCTGAAAATGACAGACCTTGAGGGATATACGACCACCCTGTAATTTGTGTTTCTAAACGAATTTATTTTCACCTAGGCCAACATCCTTCGGTTTCTTATAAATATAAGAGCAAAAACCTTCCTTTCTTTAGGATTTTTGTAAAGGTTATGAGCATATATATATATTTGTGTATTGTAATATTTGGCTTTCAACATTTCATTTTTGTCTGGCTCTGGTCTGAGAAGCTATATATAAAGTCTTAAAAATGTCTGATTTTGTTTAAGAATATTACTCCATCTGGTTTTTTTTTTACACTTATGCATGCACCAAAACCAACTAATAAATGTGTGCTATCCCAAAATTTAGTAAAGAAAAACGGTTACTATATATTATAACTTTCTTTTGTGTAAAAAAAGAAATGCTCCCCAACTACTTTTTTTTCATCTTTGTGTTGTATATTTAGATAAACACTTCACATGTATGAAACAAATAACTCCTAAAAGTAAATATAAAGATACTGTTGTGTGACATATTAGCTCACATTATATAGATATAGAGAGAATATAAAGAGAGACAATAAGACGAAATGTTTATTCATTAATATGAGTGTACAGATATATACATATGCTAGGAATGTTAGGAAAGCCCAAGATAGATATAGAGAGAATATAAAGAGAGACAATAAGACGAAATGTTTATTCATAATATGAGTGTACAGATATATACATATGCTAGGAATGCCCAAAATAGGCCCAATAGAGTAAGACCCAAGATGACCTTAATATCGTACGACAGATACAATTTTCTTTTAAAAGTTGAAAGCTCATAGGGGTTATTTGAAAAAAATAGAAAGATATGGATAATGTTTGTAAATCACTCATGTAGTACGTAGTAAATTACTTATCTGTCTATTTTTTTATATTTATTTTTAAGCGTTTTTTTCCAACCCTAAAAAACTTTAAATTACGTTTTTTCATTCAGTTTTCACAAACCATCTATCTCTCATAAACACAGGTAAAGAACCTCTCCATTGATTTTTTTTTATTCTTTTTAAATTTATGGGTTTTGATCTATATATAACATGCTAATAATTTTTTAATCCAACCATGTTTTGAATTTCTGTTTACTTTTAAGCTAAACTCAGTTGTTTGATACTAATATATAGTAACATAAAAGTGACAATTAACTAACAAACTTGATATCTGATTTAAAAAAATTGACTTTATGCCTGGCCTTTTTGGCTTATCTTCTTGTCGTCTGATGGTTTTTTTTTTCACTTATGCACCAAAACCAACTAAATGTATGCTAACCCAAAATTTAGTAAAGAAAAACAGTTTTATATTATAACTCTTCTTTTGTGAAGAAAAACAAACTGTCACAAAACTTTTTTTTCACCTTTGTGTTGTATAGTTAGACAAAGTACATGTATGAAACAATAACTCCTAAAAGTAAATACAAATATAATATTTTCTTTTGCAAAGTTGAAAGCTCACATGGGTTATTTGAAAAAAGTAGAAAGACCACCCATGTAGTATGTGTAGTAAATTATAGTAATATACTATATAATTAATATTTGCAGCTTTCTTTTTAAACCCTAAAAAACTTATACTACCTTCTTTCATTCCAATGCCAATACTATGATTACTATCATCTATGTAAAATTTGTAAATAAAAAAGAGGTTTCATATTCAGTGGCGGAGACAAAACTTTAGATCAGAAGGGTCAAAATCTTGACAAAAAAAAAATCAAATTAAGAAAAACGAAACTGCAAAAAGTCAAACATTGTTACTTTAATTTACAATCGATCTCTACGGTCATCCATATCTTGAAACCGATGCATAATAACATCGTTCAACAAACTTTCAAATATATCATTTTCAATATAAACTACTAAACCATATAAACAAGAAAAAACCAATGAAGTTAACTAGTTAAGTAAATTATAAAGTAAAACAGCAAGTTTATTCGAAATAAACTAAAATAAGCCAAACAAGATAGACATTATGTAAACAAACTACTAAACAACTAACTAATTTAAAAGACACAATTGATTTATAGACGTTACATTAAGAATTTATCTTAATAAAGAACTAACTAAAAATTTCCCAAAATTACATAGTACCTAGTTTTTTCTAATAAAAGACTATTAAAAAGTACTCTAACTTTTTTAAGTAATTAACAGTTGCTAAGCAAACAAGGATAGAATCAATAAAGTACAATATATTATTAATTTTGCATACTAGTTAAATAGTTATGATAAAAAGAAAGACTAAAAAAGGAAAAAACCAGCTGTGCCTCCAACTTATCTTGTGTTGGGAATAACAGCTATGACCTATGATTGTATAAAAGATGAATTTTGGGTTTGTTAGTGTTAAAGTCGCCGCTTATATAGAGAGAATTTTATCATAATATATATAAGTCAATCCAAGAAAAATTGAGCATGCCAAATTTTGACCATTTTTTCCAAAAATGCACATACTCTTTTTTACTTATTCAATTTAAAATATAAAAAACACACAAAAAACATGATATTTTCAAAACAATCACTATAATACTATACCAAACAAAACCGTTTTACGTGTATTTTGTATAACAAAAACATTATATTACTCACGGTTTTTAATTTAATACATTCATTCAATCAATATACTTTTAAAAAAATTATTTATCCGAATCATATATATATATATCACGCGTCCTACACGCAACGCGTGGTTAACGATTACCAATGTATTTATAATATATTTGACAGATGCATACTCTCTATTTAGATGAAATGCTAATTTTGTAATTAAATTAATATCACAGGGGCATTTTATTAAATTTTACGTGAAAGTCAGGGGGTCAACTAAACTCTGGATCTATTGCAGTTCCGCCCCTGTTCATATTGATATAACTCTTCTTTTGTGTAAAAAAGAAATGCTCCACAACTACTTTTTTTTTCATCTTTGTGTTGTATATTTAGATAAACACTTCACATGTTGTATGAAACAAATAACTCATAATTAAAGTAAATATAAAGATACAATTTTCTTTTAAAAGTTGAAAGCTCACAGGGGTTATTTGAAAAAAAATAGAAAGATATGGATAATGTTTGTAAATCACTCATGTAGTACGTAGTAAATTACTTATCTGTCTATTTTTTTATTTTATTTTTAAACGTTTTTTCCAACCCTAAAAAACTTTAAATTACGTTTTTTCATTCAGTTTTCACAAACCATCTATCTCTCATAAACACAGGTAAAGAACCTCTCCATTTTATTTATTTATAAAATTTATGGGTTTTGATCTATATATAACATGCTAATAATTTTTTAATCCAACCATGTTTTGAATTTCTGCTTACTTTTAAGCTAAACTCAGTTGTTTGATACTAATATATAGTAACATAAAAGTGACAATTAACTAACAAAAAAACCTGCATTGATGTATTTTACTATTTAAGATCAAGAGACTATTTTTGTTTTGTTTTGTTATTATCAGTTATTTATAATAACTGTTGTTTAAAAAGTTCGATAAAACTTGATTCAAAGCTTAAAACAAGCATAAAAAATGCTTTAGATAAGTCATAACAACCCTTGCTTTTAGAGGTGAACCGTCCACAGGCGCTATTTTATAAAAAAAAATGTAAATTGTAAATTGTAACTGTCAATTTAATTATTATTTTTCTTGTAAAATATAAAAAATTCACTAGCCGAACCCGAGACCGACTCGGTGTGGAAAACAAGTATTATTACCAACTAGGCTACAAGAATTGTAATGTTAGTTCTAGTATGCACTTTTATATATATGCTTCTTCTACATAATTTTAAGTTAAATCTTTAAAAGACGTTTATTTCCCTCAAAACTATTGACGTGCATAGGTATTCCAGTTGATGGCTTGGAAGAATGTTTGTGCGAATGATCGACTCAGCGTTCTACCAGACGATGTTCTGTGCAACATCCTATCTTTTCTCCCTACTCAATTCTCTGTACACACGAAATTACTTTCCACCAGGTGGAAACAACTCTTCACCTTTGTTCCTAAACTCGATATTGAATATGAACAGCAGTATAATCGAGATTTTAATGCCGATACCATCAGTTTTTCACAATTTGTTGATTTTTTCTTCGTTTCATATAACCTGTCTTATATGAACAAATTTCGTTTTCACCTTACAATTTGGCAATATCCCTTTCGTAACTTCTCATTGTCTTCTTGGATATCTACCGTAATTCGCTTGCATGTCAAAGAAATCGACATATGCGTTCTTTTTCCTGAATATCTCAAGATGTCTCCTGAACTTTTCTATTGCAAAACACTCACGAATTTGAGTCTAAGAGGTAGATTTAACATTGTGCTACCTCCTTCCATTTCTCTTCCTTGCTTGAAGACTTGTGTATTTGAGGATGTACATTTTGATGATAAATCAGCTCAGAGGATATTTCGAAGTAGTCCGGTGCTCGAAACTTTACGCCTTTCGTATTGCTCTTTTAGACAAGACGGAGAGATTCTTGATATCTCTGTGCCTAGTCTTAAGCGCTTGATTTTTCATGGATATGGAAAAACTCCTCAACTAATGCTTGATAGTCCTAATCTTGTTTATTTCGAGTACAGCGGGAAATTATCAAATAAGCTTTTGGGACTGGGATGTTTAAAATCAGTTATTGATGCACATCTTCACTTTGATGATCGGAATGCACATATTTTAGAGCTTGTTCGTTCAGTCTCTCATGTTCAACAACTCGGTTTAAGTGGCAACCTCATTCAGGCATGTGTTATCATACTAGTTTTTGTAACTACAGTGTTTTGTAAAGTAGATGTTTCTTATTTATGATATGGATTACCTTGCAGAATTTCCTTAGTTCAGGGGTAGCATTGCCGATATTCAACAACATGACTTGTATGGGGTTTGGTCCTGTCAGACGCTCCTCGTTGAGGTTACTGCTGCACCTCTTGGATAACACACCTCGACTTGAATTTCTTACATTTAGAGTGAGTTGAAGCTTAACCTTACAAGCATTTTTTTTAATATCCATGTTTGTTTATGCCGTCCTAATTATATAATTGTCTGTTGCTTACTACCATAGAGGGATTGGTTGGTCGGATACAATATAGAAGATGAAAAGAACGACGTGTTCCCAGAACTTGTTCCTTCGTGTGTGTCTCAACATATTAAGGAAATAGACTTGAAAGAATTCAATGGGCTGGATTTTGAATTCGAACTGGTAAAATATTTTCTGAAACATGCCAACAACCTCAAAGTGATGAAAATGCAAACCTTGAAAATTTGGGATGAACAATTCGAGGTCAGCTCGGCAACATGTCAGATTGTTTACTACATTTGATGACTGATGTTATCTGGAAAAAGGCAGGCTGAAGTGTTACAACTTACAAGATTACGATTGCCAATTACAAGTTCTGTGGAAATTTCAGTTTCGGGTTAGCAACCCCGACTTTCTCAAGGTACTTGATGACCACTTGTTTCTAAGTCTTACTTTCTGATCTTTCTTACGCTAAAAAATTGCGGATCAATGTAGATGGTTACCATTGATTTTCATTTTTCATGCTGAATAGGAATCACGGTTTAGAAACTTGTGAATTTCAATTCTGACTTGGTATGTCTAGGTTGTAGTAATTTTGAATTGCATTATTTTCTACCAGCATAGGCAACCTGATTCTGTGTTTCGGTAGGAATAGGATGGAAGTTATACCTTCACGGATACATTATTTCCCCGAATACGGTCCTGTAATTTGTGGAGTATTTTTCTAGGAAATTGTTTTCACCTAGACCAATATTTTTAAGATTCTTGTAAATATAATAGCATTTCCCTTCTTTTCCTTATGATGGATTGTATTAATGTCTACAATTGGTTTCTTGTGAGAGCTTTTTCCTTGCCGTTCGCAGATCGATGGTGTCACGTTTTCTTTATGTTTCTTCTGAGTCAAGTATTGAACATGATTAAAGCATTGGTCCCATAGCATCTGGAACCAAAATCTTGTATGAAAACATAAAACCAAAAAAAAGATCTTCAATCATAAAATATGTCAATGTAACACCATTGGACTCGGACTTTTGGCTACTGCCTTCAGATAGAATATTCGAGTATGTTTCTTTGTGTCTTTCTGTGATTGTTGCTTGATGAAAACACTGATGCCTAAGTTTCAAGATGCAATCACGTGGTCACTTGCAAAACAGTTATAACTTTAGTTGTAGTCGATTTCAGAACAAAGTTAAATAAGAACACACGTTTGATAATGAAGTTTGACGTAAATCTAGTGTCTACTTTCCGGAGAACCCAACATGTTGTATATTGATATTGTCTAAAGAATAATGACAAGATTTGAAACTTGTAATACAATGACATATATATATATATCTATATTAACAACTCTAACTTAACAACTTTCAATCTGTCTAGCATTACGTTCTATAATTGTTTTCTCAAACAAATTACTTTTTGTTTTTCTGCTTTCTAGAATAATATGTGAGATCTACCTTTAGACCAGCAGACGTTTTTGTTTATAGTTGAAGCGGCGGAAAACATGTGTGTGTTAACTTTATTGGCATTTCACCCTTGATGGGTTTTGGCACTGAAGAATTCACTGTGGGTCACGCAGAACATGAAAAGGTCTACCAGGAGAACCAACACAATTTCACACCGTTTGCGTTTGATATATTTGAGTTTTTAACTACTGAATCTGTTGAGCTTCTTAGAATATTGCAGAAAGTTATTAACAGAAATGTGTTGACTGCGGGTTCAATTGAGTATGTGTTCCGGAGGTTACTAACGGCGCAGTTTGTTCTCCGCTTATCTCAAACTCATGTGTAATAAAATTAATTATAAGGAATAAAAATCATCTCATTAATAATGTGTAAGAAAACTTCCATTGAAGCCTATTTTAGCGAGGCTGTTTGCAGTGTTATTTTGCTCTCGCCAAACATGGCAAATATCCCCATCAAACCAAATCTTGTATGAAAACATAGAACAAAAAAAAAATAGCCTTAATCATAAAATATGTTAGTAGTTGTGGCACCAATTGTAACACTTCTTTGTGTCTTTCTCTGATTGTTGCTTAATGAAAAAACTCATGCCTAAGTTTCAAGATGCAAATCAGGCACTCAGTTGCAAAACAGCTATAACTTTGGTTGTAACCGATTTAAGAACAGATAATAATTGACAGTTAAATAGCAAAATATATAACACGCGTTTAATAACGAAGTTCCGCATAAACCTAGTGTCTACCCTACGGGGAAATGTTGTATATTGATATTGTCTAAAAAACAATGACAAGATTTGAAACTTTTAGTACAATGACTTATAAACCTATGTTAACAACTCTAACTTGACAAATTTCAATCTCTCTAGCATTTCGTTCTATGATTGTTTTCTCAAACAAATGACTTTTTGTATTTTTACTCCCTAGAAACATTTTTACATAGACTCTCGCAGAGAGTTAATGTGCATCATTGATTTACCCTCATATACATGATCTGATTATTCACATTGAGTCTCTACGAGAGTTTATATCAAAAAGTCAATTCTTATATCATCACTTAAAGATTTATTTACCCCGTTTACGTAGATGTGGTGTCGAGGTAGCTAGATGCGGTTATAAATGCACTTTTATATTAAACAATAAATAATACTTTATATTATTGCCACAATAAGAACAATTACTAAGGCCATAAACACAGGACCTAATGTACACTTGACCATGCATGGCCATTGATTTGTCTTGAATGATGTTCAAATTAATGAGTGAAAATAAGTTGGTCAACATGGTCATCGCAATGACGTTCCGTGGCCATAGTCCACTTCTCGACTCAGGTCGAAAAACAACAAAGGGAAAAGGAAGCGGAAACGTCCATGAACTATGTGGGTTATTTAAAAAAACACCCATAAGTTGGTAACACACTGCATATACTAATTCATATCGTTTGCAAATTAGGCTCCGTTTGTTTCACAGTAAAATATTTCCTAGAGGAAAATATTTACCTGGGAAAGTTTTTCAGTGAAAATTTTTGTTTGCTTCCTATTTACGGACGTTTGGTGCATAAAAAGTTTCCACGTAATTTTTTTTAATAAATTTAAAGTTATGTCAATTTTTTAAGTTTAAACAATGTAAATGCATAAATAAATAAATATGGTTCATATTTTAAAACATATTATAAAATGAATGAATTACATACCAAAATATTATATTTTTTTTATCATTGTATTTAATTTTTGGTGCCAATTAAATAAAATCCAGATTAAATAAAGAAGGGTAGGACAATTTTGATTTTAGTAGAATAGTTATATAGTAAGAGATATTTTGACTAAAAAATATATAGAATATGGTAAGGGATATATTATATGAAAGTCTCATTATTTATATTATTGCATTCTTTTGAGTATTTTTATACTTATGCACTTACCCAAAAATTTAGTAAAAAAAAAATACAATTTTACATATTGATATAACCCTCTTTTTTTGAAAAAAAACTGCTCCACACAACTTTTTTTTCCCACCATTTTTTGTGTTGCATAGTTAGATATTTAACCGTAAATCCAAAATTTACCCTAAAGTATGCATTTTAAAGATAGTTTTAAAGATAATGTCAAACAATATCTATAATATTACATAAATCTTAAATCTAATGAAGTGAGATATACATCAAATTATCTATAACCAGAATTTGTTACGACTATACAGAGTTTATTACTATATATATATAAAACAAGTATTATTTTTTTTATAAACTACGTACGTTCTATCATTATGTATACTTACTTTTCAATATCTTTTTTTTCTTTTTAAGTTTCTGTGTTTTACAATGCTAATAAATCTAATACTGTATTCTCTTTTAGATATTATAAGGTCCCCATTTTATGGCGTCATTGAATATTTATTTTTAAAAAAGGGAATTTATGCCGTTCAATTGATTGACTGAATAAAAGAAAAACCCTATATTATATATAAAAACAGAAAACAAAGTACAAAAACAGAATATGTAAAAATGGCTTCGAAGAAAGTTTGTGTGGGTATAAGCAACGATGATCGAATCAGCGTTCTTCCGGACGGTGTTCTATGCCACATCTTATCTTTTCTCCCAACTAAATACTCTACGCACAAAAGTACTTTCCACCAGGTGGAAAGAACTATCCACTTTTGTTCCTAATCTCGATTTTACTCAAGATTCTTATGCCAAAACCACGAGATTTGTAGAAATTGTCGATTCTTTCTTCGCTTCATATAACCTGTCTTATATGAACAAATTCCGTTTTCACCTTCTAAATAGAGAAGTTCTCCCCTATAACTCCCCTTTGTTTTCTTGGATACGTAAAGCAACTAGCTTGCATGTCAAAGAAATCGACATTTGCGCTGATTTTCCTATATATATCTTGGTGCATCCTGATCTTTTTTGTTGCAAAACACTCGTGGTTTTAAGTCTAAGAGGACGTGGTATTATATTACCTCGTTCTGTTTCCCTTCCTTGCTTGAGGACTTGTGTTTTTGAGGATGTATGGTTCGATGATAGATCAGCTCGGATGCTATTTCGAAGTTGTCCAGTGCTTGAAACTTTACTTCTTTCGTCTTGCTCTGCTAGAGAAGGCCAAGTAGTTGATATCTTCGTGCCTACTCTTAAACGCTTGATTTTTCATGGGAAAATTCCTCAACTTGTGCTTGATGTTCCTAATCTTGCTTATTTTGAGTACACGGGGGGGAGTTTATCGACTAAGATTTCGAGACTGGGAGGCTTGAAATCAGTAGTTGATCTGGCTACATATATTTTGGAGCTTGTTCGTTCAATCTCTCATGTTCAACAACTCTATTTAAATAACGACCTCCTCTTTCAGGCATGTTGTTATCATTCTAGTTTTGGTAATTACAGTGTTATGTGAAGTAGATATTTCTTATTTTTGATTTGGATTACCTTGCAGATTTTCCTTCATTCAGGGGCTGAGTTGCCAATATTCAATAACATGACCCGTATGAGGTTTGGTCCTATCACACGTTCTTCGTTGAGGTTACTGTTGCACCTCTTGGATAAAGCACCTCGACTTGAATTTCTTTCATTTGAAGTAAGTTGTAACTTAACCTTACAAGCATTTTCTTAACTATCCATGTTTGTTTACGCCATCCTAATTTGATAGTTGTGTGTTGCTTGGTACGAGCAGGGGGTTTGGGGGGGCGGATATGTTGAAAAAAGTGATGTGTTCCCAGAATTTGTGCCTGCGTGTGTGTCTCTGCATCTTAAGGAAGTAGACTTTAAACTATTCAATGGACTGCATTATGAATTCAATCTGGTAAAATATTTTTTGAAACATGCCAATAACCTTAAAGCGATGAAAATGCAAACCGGAAAAATTTGGAATGAGCAATTTGAGGTCAGCTCGGAGGCATGTCAGATTCTTTATTATTCTTCTCAACTTGACTAAATATGAAATTCTGTTTATTTTGTATAACTCAGTTGAACAACACATATTACGAATATAAGGGGACCGAATATGAATGTTTTTTTCTTTTTTTAATGGTTATCGGTATATTTTCTTTTTATCTCGTACATGTATCTATGATGCGATGACAGAATCATGTGCTATGTAATATTTGATTTTCCTTAACCCTTGGAGCCTGTTTCAAGAGCAATGACTTTTGTACTACTTACGTACACTATTTATCATAATAATGAGCATGCCGATGTTGATTAAAAAAAAACAATGATGCGATGACAGGATTCTGAAACTTGGCTGTTGGAAAAGTCTGTATGTTTGATGTTGTGGTATGGCATTAATATTTTTGGAGGAATTTACAAATTGATGTATAATGAAGTTTTAACCATCTTCATAATAATTCTCTCCAATTTGATCCGAACTCTCTGAACCTGGATTTCTTTATGTTGAAATTCATGGATATAGACATGGCAAGTATTTTGCCTGAAGGTCCAAAAACCATATCTTATGTGTGTCAAAACTATCATACAGAGTTAGATTTCAAGGATTTCGATGACTGGCGTTATTTACAGTGGAAGGTAATTTATCTGAAAAACCTGAAGTATGTTACAAGATGACGATTGTAAATTACAGGTTTAGCGGGAATATCAGTTCCGGGTTAGCAACCATGGTTTCTTGATAGTTATATACCTTGAGCAACTGACTCTTCAAGATTCTGTAGAAGAACAGTTTTGCTTAGGAATAAAACCGAAACGAATTGTGAGAGCTTTTCATGATTAAGTAAAGCATTGCTCCATGGTCTAGCAGAAAATTTATTCGTACCCGTAGTACCAATTGTAAAACTTTTTTCAGACTCGAATACTTGCCTACTAGACAAAATCTATTGTTCGAGACCCTTCTTCTAGTGTTGCTTAACCAGTTGTGGTCAGTGATTACTCCGATTTGTGTCAATTGCTCAACAAAATGTGAGTGATTTTGATAGTTAAAAGGTAGCGCACTAAATTCGAAAAATGTATTGTACCGGGTATGACATTGTTTAATCTAAGTGACATGCGGTGATGACGTCGTTACCACTTCACGTTTTTGTTAATCAATTACCGTAAAGTATAAATCGACTGATTTTGGTAGTTGAAGTTAATAAAAATATTTTCAATATATAAAAGTGAAAGAATTGCATTGTAAAGGGCTGCAAATAAACCAAAGTTTTTATGAAAAATTCTTGTTCGGTTAAGCATTTGGTTCATGTCGTCACATTAAATATATAAAATATCATATTCTTTTATATATAAAACATATATATGAATATTTACATTTATTTTAAAAAAATTAACCATATCCTATAATTTTATTACATTCTCAATGATCTGGTTTTTTATATGCTTTCATTTTTATTTTTAAAGTGCTAAAATAGAAATAGCTATAATCAATTTTCATGTTTATAAAAGGTATTTTAAGTTTACGAAGGAAACAAAGACGATTACGAAACAACAAAAAACACAATATGTTTCGAGAATGTTACACTCACATATCTCACATTTAATGATCTATTTTGACGTTTATTGTCGAAACATTCACTATGTAATAGTTTAGAGCATCTGATTACAGTTACGTCATTTTTTTTAATTAAATGAATATCATTAGATAAAGACATAAATTCAAAATGTTAAAGGTTGTATATCTAGATTTAAATTTTATCAGGTTAGAATTGTCAACTTTTCGTCAGATTTTTCGATTTTTTTGTAAATCAACATACTATTTTATTTCTACAAAAATTGGCCTTTATATATATATTTTTTTATGTTTAGTTGTTTGTTTGACAATTTATAATATAATAATATTACTAAATACCCAAAAAATATATAAAAGCTCAAATTTTACAGTTTTTTTTTTGAACAAACACTTTAGAAACAAAGTAGTGGTTTTCGGTTTTTATTGTAAATCAACATACTATTTTATTTCTACAAAAATTGACCTTTATATATTTTTTTATGTTTAATTGTTTGTTTGACAATTTATAAGATAGTAATATTACTAAATACCCAAAATATATAAAAGCTCAAACTTTACAGTTTTTTTTTAACAAACACTTTACAAATAAAATAGTAAATTGATTTACAAAAAAAAAATTAAAAAAAATTACAAATACATATGAAAAAATAAAAAACCTAACGAAAATCTGAAAATTCAAACATTATAAAATTTGAACCTTATATACCTAAATAGTACCCCCTCCGTTCATTTAATTGTCCATTACGAAACTACGTGTAATTTTGATCGACTTATAACTTGTATCAAAATTGTCGAAATGAACTTTTTTTAAAAATCTAATCAAGAAATTTAACGTTTAAACTATATGATCAACTTTTAAAAAACTTCATTCCAACAATTTTGATACAAATTCTTGATCGATAAAAATTGCACGCAGTTTCGTAATATATAATTAAATATGAACGGAGCTAATAAAATAAATAATATGTCACCTTGGAGTATTATATATTATTATTATATAAAATATAAAATATAAAAACAGAAAAAAAAGTAGAAAAAAACAGAACATGTTAAGCTTAGGAAGAAGACTTATTGTACTAAAAATGGGATCTCAAAATTCTCTTTCTAAAACAACATTACAAGAAAACCCATTTTCACTAAATTATCAAAATCCATTTTCACTAAACTTATTTTCCATAGCTCAACATCTCAGGTTATACAAACCACCTCCTAATAATATTTTTGATCAAATTGAAAAACAACAAAATGATAAAGATGAGGAATCATCCGGCTCCGTTGGATTTTCCGAAGCTGTTACTCCGAAAGATCAACGGTTTAAATTTAAAAGAGCTGCTGTTTTGGTGTGTTTGTATGAGGATGATAATAATAATGAAATTAGAGTTTTTTTGACTAAAAGATCTTCTAATCTCTCTACTCACTCAGGTTTTTTTGTTTTTTTTAATAGTAGTAGTATTTTTTTATAGTTATTTCTTATTTGCAATGATATAGTCATTTTTGTAGTTACATGCAATGTTATCTAGTTTTTTTTTTAATATTTGCAATGGTATAAAAGGCGGAGCCTAGGCGTCTAGTGGATTAGGCGGGGTTAATAGATGATTAAGCGATTGGTGGGTGATTAAGGGGAATTAGACGGGATTAGGCGCTAAACTATTTGCCATAGAACAACAACTTCGGTTATACAAACCGTCTCCAAATAATATTTTTGATTAAATTGAAAAACAACAAAATGAAAAAGAAGAGAAATTATTTGGCGCCGTTGAATTTTCCGAGGCTGTTATGCCGAAAGATCAATGGTTCAGATTTAAAAGAGCTGCTGTTTTGGTGTGTTTGTATGAGGATGATAATAATAATGAAATTAGAGTTTTTTTGACTAGAAGATCTTCTATCCTCTCTACTCATTCAGGTTCATTTTTTTTTTAATATTTATTAGTTATTTTTATAGTTATTTCATACTAGTTGCAATGCCATAGTCATTTTTTAGTTCTTTGTAATGTTATGGACATTTTTTATACTTATTTGCCGTTATAGTCGATCTTTTATAGCTATTTGCGATGTTATAAAATGCGGAGCATAGGCGTATAGTTATGGTCATTTTTTTTATAGTCTTTTTTATGTTTGCGATGTTATAAAAGGCGGAGCATAGGGTGGATTGAGCGATTAGACGGTGATTAAGTGGAATTAGACGGGATTAAGCAGAAAAAAGTTTTATGTTCTAAAATTGCACGTAATATTAGATCGGAAAGGGGGAATATGAATTTTGTATATAAGTGCATTTGTTACATGTGAATTAAGCAGCCTTTAATGGTTTTTTTATTATAAATTTAGAAAATTTAAGTAGTGTTAAGTGAGATTTTTTGGAATTAACTCTTATTTAATCAGGCGAAAACGTTGTTTCTCATTTAATCAGAGAAGTAACTAGGTGGAGACACTGAGAGGTGAGCCCTCCCAGTATGATAAAAAACGACAAAACAGTAATATAAATAAAAGTTTTGAATGTATTTTAGATAAATTTTGTAAAAATTAGCGTTCAGTTCCCCGTTTGAGTTTACTGGTTCTGTTACTCCATTTAATAAAACTATTAATAGGCATACACAGCAAAGAACTGATCTTTTCATTATCGTATTGTTTATAATGTTTGAGTTTTAATGGGAATACAACTGATTTTAATTGTATTCGGTAGACCGATTTCACTGAGTATCGTTGGGATAATTGTCCAGGGACTTCCAAATTTGACACGATTGACCCCAGCTTGTTTGCTTCTTCTTTTTCCTGAAAGCGTGACCAAAAGGAGTGCCCTGCTGTTATTAATTTGGATTCTTTATTTTGTAATTTTCGATCAAACAGGTTGGGTGTATTTTAGTTTGGAATTTGGATTCTTTAGTAAAGCCTGCAAATTTATTTATTTATTTTGCCAAACAGCCCTGTAAAGCCCTGTAAATGATTGTTTATTCGAGGCAAAAGAAAACATTTTTAGAAGCGTATACCAGTTAGGCTTCAATAAATTGTTTTTGGATAGGCATACAAAGTATCTTGTAGTACTAAAAAATTAAAATGACAGTTGTCATTACATATAGGGGATTAAGTCCAAAAATATATGTGACTTATTGGGAATTAGACCTTTGATCCTTTGCACGGATCAATGGCTTAACCAGTATTTGCTTGAGGTTTTATCAGAAAACCGCTCTCTCCAGACTAAAAAAACAGCCTCTATTTCTAGTTGTTTGTTTGATTGATGGTATATATATGCTCACTTCATGTTTCATTGTTTCTAAGAAAGAGTCATTAGTTGCTTTTACTTATATGCAATTACTTACTGTGTTGTCTTCAAAAATAGCTGAAAAGGGGGAGTAATGTTTTGTTGTCAATTGGATATGTATATACCTAATTATGTATAAGTACTAGTCAGTCTTACATGCGTAGTTTAATTTTATACTAAAATGTATGGTGATAATATTATTATTTTTATATATGGTGGGGTGTTGCACCCTTGAAGCACCACCTAGTTTCTCTCCATCCATCCACTTCACTCACATGGAGAGAAAACTTGCATCAAATGCTGCAAAATTACCTCTAAATACTGCACATGCATTTTCACAGTTGAGACCTGATTATTATGTACAAAATTTTATATGATTAACAGTTTTCAAGCGTTTATGGGGTGCCGCTGTTACAACCGATGATCTTTAAACTCAAAAGAATGCTAGTTTGTAGCTTATTTGTAAATATTGTAAGACTGTTCACCCGACGGTCACTACCTGGTTACTCTACGTGTTTGCATTTAGTACAGTATTATAATTTACCAAATTGCAAACTGATGCATAGAAAACTGTGTTTTGAAAATCATATTACATTCGGATACCGATATTATAATTGACTATACTGGAGTCTAAAAGATAATCTTGACGGAGAAGTACCTTAACTTATGTTAATGTGCAATCTAGTATCTCGCATCTTCATTTCATGAGAAAGTTGGATGGTTGCTGTTAGTTTGTATTTTGGAGTCAATTAACTCGTTTCTATCTTCATGGAAATCACAATGTGTGTAATTTTGTCAATGTTATAATATGACACTGCGCATTTCTTGATAGCTCAATTAATGAAGTAAAATTTCCTCTTTCTACAAATCAAACTAAAAAATATATTAGGGGATCATCATTATGTACCATCTATAATGTTTAACTGAAATCTGCAACTCCGATATTAGGTCAAAGATGTGATAATTTGGTTTTCTCTTCTGTACTTGAAAACTAGATATGTTTCACTAACTTTGTTTCATATCAAGTTATCTATCTCATTGTTTCTAGTGGTTCAGTATGAAAATGGTTTGTAGTCTTTTCTAGTTTTCTTCTTCCTTTTTTCCAGATTTTTGTAGTAAATTTTATTTGGATGCAGGGGAAATATCATTGCCAGGTGGCAAAGCAGATGAGGGAGATGCAGATGATGCAGCTACAGCAATTAGAGAGGCAAAGGAAGAGATAGGGTTGGACCCTTCTCTTGTAAATGTTGTCACTGTCCTTGAGCCTTTCTTGTCTAAGGTTTGTGTGTTTAATAGCGTCATAGAAACTGTAGTACCTTTCTTTGTTTTGACACTCTCAAGGGATTGTTTTCTGGTGACTTTTAAAGCAAATAACATGGCTTATTGGCTTAGAAATTAAAATCTGTGATTATCTAGGTTGTAACTTCCAGCTTCTTGTGGCCGAAAAACCAAAATAAAAAAATTATACGGAAAAGAAAAAAACTGACTCTTTCCGGCTTATTATAACTTCTGGCTTTTGAGGTTGAAAAATTAAAGAGGAATCAGTTTTTTGAGTTTGCTAACCAAGGATCCAGGCATAATGGAAATATACACCTCTGGGGCCAATTTCAGAACAAGAGAAACCTCACGAAAGGACGAAGTTAAATCTAAGTGTTTTGTAATCTAAACAAAAGGCATTTCAAATCACCATTTAGTTTAATTCATCAAAGAAAAGAATCTTCAAAAGAATCTAATAAATTTATATTTTCAGTCTCGGTACTGCTTTTAAGCAGCAGTTTGCTATACACAAAAGCGCCCTCCCAACACGACCACAATGTGTGGTGGGTCCCACACCCACATCATTCCCTGTATATTGTTAGAGGGTATCCCATTTTTACTTTTACTTTCTGTGGGGATCACCCGAGTCACATCAGCAACCGTGTATTTGTCCGGGGTAGGATCGGCTTGCATCTCTTTAAGAAGAAGAGAAAAGCTGGGCTTAGATGCTGAAACCAAAATTCATCAATTAATCCCGTTCTGATTTTATTACTTAAAAAATAGACTGTTTGGATGCAACTTCACTTTTGGTCCTCTAATACTATGTTTGAGATTAAAATAAGAATTACTTATATGGTTGTCTCAACCGGGTCAGGGTGTAGACATGAGAGTAGGAAAAAAAAATCAGTAGTATGTTACTAACTTACTATGTTTCGTATTTGCTCATAGTCTCGTAGATGTGATACTAATATTAAACGATTAATCTGATATCAAAACCTTTTTAAAACAAGAGAATAAAAAGGTAAAAACATCAGTGATAGGCTTGACCGCTTGAGACAAAAAATTCACATTCCCTTGAGCTCTACTCCTATTTGGTCTTTACCACCCAAAATAATCTAATTACAATGTTTTCTTTTTTGGCTGTGATTTAGCATCTCCTCAGGGTAACTCCAGTTATCGGCATACTTCCCAGCAAAAGCGCATTCAACCCCACTCCAAATGCTGGTGAAGTTGACGAAATATTTGATGCTCCTTTGGAAATGTTTATCAAGGTTCTATTTCTACTCTTGTTTTTTTATCTACTTGCAATTTCTTACCAAAATTTGCACTAAAAATACAAGTTTCTCTTATGTTTCCATCTCAGGACGAAAATCGGAGATCAGAGGAAAGAGAGTGGATGGGTTATAAATACCTTATACATTACTTTGACTACGAAACTGAAAATAAGAAATACGTAATATGGGGTTTGACGGCTGGGATTTTAATCAGGGCGGCATCGGTTGTGTATCAAAGACCACCGGCTTTTCAAGAGCAGTACCCTGAATTCAAGTTTCCAAGCTTTGTGAATAAAGACACTGTGTTACCATAAGAACTAACTTCGTTATTTTTACTGTGAATTTGTGATTGCAGACACGAATTACACGATTGTCGTCGCAACCAACACATGGTTCTTGCTGTAACCTCATCGTTATGAACTTATGTGAACATGTATTATTGGTGTATTAGTTATAAACTTAATGTGAATGTGAATGTTTGATGTTTTATATTATTTGTTCATCTGCCAAATGATGACACTTCCCATTATGTGTAGCAAATAAATTTCTTATTTAAAGGATTGGTATAAATACTCCAACAATCTTAAACTTTTGTTTATGGGGCTACAGTAATAAATTCATTCTTGTACATGTAATGTTCTTGTTATCAGATAAGATATGTTAGATTTATTTAGTGAAATAGTTTGCAAGACTTTCTTAGCATAATTTGTTGAAGCCTTCATTTCTGCAGCTTATGAACATGTGAAGCATAGTTTTATGCTTTTTTATTAGAAGCTGTTTTTTTTTTTTCTGATCTTTCGACCAGAGAAGCTAGAAGCTTTAAATAAAAGAAAAAATCCAGATTTTTTTAAAATACAGGTTCTGCAAACAAACAAGTCCTGAATACAGTACAAACCCTTGAGTTAACAAGAAAATACAAGGTCATTATACATCTCCTTTCTGAAATCAACATGGAATAATTGAAGGTTTTAACTTACGAAAAGACAGATGATCAAAACCTAGCCTCTAATACTAGTTAGCAAAACAATAAGGTAACAAAATACTGCTGTTAACCCAGTACCTTGAAAACTTCTCGATAACTAGCAAACCCGAACATCATTAATTGGTGAATTCACATATAACTCTTTTACAACAACAACAACAGCAAGGCCACTACATATCTTCACAGACGTCACTTTTACAATCAAAAAGGCAAGAGTGAACCTTGTTAACTCGAGAAAAGAATTAACAAAGATAATTAGTTGCCAAAATCACAAGCTAACAAATACATCGCTTAACCAAACACTTCCGAAAATTTCTCAATAACGAGCAAACCCGAATCTATAGATTCAAGGGGGTCTTTCCTAAGCCTATGCCTAAGACAGTTAGGAATAACTGTCGCGATATCTTCCGGTTCAACCTTCTCTTTCCCTTTTAATGCAGCCAAAGCCTTCGCTGCCCTATTGGTCACAATATCTCCTCTCAAACCATCCACATTTAGCTCTGAACAGACCCTTGAGATCTTGACCCTTAGATCGCGATCGATCTGGACCTTCGAAAGCCCCTTCCTCGCTTTCGTAATCTGGTCTGTTAGCTTATCCTGCTCTTCATCGTACGAGCCACGGAAATCCTTCGGATCTGAGTCAAAACGCGCCCTCTCCTCGACAATTTTCACTCTAAGTTCTGCATCCCGTACTGTCCCAACCTGAAGGGGAAAAAAAGTAATCAAATACAAACAGAAAATCTTATCATGTTGTGACTTGTAAGCATGTTAAGGATCTATATTGTGCTTTAATTTGTAAAAAGTTATCGTTGCAAACCCCAAGATATTATTCCATCAAGGATGAACTTGGGCCTTGTTTGGTTGTAGCTTCCAAGTTCAGCTTTTTTTTTGCCAAAAGACTGCATTTATTTGACTGGCCTGCTTAAAAGCTGAACTTTCCTGGAATTTGGCTTGAAATTTCAGCAGCTATAAACTGGATGATGCTTAAAAAACCACTTATACGCTTAAAAGCTGCAACCGTGTTATTTTATTGCCATGTCTTATTGCTATAACATGTTATGAAACATGTTATTCATGTTGTTAGCTGAGATGCCGAAACGATCAAGTTAACCGAACAAACCATGGTTTGCTCCAGCTTTCATTTTAAATTTCATGATTTGATCCGTATTATACTAAATCTACATACAACTTTGTATTGTTTTGGTATTTTCATACCAAAGAGGAAAACCAACAGATTCATGTTCACCCCTACCTGAGCATGCATACCAAACCGGTCAAGAAGTTGGGGACGAAGCTCACCCTCTTCTGGGTTACCCGACCCAATCAAAATAAAGCGTGCAGGATGAGAGATGGAAATCCCTTCTCGCTCTACCGTATTCCATCCTGAAGCGGCCGAATCTAATAACACGTCAACCAAATGATCGTCTAGTAGATTAACTTCGTCAACGTATAATATCCCTCTATTGGCTTTTGCTAAAAGACCAGGCTCAAACGCTTTAACACCCTCGGTTAAAGCCTTTTCAATATCTATTGTACCGCATACTCGATCTTCTGTAGCACCAAGTGGTAAATCAACCATGTTGATTTTTGTCGATACGACGGGAAGTTGTTCCCCCTTCATGACTCTCTCTCTAACTTCCATCCCCATTGACTCGGGATCTTGTGGGTCGGAGTTGAAAGGGTCCCCAGCTACTACTTGGATTTCAGGAAGTAGATCAATTAATGATCTAACGGTTGTCGATTTTCCTGTTCCTCTATCTCCCATAATCATTACACCTCCTATTTTTGGATCAATGACGTTCAGTAGAAGGCATAGTTTCATCTCATCTTGTCCTACTATAGCTGAAAATGGATATACCGGTCTTTGGCTTTCCTTTGAGAGCTTTGCAACCTGACATTTAATGTTGTTATGATTTGGTTGCATACATTATATCCAAGAAAATATGTCCATGCGAAGTGGAAATAGCTTTAATGTTTCTTAGTTAACATACTACAAGCTCGTGTAGTATTGGTTATGCGTTTGTTTAAGTGACTTTTCCGAATTTGGTTACAAATTTGGTTTCTCCAAAGTCAAACTTTTAAGGAAATAAATGCATGCACAAAAAAGAAAAATAGGAGCAATAGCAAAACAACCAAAATTTCAGCTGCAGCTTTTAAGCAAATAAACTGTATTTACCAGAAAGTGAAGACAGCTAGGTTCATCACTCAGATTCTAGCGTTTTTAGGCTTAAAAACCAGAAGAAGAAAAAAACAGTTTAAGTTCGCAACTACATTTTAAGCAATGAACATAAAAAAATACATTCAAAAGCTGCAAACAAAAGACGCCATTTGTCTGGTAAATCTACATTTAAGGGAAGATGTTACTGGTGATTCAAATTAATTTCAAAATTTGCCCAACACAATTCTTCTATCCTAACGCATTTCACCAAGAAGTACCGTAAACACTAACTGTGGGATTGCAAGTTTAATCGTGATTGAAAAGGTTGAGGAATGGAACTAAGTAGTTTGATAAATAATGAATCTGTTACTTTCACCATACCTAATCTCTGAGGTATTCAAACAGTAATCACGTGAAACATTTCAAATGAAATTATAAACTCAGAATTCCTCACGTCGTATCTTAAAGGAATTAACTATTCAAATTTCAATGTTAAATGTGTCCAAAAAAAGGCACTGGTGTAATTCATACCTGTTCTTGAGGAGGACTAATTTCAGTGGCCACATTAGTAGTAAATACACTCGACCGAGACTTTTCCTTCTTTATTGAAATTGAGATCCCTCCACAGAACTTCCGCAGGTTACTCTGCCCTAGAATGGTAATTATTTTTAAAACCAAAATTAAAACCAAAATAACTAAATTAGTGTACAGTAAAATTAAGAAGCTTTTGCTTTTTGAATTCAGTTTCAAGTTTGAATTGCGTAAAACATAGAGCCATGGGTCAATACACGTGCTAAAATCAGAAAGCAGAAAAAGGGTGTCCCGGCCTGTTTGGTACGAAATTGTTTTTCTTTTAAAATTGTAACCGGAAATTTATTTCTAGTTTCTTTTTAGTATTTTAACTCGAAGCCAAACTGAATATGTTTCTGAACTGAACAACAGATAACCACAATGAAAGAACAACCAACCAAAAGTAGCTTAAATAAAAAATAAATTAGGGTTCTAAACTATAAATAAATCCTAAGCCATGAAATATCAAAAATAGTAGAAATCCCACCCTCCTACTCTCTCCAGACATTTTGGATATTGAAGTTTTAGTAAATTACAAAAAACTTCAATATCCAAAATGTCTGGAGAAAGTATGAAGGAGGGAAGAAACATAACTCCTTAAACCTTGAAAATATTAGAAATGCAAAGCCCTATGTGTATATAATCTAGTCGACAAGCAAGCAACTATCTATTCATTTAGAAAGAAACCACCTTTAACGACTCAGAATCGCAAAAATACCACTCAAAACTACAAAACTGACATCGTCACATCATTATATATAACATAATTTTGTGTGCCTATCATTTCGTACGATGAAAAATGATAAACATAAAAATTTATGTCTATATATAATGATATGGCAATTGAGAATTCGGTAGTTAGATGACATTTGTGTAACTTTCAGAAAATCTGTAGGTCTTCTAGTTTTAAGTAAGTGCAATGCCAATTAGATACGTCCATATAAAATAACACGAAATGTTTTTGTTGACTAGATTTTTGTGTCCTAATCAATTACCCAACAACCTTCACTGCTGATATAAATACATACATGTAACAGTTTTGTTCAAAAAGCAATACTCAGTGCAGGATTGGTCTGCGTATACAACCATGTAAAAAGTCGGGTTTTTGTCCGTAAGATTTTCGGGTTAGTACTTAGTAGCTCTACCTCAACTTATTTTACTCCTTGTTTCTAAGTTATTTAAGTTTTACTGATAAAAATGTCACGTAAACTATATCTTCGAACACAGTGTCTCGGAACGAGTTTTTCCTATAAAGTTGGGTAAAACTGAGTTTTTGCTAATTTAGCTTTATTCTCATCCTCTATCATAATTCTGTATATCTAGCTCTGATCTAGCAAAAGAAATCACTTACCACCATTTATTTTAATTCTAATCTTTTTTAGTATTTGATAAATCGCTCAATGTAACAAAATAACCCATGTTATAACCCATGCCCACAACAACAATTATAATCCCTTATCATCCTATCAATAGCTACATAACAAATGTGATAACAAATAAAAAGATATATATATATAAGATAGAAATACATATATAATGTTTGAGTTGAAAAAAGAACACTTGTCACCATTTATTTTAATGAGGCAATTTTTGTTTATTACCAAGTTCTGAACTTATTTTAGTTTTCTGCTCATATAAGTAGATAACTGTACCCTCTTTTTAATTGCAAATTCTTTATATTGTGATAAATATCCCAATGTACATAACAATATAACAATATATCCTATCAATGACTGCTAAATCAAAAATGTGACAATAAATGGATAAAAATAGAAATACATACATATTCTTTTTTGCTAACTATTTATAACTTTCACTTTTATAATGAAAAAAAAAACACTTACCACATTTTATTTACTTTTTTTTATTAGTATTAACAACATAACAAAAACTGTTATAATATGGTTAATTTCAACAAAAAAAAAACTGTTATAATGAAAAGAACACTTATCACATTTTATTTAATTTCTTTTTATTCAACAAAATGGACAATGTGACAAAATATCCCCTACCCAGAAAAGTAAAATGACTAAATAAAAAGAATTGAGAAAAAAATGAAAAAAAAAAAAGTGAAAAAAAAGATGAAAAAAAAGAGAGAAACATACATAGTGTTTGAGTAGGGAAAAAAGAGAGTGGTTTAGTTGAAAATGGTAGATAAAATGCCACCGTGGCACCTCCTATTCGGGCTGACATCTTGGAATCTCGCTGGAGAGAAAGAGATACAGAGAAATAGAGAGAGAGAGAAAAGAGATTTTTTAGTAAGAAAAAAAAAGATGAGATGAGAAGATAAGATTTTTAGATTTTCCCAATCATTTCTCATCTTCTCTATTTTATTTAATCCCGCTACTAGGTTAGGTGTAATCTTGATCGGTCAATAACTTGTATTAAAATTATCGGAATGAATTTTTTTAAAATTTGATCATATAGTTTAAATGCTAAATTTTATAATTAGATTTAAAAAAAATTCATTCCGACAATTTTGATATAAGTTATAAGTTAGTCAAAATTATACGTATTTTCGTAGTGTATAATTAAATATGAACGGAGGTGATAGTTTTTTTAATAAAGTTAAACATTATTATAATATTTTTACTAATAATTATCATTAACTAATAGTAAACAAACTTGTTTGTAAAGTTACCGATCCGTTTTGTCGATTTCTCTTTCCTACGTTGTTTCCATCGATCAGAAATTGCTTGCATCGGGGACATGATGCGATTTATGAATGCGACCGAACGTGGAAGGAACTCGGTCATCTGGATATTTACACGCCATCGGGGAGCATGACGTGTGGTGCTCTTTCTTTGTCGAGAAAATATACTTGTTTATGTTTTCGGGAAGGAATATATACTTCATTTTAAGTAATTTTTTAGCAAAGTAGTATATTTTCCACAATAATATAGCACTACCAATCAATTTTTTGCTAATATCATATAGGATTTTTTTTATCAAAGAAACTACAAATACTTATAAGAAGTTTATATAATTATATTTTCGACCTTTTATCGGAAAAAAAATTATTTATACTTATAAGACGCAATAATGTTGGCTAAAATTTAAAATAAACAAAAGAAGCTTGCTACATATACATATACTAGTCGATAATAATTCTGGCAGGGGCGGAGCCTCATTGTCGCTATCTTCCGTAGCCTTGTGGTCGGTCAACAGAATCGGTAAAAGAAGACACATAGAAAAATGGAGAGAGAGATGACGATTGACAGAGTTGACAGGCTAATCAACATAGAATGGAACTAGTCGTCGGAGACGATAGCGTGACAGATGGCGGTTGTGGCCGGGACTTGCCAAAATAAACAGATGGAAGAAAGACAATGAAATTGGTCCAAAACATAAACAAGTTTAACCGCAAAAATGACTTTATTTACTACATATAAGTTTTTCCTATTAAAGCTTTTACTAATACAACCACTCATAAGATAAAAACAGGAATATTAGATTATCTCAATAAATGTAGTTTGTATTGAAGTAAAAAAATTATAATTGTTGAGAATCGTGATATTCAGTTGATATCAAAATACATTTAATCATGACATTACTTTGAATTTGAAAATTTACTATATCCATTGTGCCTATATATACAAAGAATAATCACAATGGAACAACATCAAGAAATAAAAATGGCTACCATCAGTTTCTTCACACTCATCTTTCTGGCCTTCTGCTTCCTTTTCATCCAAAACGTTCGGAGCATCGACATGCATACCCTTCACTTTCACAACGGCTTACGACTCGATCCTAAGGACACAGTC